>CM045899.1:2090054-2345054 GCA_025169545.1 Anguilla japonica
AGTTAGATCCAATGTCCCTGTGTGTGGTAGTTGCAGTTTGACCTAATGTCCCTGTGTGTGGTAGTTGCAGTTAGATCTGATGTCCCTGTGTGTGGTAGTTGCAGTTAGACCTAATGTCCCTGTGTGAGGTAGTTGCAGTTAGACCTCGTGTCCCTGTGTGTGGTAGTTGCAGTTAGATCTAATGTTCCTGTGTGTGGTAGTTGCAGTTTGACCTAATGTCCTGTGTGTGGTAGTTGCAGTTAGATCTAATGTCCCTGTGTGTGGTAGTTGCAGGTAGATCTGATGTTCCTGTGTGTGGTAGTTGCAGTTAGACCTAATATCCCTGTGTGTGGTAGTTGCAGTTAGACCTAATGTCCTGTGTGTGGTAGTTGCAGTTAGATCCAGTGTCCCTGTGTGTGGTAGTTGCGGTTAGATCTGATGTCCCTGTGTGTGGTAGTTGCAGTTAGACCTAATGTCCCTGTGTGTGGTAGTTGTAGTTAGACCTAATGTCCTGTGTGTGGTAGTTGCAGTTAGATCTGATGTCCCTGTGTGTGGTAGTTGGAGTTAGATCTAATTTCGCTGTGTGTGGTAGTTGCAGTTAGATCCACTGTCCCTGTGTGTGGTAGTTGCAGTTAGACCTAATGTCCCTGTGTGTGGTAGTTGCAGTTAGACCTAATGTCCCTGTGTGTGGTAGTTGCAGTTTGACCTAATGTCCTGCTGCATGTCAGCGACTCTCCCTGATGACATTGTGTTCTCACCCCGTTCAGAACGCCAAAGCACTGAAAGCCAAGAAGGAAGAAGGGAACCGAGCGTTTAAAGAGGGGAACTATGACGAGGCCTACAAGCTGTACTCCGAGGCGCTCACAATAGACCCCAACAACATTAAAACCAACGCCAAGCTGTACTGCAACAGAGGCACCGTGGGCTCCAAGGTTAGGAAACTGGGCCCCAGCTGTGGCCATTCCGGCTCCTGGCCAGCTACTGCAGGCTAATGCACACACGGTACAATACACATCACCCACTGCTGGGAATCTTCTCTTGTTGATACTTTTTATTTTCAGTATATTCTTGGATTTGTTTTTCCTTTTTTCTGGTACATTATATTTTTGTTATTTTATTACAGTTATCTGAACACCTGCACTCACAAACCAACCAGCAGTTTTCACTGTTCCATTTTCTCCACTAGCTGACTACGAATCCTTTTGGAAGTGGTGATATTTTGAAAGGGATGTGATATCTCCTGATTAATCAGGATTAATCACGTTCAAAATGACCCTTGCCTGTCATAAGCATATGGGCTTTTGCACTCTAGCAGCTAATAGCATTAGGTTATGTACCCCCCCCCCCCCCCCCCCCCTCCTTCTCCCCTTTCTCCAGCTGAACAAACTGGAGCAGGCCATCGAAGACTGCACAAAGGCCATTAAGCTGGACGACACCTACGTCAAAGCCTACTTACGGCGGGCGCAGTGGTCAGTACCACGATCGCAGTGCGGATTCAGCCCCTGCAGTGCAGATTCAGCCCTACAGTGCAGATTCAGCCTCTGATTATCAAATCAAAGCTTATTTGTCAAATACAGTTAGCAATACAGCAAATACAGTTGTTAGCTGGTAATGAATTGCTTAATGTTCCAGTGAACATTACAGTGCAGCCGGATACTGACCCGCTGCCTCTAGAAGCAGTGCAGACGGATACTGACCCCCTGCCTCTAGAAGCAGTGCAGACGGATACTGACCCCCTGCCTCTAGAAGCAGTGCAGACGGATACTGACCCGCTGCCTCTAGAAGCAGGGCAGGGCAGGGCAGGGCAGACGGATACTAACCCGCTGCCTCTAGAAGCAGTGCAGACGGATACTGACCCGCTGCCTCTAGAAGCAGTGCAGACGGATACTGACCCGCTGCCTCTAGAAGCAGTGCAGACGGATACTGACCCGCTGCCTCTAGAAGCAGGGCAGGGCAGATGGATACTGACCCCCTGCCTCTAGAAGCAGGGCAGGGCAGGGCAGATGGATACTGACCCGCTGCCTCTAGAAGCAGAGCAGACGGATACTGACCCGCTGCCTCTAGAAGCAGGGCAGGGCAGATGGATACTGACCCGCTGCCTCTAGAAGCAGGGCAGGGCAGGGCAGGGCAGACGGATACTGACCCGCTGCCTCTAGAAGCAGGGCAGGGCAGGGCAGGGCAGATGGATACTGACCCCCTGCCTCTAGAAGCAGTGCAGACGGATACTGACCCGCTGCCTCTAGAAGCAGTGCAGACGGATACTGACCCGCTGCCTCTAGAAGCAGGGCAGGGCAGGGCAGACGGATACTGACCCGCTGCCTCTAGAAGCAGGGCAGACGGATACTGACCCGCTGCCTCTAGAAGCAGGGCAGGGCAGGGCAGGGCAGATGGATACTGACCCGCTACCTCTAGAAGCAGGGCAGGGCAGGGCAGGGCAGACGGATACTGACCCGCTGCCTCTAGAAGCAGGGCAGGGCAGGGCAGGGCAGATGGATACTGACCCGCTGCCTCTAGAAGCAGGGCAGGGCAGATGGATACTGACCCGCTGCCTCTAGAAGCAGTGCAGACGGATACTGACCCGCTGCCTCTAGAAGCAGGGCAGACGGATACTGACCCGCTGCCTCTAGAAGCAGGGCAGGGCAGGGCAGGGCAGATGGATACTGACCCGCTGCCTCTAGAAGCAGGGCAGGGCAGGGCAGGGCAGACGGATACTGACCCGCTGCCTCTAGAAGCAGGGCAGGGCAGGGCAGACGGATACTGACCCCCTGCTTGTCTTTGGCGCAGTTATATGGACACGGAGCAGTACGAGGAAGCCGTGCGGGACTACGAGAAGGTCTGTCAGACCGAGAAGACGAAAGGTGAGCTCTGCGGTCCTGCCAGCTCCTCACACCCGGCACTCTCATTGGCTGGGCCGTCTCCTATGCCAATGTGTGATGTCAAAGGCCCGCTTCTTAGAAAACACACGCCTGAGCAGTATGAAACTAGGTATGTTTTTTCTTGTTCTCACAAGCAGCAATAACCAACTTTATCAACAGTCGCAATGTTATGAAAACATTTTGAAAGCCATGACACCCATTGGCCCTGCCCACGGAGAAAGAGACAGTTTGATTGGTTCACAACAAGAGTCTCTCCGAATCCCTGGTTTTAGAATGCAGACTTATAAACAGGGTATGGTGCTGGATTTCTCTTACGGCTGCTCTTTCTACGGTTACTACCAATTAAGCATGACCGTTCTGATGCTTCGAAAAAAAGTTTGTCATCGCTGCTTTAAGATTGGTTGTCATATATGTATGATATATACATATATATTTGAGGAATCCAGCACTTTAAGGTATAGCCTAGCATTCAATGTATCTCACTCTCCGCTCACTGCTGTGAGGAAGAGATTTTGTGCTTTGAGTAAAAAGTCTGTTTGTAAATATTTGGCCCATAAAATTTTCATTTCACTTTGCTGACTTATCACCTGTAGCAGGAATCTCGCAGTGAGGATCTATGCATTCCTGTGAAAGCAGTTTGAGTGCACGCAGGGTCGTTTAGGGTCTATCACAGGGACTACTGAAAACATGCCTGCAGCTGCAGCTCCTGTGCTAACGTGTGCTGGGATTTCTGCTGTGTCATGCAGTTCAGTGGAATGGGTGAATCTGAGGCCGCTGCATTAGCTGCAGGCCTGAGATAACCTGGTACAGCACGCTGCTCAGACTCACACTAGTGCATAGCTGCTGCCCCTCTGTCTGCAATGGAGGGCAGAGATAACCTGGTACAGCACGCTGCTCAGACTCACACTAGCGCACAGCTGCTGCCCCTCTGTCTGCTCAAATGAGGGTTCAGGTGGGACTTCCCAAGAAAGGCTGTCTTACAGCGCCCTCTTCTGGTGGATATTATCTTCTCCTGTTTCAGGCTCTTCCCACCATTCACCAGCAGTTTGTTGGTTATAGTATTGAAGTATACTGTAAAACATTTTGGGCCCAGAACCCCCTTAATGATTCCCCAACATACCCTGCTGCCCAACCCTGTTCATGGAGATACGCTGTCCTCCTGTAGGTCCCCCCCCAACAAAGCACGCCTCATTCAACATCTAGAGATCTGCCATCCTGTAGGATTTCCCTGCAACCCTAACAAGGCACACCTCATTCAACAGCTAGAGATCTACCGTCCTGTAGGTTTTCACTAGCCATCATCAGATGTGCCTCAAATTAATTTAAATACTTTAACCCATAAATAGATAAATGTCACAAAAGTTCCTGTACATGGGTAATTTTACTGAACATTTTAAAAGAAACATTTTTGCCAATATTCAAAATGAAAGGATTCTCTTATTTCTGCATTATAATTTTCAAGAAAGAAAGTAAAATTGAATGTTCTCAGGGATCTGTAGGAGCATTTTATTTTTATCTAAAAAGGGGAAAGTATTGCAGATATGGGAGACTGGGTGGTGCAGTCTGTAGAACAGCTCTCTCTCTCTCCTTCCCTCTCTCAGAACACAATCCCCTCTTTATGCTCCTCTTTCTCTCTCTCTCTCTCAGAACACAAGCACCTGCTGAAGAACGCACAGTTGGAGCTGAAGAAGAGCAAGCGGAAAGATTACTACAAGATCCTGGGGGTGGAGAAAACCGCCACGGAGGACGAGATTAAGAAGGCGTACCGGAAACGCGCCCTCATGCACCACCCAGGTACTGCCCGCACCCGCGCCCGAACTCGCCAATGGCGACCAGCCGTCCACCTGCGATCGACCCGCTGTCAACCGCTGAACATTTAGCCCCAGTGTGTCCGCATACACTCCAAGCCCTCCAGTCTTTCAGAACATCTACGTTCGGAAAGCACTGTGCACTTTGTGCTCTGCTGTGTCAGATAGGAGTGAAATACCTACTCATTCGGTTGCCCCAGCCTGAGGGACTTGTGGGCACATCAGAGGCTAAAGGTGCACCTTTGGTTGCCAACTTATAAACCGCCAGGCTGACTCATTGTTTACCTCCAGTGTGTTCTACTTTATTCTCTCTGATTAAGCTCTGCCATTATTCTGTCTGTTAATGCTAACGCCATTCATGTGAAAGGAATCCACTCTGCTAGTAGCTATACTACAGAATAACAGCTCAGTTCTTTCACTACAGGTGGGCTGTGAGCAGATTTTCTCAGCGTCTAGAATGAACAAGGCGGTATTAGTTTTTCTCAAAAAGGAAAGCCTAGTTGCTAGGATTATAGGGTGGCATCTTTGTGAAAAGACTTTTTGTACCAATAATCCCACTTTCAGCATTGTCTACTAGTAAGTAGTTATTTCTAACATGCCCCCCTTCATAAAGAACAAAGTAATTGAAAGAGAATTGGCCAGGTTCTGAAAATTCGCCAGCTCATGGGCTGCAAAGTAGTGCGGTGTAGCATGTCTTTTAGACTCTAGACGCAACTTTTTGTTGTCTACATGGGGAAAGTTCATACATGGTGTTTGCATCAAGTGACTGCTTGCGCTGCTTCGAGCGTTGGGTTATTGGCCACCAAAGGTTTTCTTGCCCGCACAAAACCCAGCCTCAGGGAGCAGATAATGGCGAGAGATATGCAAGAAGCGAGGCTTGGTGTGGAGAAAGGGAATGAGGAGGGCGCTATGGAGGTGGATAATGGCAGAAACGGACAGGCAGCAGGGGCTGGGTCAGCAGGGGTGAGTAAGTAGTTGGGTGGAACAGAGTTGGAGGAACAGGTGGAACGGGGAGCAGTGGACGAAGATGACGGCGTCATGTCGGATTCTTCCTCAGTATCTGAGATGGGAAATATTGAGAAGAGGATTAGGGAGGTCGAGGATGAATCAGGTGGGGTTGAATAATGAGCTGCGGGAATGCGGAGAGATCTGGGCTCCTTTTTGCAGGAGAAAACAAAGTGGGTGCTTGTAAGGGCTAGATTTTTCCCGTTGAATTACATGGATGCTCCTAGTTCTTTTTTCTTTAATTTGGAGAGTCAGGAGGGGCAGAAGAAACAAATGCATTGTCTCTGTCTTCCGAATGGGCGTTGGACATCAGATCCTAGGGAGATGAGGAAGGCTGCAGTGGACTTTTACTCCCAGCTATATGCAGCAGAAGCTAGTGAGGTCAGGTTGATGGAGGATCTCCATCAGGGCCTCCACACATTGACAGAGATGATGAAAGAAGAGCTGGATTCACCAATCGCAGTGCAGGAACTCACTGTTGCTATGCAGCAGATGACAGCAGGTCGTGCCCCAGGTATAGATGGATTGCCTGTGGACTTTTCTGAGAGTTTGTGGAGGCTCAGGAGGGGACTTCTGTGATGCTGCTGGAGTGCATGGTGGTGGGAGAACCTCCAGCCAGCTGTCGCCGGGCAGTCCTCACGCTTCTACCGAAAAAAGGGGACTTGTGTTCATTGAAGAACTGGTGGCCGGTGGCACTTCTTTGTACGGACTATAAGATCTTGCCCAAGGCCCTCGCTAACCGGCTGAGGACCCACTTAGCGTCACTGGTGCATAAGGACCAATCGTATTGTGTTCCGGACCGCTACATGATGGACAATTTTTTTTAAAATAAGAGACATGATGGATTTGGCCCGGGGTGGTCAGGTGGATTTTGGGTTGATCTCTTTAGATCAGGAGAAGGGTGGATCACAATTACATGTATAGCACATTAAAGGCTTTTGGGTTTGGGGTATCTTTTATATCTTTCGTGTGGCTGATGTATAAGGGTACATCATGCATGGTCAAAGTGGGAGGCACACTGAGTAAACCAGTATGGGTGGACAGGGGGATATGGCAGGGTTGCCCATTGTCTGGTCAGTTATATACCTTAGTGGTAGAACCTTTTTTGGCAAGGATGCGACAGAGGTTAAAGGGGGTGGAAGTTCCAGGGGCCTGTGCTTCTAAGGCAGTAAGGTTGTCGGCGTACACAGATGACGTAACTGTGTTGGTGAGGGATAGGGAGGATGTACAGGCGTAGGAGGGTAGCCTCAAAATTTATGAGGCCGCCTTCACAGCAAAGGTTAACTGGGGGAAGAGCGAGGCATTGGCATGTGGGAGGATCCCTACCTCAGCTGCCAGGTGGCTTACAGTGGGGCCAGACAGGGGCTGAAGTATCTGGGAACAGGAGCTTTTATGGCCAGGAATTGGGAGGGGGTCACAGATCAGCTGGTGGGGATACTGCAGAAACGGAAATGGCTGCTGTTACGCGTGTCTTACTGGGGGAGAGTGCAGATTATTAATAACCTGGTGGCATCCTCCCTGTGGCATCGACTAATGGTACTGAACCCCCCTGGCGGACTGCTGGTGGAAATCCAGCGAAAGCTGGTGGACTTTTTTTGGTCATCACTGGCTGCGGGCACCAATTCTGTTCCTTCCTGTACAGGAGGGCAGGGGCTGATTGACCTGGAGAGCAGGGTGGCGGCCTTTAGGCTGCAAACGGCTCAGAGGCTCCTCTATCGGCAGGAGACATGCTGGAGGGAGCAGGTGCACTGCTGAGAAGAGCAGGTGGCATGGGGCTGGATCTACAGCTGTTTTTAATGAAACCGAACGGCCTGAACACTACAGGGCTCACAGAGTTCCATGTGGCGGTACTGAATGTATGGCAGTCGCTGAGGCACTCTCGTGAGGATGGTCTGGAGAATGGACCGTGGGTGTGGGAGGAGCCCATCCTACACAACACCTATGATTCAGTCAGAGCCTTTAGGGTCAGTTGCCGTGCAGCGGCAGTTTGTGGCAGCAGGGGGGTGTAGTTTGGTTACAGCCCAGAGACTGGCGGATTGCAAACGGGTGCTCTCTATTAGGGTCTTGGAGAGGATTCTGAGAGATGTACAGCAGGCTGTGCCTGGGCTGGAGATGGGAACAACTAATCAGGCACTGCAAGGGCAGTAGAGGTGTGGCAGGAGGGGGAGGGGAAGCTTTTATCCCTCACTTCTCCAGGTTTGGGGAAGTTTCAGGAGGTGAAGGTGAGAGACCTGTATGTGGGGTGTGTTAAGGTCAGGCACAGGAGGGGTCTAGAGGATAAGAGGGAGCATCAGTGGCAGTACCTGGGTGACTAGACGATGGCAGGAAACAGGCGGAAGTTGCTATATAAGGGGTGCTCCCATCTGTAAGAGGACTGGAGTCCTGCAGTGGAGGATACTACGTGGAGCTGTGGCCACTAAGGTGTGGTTGGCTCGTGTTGATCCTGGGTGGGGATAGGATGCCCATTTTGTGCACAGCAGGACACAAGATCACACCTGTTTGTGTCATTTGTAAGGTTGACTCATGTTTTGTTTACTGAGAACTGTGTGTTTGCAGCTGGGGTGTGTTTTTTTGTGGGGGGGGGGGGGGGGGATTTATCTGTAGACCGAGGTACAGGTTCCAGCAGTGCTATGCTGCAGTACTGGTGAGTTTTTTATATGGGCAGGCAAAACTTGCAACATGGGTCACACGCAGGAACATACTGCGTGGTGGTGGGTGCACAGATGTACTGCAGGTGTTTAGGGGTTATGTGTCTGCATGCCTCAGAGTAGAATTTGAGTATTTTAAAATGATGCATGATGTGCCAACATTTAAAAGAATGTGGGGTATTGAGGGAGCTTTTTGTGTGGGAAATGAAGAGGAGATGGAGATGTGTTTAGTTTAACTGTGGTGGTTGGGCAATGTATTGGTTTTCTTTTTGTGTTGGATTTGTTTTTGTTTTTTTGGGTTGGTTGGGGTGGGTTGTGGCTTTATAAGTAGGGAGCTGGGATAGGTTTTAGGGTAGTTATGGAAAATTCAGTGTTTCAATAAAGGAACATCAAATGTCTCTGTCTCTCTCTTGTGCCTTCTCTCTCTCTCTCATGTCAGTAAGTGATGTTAGGTCTGTGTGTGTTTGTCTGTCTGTCTGTCTACCTGTATATTGTGTGCATGAGTGAGTATGTGTCTGCTTGTACGCATGTATGCTGTGTTTCTTAAAAAGTGTTTGAAAATGGTTTGTCCCCATCTTGTATCGCTAATTCTTCATGTTGTGATTTTTTTCAGATTTTCCATCGGTCCTAAAATTGATTCGTATTTATTGACTCCTCAATTTCTGCCAGTTGCTTATGAGTGTAATTTGAGGAATGTTCAATGTAATGAGTTCTTAAGATGAATTTGTGTTTTGTTCCCTGAGATCTGGATCTTTTTTGGAATGTCATAATTTTAGTTTTGTTAAGGTTTACTGCCAGGGCCCAGGTCTGCCAGTACTGTTCTAGCAGATCTAGGTTTTTCTGTAATCCATGTTCACTGGGGGAAAGGGGAACCAGGTCATCTGCGTAGACCAGGCACTTGATCTCTGAGTTGTGTAGAGTGAGACCAGGCACTTCAGCTTTTTCTAGTATGTTTGCCAATTCATTAATATAAATATTGAAAAGAGTTGGGCTAAGGCTGCAGCCCTGTCTCACTCCACGCTCCCGAGAGAAGAAATTTGTTCTTTTGTTGCCAATTTTTATGCCGTATTTGTTCCCTGTGTACATTGATTTTATGAGACCACTGGTTTTACCCTCTGCACTACTTTCAATATTTTTGTAGAATAACCCTTGATGCCAGATATAATCAAAGGCTTTTCTAAAATCAATAAAGCAAGCAAATATTTGTTCTGTTTTTGGTTACGTATTTCTCAATTAGGTTGTGTAGGGCAGTGTTTCTCAACCCTGGTCCTGGGGACCCACTGCCCTGCATGTTTTAGATGTTTCCCTGCTCCAACACACCTGATTCAAATTAATGGGTCTTTATCAGGCTTCTGCAGAGCTTGATGATGACCAATTCATTTGAATCAGGTGTGTTGGAGCAGGGAGACATCTAAAACATGCAGGGCAGTGGGTCCCCAGGACCAGGGTTGAGAAACACTGGTGTAGGGTGTAAATATGATTGGTTGTGTGGTGATTTGGTAAAAATCCAATCTGACTGGTACTCAAGACATTGTGTTTAGTAAGGAAGGTGAAAAGTCTTGAATTTATGATACTACATAGAACCTTCCCCAGATTACTGTTCACGCAGATGCCTCAGTAATTGTTTGGTTCAAATTTATCTCCATTTTTTAATATTGGTGTTATAAGCCTATGGTTCCAGATGTCAAGGAAATAAACTACACTTATAACCAAATTAAATAATTTTAGGATGGGCAGTTGAAAGTTTTTGCTTGTGCATTTTAACATTTAATTTAAAATACCATCAGGTCCAGATGCTTTTTTAGGTTTAAATTTTTTTTATTTTATCTTTAAGATCTCGTTCCATAATTGAACAGTCTAATGGATTTTGATTATCTTTAATAGCCAATTAAAGTTCCTGTAATTTTTTATTTATGTTTTTTCTCAGGATTTTCTCCTAATTCCACTTTCTTAAAAAGTGTTTGAAAAGTGTTTGTCCAGATATCCCCATCTTGTATCGCTAATTCTTCTTGTTGTGATTTTTCAGATTTTCCATCGGTCCCAAAATTGATTTGTATTTATTGACTCCTCAATTTCTGCCATTTGCTTATGAATGTATTGTGCTTTTTTGTTTCTGAGTGTACGTTTATATTGCATTAGTACTTTACAGTAAAGAAGGCGTATATGTGAGTTATTTGGGTCTCTATGTTTTTGATTTGACAATTTTCTAAGTTCTTTTCAGATGTTTTGACAGTCTTGGTCAAACCAGCTGTCCTCTTTTTTGAGTTGAGGTTTCAGTTGATTTTTAATTTTTAGTTGTGATTTTTCTACTGTTTTTTCAAAGATAATATTTACATGTTTTACTGCCAGATTGACTCCTTCTGTAACTGTGAACATATGGGCTGTCTGGAAAGGTGTCTAAAAGTGTTCGAATTTCTTGAACTCTTATTACTTTCTGAAATTCCTCTGTACAGTTTAGAGCCCATCTGTATGATTGTATTATATTTAACAGCTTACTGGGCTTTGGAGTGTAGTACTGTTCATTTCTGACCTTTTCAAAATCACAGTAATTTGACTGAGGTCAGACAGAGGGGTTAGAGGCTTAACAGTGAATGCTCTAAGGGAGAAAGGGTCTAAATCTGTTGTCATATTATCTCTCTCTCTCTCTCTTTCTCTCTCTACCCCCCCCCCTCTCTGTCTCTCTCTCTCTCCTCCCTCTCTCTCTCTCTCCCCTCTCTCTCTCTCTCTCTCTCTCTCTCTCTCTCTCTCTCTCTCTCTCTCCCTCCCTCAGACCGTCACAGTGCAGCCAGCGTGGATGTGCAGAAGGAGGAGGAGAAGAAATTTAAGGAGGTGGGCGAGGCCTTCACTGTGCTCTCCGACCCCAAGAAGAGATCCCGATATGACAGTGGTCAGGACCTGGAGGAGGACGGCATGAACATGGGAGGTCAGGCCGCTGATCCTGACTCAGCTCTATCCCTAACACAGAACAGATCGGGGCAGGATGAGCACTGATCCTGGATCAGCTCGATCCCTAACACAGAACAGCTAGGGGCAGGATGAGCACTGATCCTGGATCAGCTCGATCCCTAACGCAGAACAGCTAGGGGCAGGATGAGCACTGATCCTGGATGAGCTCTGTCCCTAACGCAGAACAGCTAGGGGTAGGATGAACACTGATCCTGGATGAGCTCTGTCCCTAACGCAGAACAGCTAGGGGCAGGATGAGCCCTGATCCTGGATCAGCTCGATCCCTAACACAGAACAGCTATGGGCAGGATGAGCACTGATCCTGGATGAGCTCAAGCTCTTTGTGCAGAAGGGCAGAAGGCAGGACTGGGCTTGCGTGTCTCTGTTTCTCAGCACGCTGCTCTTTGTGAGGCAAGCAGAGTTTGAGAATGCTGTTATCCCATATTCACCCCATCATATTCCCCACAGGTGTGTGAGCAGAGAGACTGTGAGGTTACCTGTGCTGCCGTTTCGACACACCTGGCTTTGCTGAGATGCTGCCAGATAGCTCCTGGCTCCTCTCTGACTCTCTCTGCTGCCCAGACTTGTCCTGAATTAAGGCAGAATTCATGCTGTCTGCTAACGGGGAGAGTGTGTGTTTACATTCTTATGAAATGTTGTTTGTGTGGCTGAAATAACAGCACTATTCGGGAACCGATAAGAGCATCTCTTTGGAGAAATTCGGTCCAGTTTGAGGATAGGGGCCACACTTTCCTGGTATTTTGAGAGCGATAAAATGTGTTTGATTGTACTACCGATTATGTTAACGAACATGTCTTACATGATTGTGCGCATGTGTGTGTGTGTTTGTGTGTGTGTTCCAGATTTCGATGCCAACAACATCTTCAAGGCGTTCTTTGGAGGCCCAGGGGGCTTCAGCTTTGAGGGTGAGCCATGATATGTTCTCTGAGCGTCTTTCACTTAATTCATTCAATTTTGTCCCTGATTCCTGAATTCAAGCTGATTCAAGAGTGAATTCTCTCTCTGGACGTAGCCTGATTGGTTGCATCTCTGGAATTCATGTCACAGTAAAATCGAACATAAATCGAAAGCAGGCGTAAGCACATAACTTCTTTTTTGAGCCAGCTCTTTGAGTTGTGTGGTCTTTGTTTTTGCAGAGCGGGTATGTTCACATATTGTTCCTGCGCACACACGGATTAACCGCGCTAGGCTATGACATCAGTCTGGTTTGCATTGGCAGTAAAAATGTTGTGTGAAACTCCGCTATTTCATAACCTATTTATTGAGCACGTCTTACACCCTGGAGCACTTCATGTGGTGTTGGGCAGGTCTGTGCCAAAAGAGTGTGTGAAAAGTACATTCTTTACTAATACTTCTCTTTTGGACTGAAAGGCACTTATTTCACAGGGACTGAGATCATCAGTTGAGTTATAAGTTGATCAGTTGATCCACAGCCTAATAATTTCTTATGTTTAAACATGGTTATTTGTATTTTTCCAGTCTGTTTATTTTATACTTTCCATTATGAAATGCTACATTTATTTGTCCTGGTTATCATAAGGGGAAAAAATGATCCTTTTTTCTAGTTTATTGTACAAAAAGTTGATTTATAAAGATATTATAAGCTTTTTCATACAGAAGACAAATGACGCATTCAATGTGAAAACAATTCTCATATATTTCAGTGATAATAACCTTTGAAATATAGCAGAATGGACTTTTATGAAATTATTTTTAATGAAAATTGCAAACTAGAAATAATCCACACAGTACTATACACAGTAAAATAGCCAAAAAGTGGGTAAAATGATGCATTTGTGGGAACAGTGTTGAATGACCTGAGATGGGTTGATTTAGTACTGGGAATGTTTATAAGCTATTAAAATACTAAGATTAATTAATATTAAAATAGCCAACTAAATGGCTAGTTAGCTACCCCCCACGAGCCACGGGTGCATCGTGGAATGGGTCCCAGTTTTTGGAACCACAAAGACCTCTACCCCACACCTATATGGAGCCATCAGGACGTTTCACTGATGGGACACTCTGCTTGTGTTTCCAGTGCCATAGTGTTTCCACCTTTACTGCTGTTAAATATACTAAAAACACAAAGACCATAATGAATATAACCTACACTTTACAACATGGGCAAATATACAGTTTTTGCCACTTTACAGTATGCTAATATATGTTTAAAAAATAACCAGATGTGATCTTTTATTATATTTTAAATATACTGCAGTATATTCCATTTTCATAAGTGCATTCCCTGTACCTCTTTAACTTTGTCAGTTTTAGTTATTGACTGCTTTCCATCCATCGCTGGTTAATGATATTAAAGCGCTAAGTTTTGTATTTTTGTTTGTTTGTCTGGTATCTGTATGCAGCGTCTGGACCTGGGAACTTCTTTTTCCAGTTTGGATAAGGCGGACGATGTGGGTACGCAGGACTCCTCCCCTCCCCCACCCCACCCCCCCACCCCCCATTAGTAATACCCAGCCTCCCGTTCTCTCAATCCGCCACCGCCGTTCCGCTCAGAACCGAAGAGCAGCAGCCTACCCTCCACACCGCCCTGGGAACACGAAGGGGGAGAGGCGCCCTGCTTCTGTCTGCGATGCCGCTTCACACCTGGGCCTGCGGCTCTGAACGGAACTGCCACGGAACCTCATTTGAATACGTTTCCACGGGGACCGGGCCTTGAGATTCGAGCCCTTGAAACAAACTGGAAAGCACGCCTCCCTCCTCCCCGAGGAAGGAGAACGGTGAACATGTGAAAGCTCGTAGCGCTGTAAATACATTGAAAGTTACCCCGTTCATTTCAGCTTCACAAGCAGCATGGCGGATTGGAAATGCACACGCTGCCTGGAGCTCTAAGGGAAAGGTTGTTTTTGCTGTAGCTGTCAGTAACGCACTGGTGTGTGAGAAGGTGGGGTGGCAGGGTCTGAAATTAAAATTAAACTCAAGACAAATACGTTTCCTTGCTATATTGGCAGAATTATTCTCAAAGCATGCAGTGTCCTGTGTGGTGTTTGGTAGAGGTCGGCATCCGGACTCCAGCCCAACACGGCCCGACGGTGTGCGAGGATTGGACCGGGTATCAGGCCTATTTTCAGCTCTGTGACGCAAGGTCAGATCAGGTGTGGGACCAGTTCCAACGCCGGTGTTCACAAATAGTACCATAGCAACACTTCTGCCAGCTGTTAATGATCGCGCAAAGCTTCCGGTGTTTGTGCTGTGCAGTAATGTTCAACTACCAAATTAAAACAGCCGTATTTGACAGCACAGATTAATTTAACTAGCGTAATAATTAGCAGAAGGAAAAACAGCGCAAAAGCTAGCTGGATAGCCTGTTCTATACGAACATTCAAATATAAATTCCTCTATTTTACACACATACTTTATGCAAACACATACTGAGAGAAAGAGGACATTGCTCTTGTGCTGCTTGTTGAGGTGCAAGTGACAATAACGACACATTTAACAGAAGGAAAAAATGTGTTTGAAAAATAAGTGTGCAAGCTTAAATATGGCTGTTTTAATTTTCTAGTTGAGCATAATGTTACTCTACAAAAACTCGAAACTGCGCTTTTGTTGTGAACAGCTGGTGGAAGTGTTACTCCCCCATGTTCCTTAACTAGCAGCTTTCCTGCTGGAAACACTGCATTATTTTATATTGTTTAATGTGGTGTTTCTGGCTTGTTATTTCAGCAATCAGGCACTGTGGGGTTCAGGCTTGTAATGTGGCTCGAGCTTGTGGGGCTGGTTGGGGTTGGTCCGTAAAGACGCTGGGCTCAGGCGGGCTCAGGCCTCAGTTCTAGCCTGATTCAGGCCGCTAGGGCTCTTTCTGGTCCATATTCTCACTCCTTGCGTCCCTTCCTGGCGTCCTTTCCTCGCTCCTTATCTCCACCCAACGGAGGATGTGAGTTAGAGATGCAAGGATGAGACAGGGAAGATGTGGAAAGGTGGATCATTTATACGTCGCACATTCCCCAAAGGCTGCACTTGTGTTTCCTCGCTGAAGCATCCCCCGGGGGCCTCCTCGCTCCTCCAGGGAGTATTTAACAGAATGGAATGTCCTTAAAGATGGCAGACCTCAGTCGATTTCCGGGTCAGGTCAGGGCCGAGAGGACGAGGACGATTGGAAAGAGCCCCTGGTGTTGCACACTGGCGTGTGAGGAGCGAGAATCCGCATTAAAGCAGCGTGCGCGAGAGGCCTGCCTCCTATCCCACCGCCAACTCCCTCCATCCCACTGCCTTCCATCCCACCGCCAACTCCCTCCATCCCACTGCCTTCCATCCCACCCCAACTCCCTCCATCCCACTGCCTTCCATCCCACCCCCAACTGCATCCATCCCACTGCCTTCCATCCCAGCCCCAACTCCTTCCATCCCACTGCCTTCCATCCCACCGCCAACTCCCTCTATCCCACTGCCTTCCATCCCACCCCCAACTCCCTCCATCCCACTGCCTTCCATCCCACACCCAACTGCATCCATCCCACTGCCTTCCATCCCAGCCCCAACTCCTTCCATCCCACTGCCTTCCATCCCACCGCCAACTCCCTCTATCCCACTGCCTTCCATCCCACCGCCAACTCCCTCTATCTCACTGCCTTCCATCCCACCCCCAACTCCTTCCTTCCCAACGCATTCCATCCCACCCCCAACTCCCTCCATCCTACCACCAACGCACTCCTCACCAAAGGCAGAAAGTCCCAGGAGTAAGAGAATGAAAGTCCTGCCATGCATTTCTTCCATCCATGAATTCTGGGGCAGACTTTTACTTTCTGAACCTGGATTTTCCACCTCTGCTGCTCAGGACATTGTACACTTTGCGGGAATATATGTGTTTATTTTGTTGATTTATTTCTGTTGTGTTTATATATTTGTGTTTATATATTTTATACATGCATATTTATTGTAAAATCACGCCATAATAGCCTCATCCAGGAAATGTGGGTCCTCATCCAGATTCTTTTTTTTTTTTTAATGGCTGGAAAGCATCCCCATTTTGAATGCCCTCAGAAAAAATAAAGTGTGGATGCAGTGTCATTACGGACCTGCTACTATGGAAAAAAGAACCTGTTCCATTTGTCGTCCCCCCCTCCAAAAAAAAAAACAAGAAGTCTGAAGTGTCTCTGGTCTCTTATTGGGGTTTCTTGTCTTGTGTTGTTGTCGGTTGGGCTTTGAGGTGGTTTCTTTGTCATGAGTTTAATTCTGCACATTACCCCCACTTCCTCCTGCATTTCTGCTGGTGCACATTACCCCCACTTCCTCCTGCATTTCTGCTGGTGCACATTACCCCCACTTCCTCCTGCATTTCTGCTGGGCTCGGCTCCTGCTGCGAGCCACACTCATGAACATCCTGGGCATCTGCAGGGGAGTCTTGTGCTACACAGGGGTTCCTAAGAGAACTGCTCCAGGGTTCCTAAGAGAACTGCTGTGACACAGTCACGGTAATATTAAGAATTATGCCCTGTCTAAAACTTCCAATAGACACCCAAACGGCTCATGCTGATGGCCCAGACCCCTGTAGAAATTGTTCAAAAATGTATATGGTATTGATTAATTGGCTCATCATTCATTTTAAAAACAGGATTTGTTGGACGGTGTTCACTTTTTTAGTGGCTTCTTATATAACCATTTTCAGCCACATAAACTGTCACTTTGTACCTCTGCGTAATTGATGTGAAATAGTAATAAATTGCAGCAACAATCCAATATGCTGTCTTGATTGTTGGAAAGTGAGTTGGGATTGTCAAAAGAGTCCCAAGAGCTTCCGCTTCATCTTGTTTGGCCTAAGCCCCTCTGACTGCTAATCTGACATTGTGACTGCTCTGACCCAGGCGGGGGAGAGGGGAGGCCATTTTAATGTCCTGTCACCACCTAGTGCTGTACTTTACATGCGGGAACACATCAGGTGGACTGTACTGGCCTTACAGGATTCCTCTTGCGGTGAGGACAGAATGCAACAGTGTGTGAACACAAACCCTGTACTGAGCTGATGTACCTTTAATCAAATAACTTTTGTAATGAATTATGAATATATTCCTGAAGTAATATAACAGATGCTCCGAAGTCTCGTTTTGGTGTTTTGGTTATGCGATTAAAGATTCATCTTTTACGCTGAGGATTTCTGCTTTTATTCTCTCACAACTGGAACATGAGCATATGCTCACATGCTACAAAGTCTTTCAAAAATGAAATTTCATACAAAATCAAAATTTCAGGATCTGGTCTGCTTGTGAAGATTTGTGTAAGTGTTGCCATAAAAGGCATATGTGCATGGAAGTGCGCTGCTTATTATCCCTCGTGTATTGAGAAATACCCACTGCTTGCTCAGGTAAATCATCCAGGCTGTTATAAATACCTACTGCTTGCTCAGGTAAATCATCCACAGCTGTTATAAATACCCACTGCTTGGTAATTAAGGGTCTGTGGGATCCATGGACTGACCTGAAATAAGCAGTAGTCATGCACAGTAATGAAAAGGAGATCTAGTACTGTTGGACTTCCACTTCCTCATACTCCCCCACCAGAATCTTTTGTCCATGCCTGAGTTGGCAAGGCCTTGGTTAAATGTATACAGAGCAGTCAGTACTTATCTCACAGTTCTTGTTGTTTGGCTTTTCACTCCAACATGCTGGATTTGAAGTGAAGCAATGAATGTGAGGGTAAAGTGAAGACTGACTGCTTTAATTAGATTTATTTATTTATTCTATATTATTTATTTATATCCTTACTGGATGAGCCGTGTAGGAATTACAGCCCTTTTTATGCACTGTTCCACCGTTTCAGGATGTCGATGGTAATTGTACAAATTAACAATCTGAAAAGAATTTGTCATATTTAGTACTTGGTTGCAAGTCCTTTGCATTCGATGTCTGCCTGAAGTCTGTGACCCGTAGACAGCACCAGACGTTGGCATCTTCCCTAGTGACGCTTTGCCCGCTGCTTGCCTTTGCAAACCCCTGACATAGGGGTACACAGATGCCGTCCCGTTTAAACTGTGGCTCCTGGGAGGATTGCCCTGTCCTCTGCTGCCCTGCTTGAAGAGGGATACCCCAGACATTTGGTGATTGGTCAGTTTAAAGTGAAGTCCTGCTAAATGGTTCAATATGAGTTTGATGTAAAATGCAATTTTCCTGTTAAACCAAAAGGGCAAACTGAGGCCTACTAGTCACAAAGAGTAAGTGTGACAAGGAAACAAGTTGTTTGAAGTATGAAGTATTTTTGTCAGGGGAAATGAGTTGCGGTCTCTTAAACTGTCTGCTGAACATTTTTACTTGGCAAACTTGATTCACCAATGCTGCCAAAATTCTGATTCTCATCTATTGTACACAACCTGGCCTGAAACAAAGACACAACAGTCACTCTGTGAACAGTAAAGCCTCTTGTTGAAATAAAAACAATAAAAAACATTGCGTCACAGTACAAGACGTGTCAGAAGCCTGGTTGAGTTTTAAAACAGCTCTGACAGCTGGAACAAAAATATAAACTGCAAGCGTCTCTAGGCAGGTGGGAACTTGTTCTAAAGAGCCATTATTTTATGAGTCACCATTTTCTGTCAAATTTAACTGTAGAACTCACTGCCATGATGCCACATGCCAAAAGCTTCAGTAGTCTCTGTAGTAGTCATGCTGAAAATACAAGGAGTAAGGTTTGAAATGCTTTAAAACCACGAAGGACCCCATGGTTCATTCAGCTCTCTCTCTCTCTCTCTCTCTCTCTCTCTCCTCTCTCCCGTCCCCTCTCCTCTCTCTCATCTCTCTCTCCTCTCTCTCTCTCATCTCTCCCTCTCTCTCTCTCTCCTCTCTCCTCTCTCTCTCTCTCCGCTCTCGCTCAATCTCTCTCGCTCTCTCCTCTCTCTCTCTCTCTCTCTCTCTCTCTCTCTCTCTCTCCCCTCTCTCTCTCTCTCTCTCTCTCTCTCTCTCTCTCATTTTTTATTCCAGGTAGCAATGTATCTAAACTAGATTCTAGAGACAAAATAACTATAATCTAGTTTAGACAAAAAATCTAGAAGTTAGATCATTACTTTCTCATATTTAATAAGTAGAAGTGAAAATGTTTAATTCATAGGAAGCTCTTCATATATGAGCAAGTGTATCTGGATACCCCTTGGTCTGGGGCTTTTTTATGGTTTGAGCTGGGCCCCTTAGTTTCAGTGAAGGCCAATCTTGATGCTACAGCATACAACCACATTCTAGATGATTCTGTGCTTCCTCAACAGTTTGGGGAAGGCCCTTTCCAATTTCAGCATGATAATGCCCCTGAGCACACAGCGAGGTCCATATAGAAATGGTTTTGTCGAGAATGACATGGAAGAACTTGACTGGCCAGCACAGAGCCCTGACCTCAACTCTAACCAACACCATTGGGATCAATCGGAAAGCCAACTGCAAGCCAGGCCTAATCGCCCAATCAGTGCCCGACCTCACTAATGCTTTTCTGGCTGAATGGAAACAAATCCCTGCAGCAATGTTCCAACATCTAGTATAAAGCCTTCCCAGAAGAGTGGAGGTTGTTATAGCAGCAAAGGGTGAACCAACTCCATGTCAATGCCTGTAATTTTGGATGAGATGTTAGATATCCCAGTCCTCACTCCATATCCAATTGAATTGAATTGATTCCCAAAACCAACACCTCCCTCAGTCTTGCATCATTTCAATTCGCTGCTGCCTGTGACTGGAATGCTCTGCAAAAAACCCTAAAACTGGATAAATTTATTACCATTTCTGCCTTCAAACATGCCATCTCAGACATTTTCACTGATTCCTGCAACTGTTTTTCTGCCATGTAATATCCCCATAACACTCTTATGGTTTTTTTTTCTTCTCCCCCATATCCCCCATTTTAATAAAAGTAATAATCCGAAATTAAAATTATGAATTAAAAAGTGCCCATAATGTTCTATAGTCTATGATAACAAATTGAAATTCAATAGAGTTGACCTAAACCCCAGGAGCCAAACCTTGACCTTAGTTTGAACTGAATTGAGGGAATTTGAGTAGGAGTGATTGAAATAAAAAAAATGTGTGTGAGAAATTTTGAGTGGGAATTGATAAGGAGTTTAATACAAGGAGTTTAGGGGGACAAATTCTGAAATGGATAGAAACCCAGTAAATGGTGAACATGGATGGGCTGAATGGTTTGTTCCTGTCAGTATGTTTTTGCCTTCTTGTTGTCCACACGGTCAGCAGCAGAAGGGGCAGCCACCTGCCGCACGCGCAGATGGTCACAGTTGCTAAAGTATGCAGTTAGACAATGATAGAGAGGAACACGCATCAACAAAGAAAACAATGGAGACAAAGAGTCATCGTGAGCAGGCGTCATCAACGTGTCAGGTACACGGACAAACGTGTCCGTGGCAAGACTTGTCTGTGTCCGTGGCAAAAAAATAAATAAATAAATAAATAAATTGATTGGGAAAAAAGTTTATTTTTTTCCCATGATAATATACATTGCAATCTGTTTGAGAACAGCGAGGAGCACAATGAACTGAGCAAACTTGCAATACTCCTGCTCACATTAAGCCCAGACACCTGCAGCTGTGAGCGAGGTTTCAGTCATATGAACGCTATTAAATCTCAAACACGAAATGCCGCATTCATGCCTGTTTTAGCATTACCATCTGCCCATATACAACTGCTGACTTTCCAGTCTCCAAGTTTTCATCATAACAAGGTAGGGCACTGTTTTTATAATGTTAGAAATACTATCATCATGCAATTGTGTGTTTTTGGTAATATTTGACCACTTCAAGTTTTGTATGTCCGTGGTAAAAATCGCATTTTGACCAAAAAGTCCGTCACACGCCGACACGGTGATGACTCCTGATCATGACACGTTATAAAACTACTTTTTTGACCAGCTAAAGAATTTTCTAAAAATCCTCCGTGTCTAGTAACCCTACATTAATTAAGTTTTCATTTGCCGAAACTGTCAACCAGTTTTTTATATAAGTAGTTATTTAGGCATATCCACGGAGCGACCTTCCGGACTAAGCATACATCTACAGAAGGCGTTATTACCGGACACTACAAGAGGTCGTGTATGATGTATTCAATGTTACCTCGCGCGCACTCACGCACACACACACACACACATTGATTACAAAAGTGAATCAGTTTTGATCACATACTCACATACTGTTGATTCTACCTATTTATATATTTAACATATAGCATTTGTGCAATGGGTGTAAGATTGGTAAAGGTGCAGTAGCAGACCAAGATACGCCCATTTTTATGAGAGGTCCCGAGCTTGCTCGCACTTTCAGTTCTGTTTCCTGAGTGCGCGCTTCCGACAGTTTTCTGCGGAAAGCCCCGTTTTGAGATCACTGTGGCGAACACGAAACTCCCAGTGGAACTCTTGTTCAGGGACACACAGGTTCTGGACACGTCTATCTATTCCAGCTGGAATCTTGGTGAGTTATGTTGTTGGTTTTCGTTTTATCTTGGCTTTTGCGTGCTTTTTTCTTTGTGTCACATTTCCGCAGTTGAGAAGGAACTTCTCTGCATGTTAGATAAGAACATTTAAAATATCGACTCTTAACTTTGTCGAAATGCTTATTTGTGTAAATTTGTCACAACCCTCAGAGTAAGTAATGCATGCCAGTCCTTTTCTCATTGTCACTGTTTGTACGATTTTATCCCGTACATCATGATTTTGCCACGCCGTTTTGTTTTGTGTTGGCACTGCGATGGCTGCCACACCCCATTACAAACGCTGTGTTGTTCTCAGGTAGACTATAACATTTCTTGTAATTAATTTGCAGCAAACAAACATATCGTTATAGTGATTTCACGTCTGGGGTTAGCTGCTCTATGCTGAAATATTGAGCCTAATATCAAGTATTTCGAATTGTTTAATTCTGTTTGTGTAACACCCCACAACCGTACATTTTTGCTCATTTAAAAATTAATGGACTGTCTCATAACTAATAGAAGAGCAATAATACCGAGGTGATCTGGCTACACCACGTAGACATAGCTACAGCACTACTTGCTTGTTATAATTGCAAACTGTGACTTCTGGCAGGAGACAAAGACTCGCCGTTGTCAGTTTATTGTCTTTGATGCGCTGGCTGTGGCCTTGCGGTCTATACACAGTTCTCCTTTCTGTGAGATTTTGGCAGTTTTTGTAAAATTCTTAAACCGAACACCAACACTAACGGTTTTATGACAGCAGGTTAGCTATTTTCATGGAATTTCTTTGGCTGGGAAACGTAATGTTTGCTGCAGCTACTCAAATTTGAGATGATTATTTATCTAAAAGGGTCAAGGTTAGTGAAAGTGGTACTATGTTTTGAGTTACAACGTGGGCTTCTTGGCATCGAGGGATTGCGGAAACTTCAGAAGTTGAAATGACAGATTTCTTGTTTTAAAGTCGCTGGTGTGAAGCTACAAGCTTTTCCGTAAGTTGCGGTACACTTGGTGGAGACTGGCTGTGCTTCTTCCGAGGCTTTTTTCTGTTAACTACTTTTTCATTTTAAGTCTCATTTCAGCCACCTTATTAAAAAACATTTCGCTTTAAAACTCACACGACAGACTAGTTCTCTCTGCTCGAGTCTTTTCAAACGTTGTTCAACTTTAACCGTAAAACACGGTATGCTGTTATAGAAAATAGATTACGTATTATTAATCAAGGAAAAGAACAAGAACATTCAGGTATCCAATGTTCTTTAGAAAATTACTCGATTATTTATTTATTTATTTAGCATAACTTACCATACCAGTTATATATTGTACATATTTATTATTTACAGCGAATGTGTGCTTATAACTGTGTCAGACAGAGGGATGCTATATTTTCTGCAGGTCCTAAGCCACACCCAATATGATCACTGTATTTTTGCATAATTCTTCATATCTTTTTTTTATTGCCATCAACGTTGCCACATTTATAACCCGCTGTTTTAATAGTGTGATAAACTTTTTCACTGCTCACAGTCATACTATACACCTATTGTGTCACATGCAACTAATACATCTCCACAGTATGAGCTCGTTCAGTGCATGCCAAGCAGGACATTTTTTAGCTTGGGTGTACACTTGTCATAGCAAATGCAATATTGGATGTACACTTGTGCGTAAGGTCTCAGCCCATGAGTTTGGAATCTTTTTTTTTTTTTTTTAGAGATGGGATGTCATTACACAGAGTGCCTGTGGGCAGTAAGTTGGCCTTCTGGCTGCACTGGGACATGTGGAAGGAGCCTCTCCTGAGTGTTACTCCTGATTATGTTATTAAAGCTGATATTTGTGATGCAGTGCTCTACTGCTACAAATGATTTTAATCTCTTTCAGCTCCAGGCGTTTCTTCTGCTCTTGATACCTCTGGCAGCTGTTGAAGGCAGGAATGGCAGAGCAAGAGGTGGAGCAGATCCACCAGCTGCCTGACTCTGAGGAGGAGGAAGAGGAGGACCAGCAGCCTCAGCGTGTCTCTGAAAAACCACTGGAGGAGGAGACAGTGAAACCAGCGAAGCAGGACCCGGAGGAGGAGACTGAGGAACCAGCGAAGCAGGACCCAGAGGAGGAGACTGAGGAACCAGCGGTGGAGGAGGTGGAGAAACCAGTGGCGGTGGAGACAGTGAAACCAGCAGCGCAGGACCCAGAGGAGGAGCCAGAGGAGGAGGAGCCAGAAGAACCAGCAGTGGAGGAGGTGGAGAAACCAATGATGGAGGAGGAGGAGGAGGCAGTGAAACCAGCGGTGGAGGTGGAGGAGGCGGTGAAACCAGCAGTGGAGGAGGTGGAAAAACCAGCAGTGGAGGTGGAGGAGGAGGCGGTGGTGAAACCAGCGGTGGAGGAGGTGGTGAAACCAGCAGTGGAGGAGGTGGAGAAACCAGCGGTGAAGGAGGTGGAGAAACCAGCGGTGGAGGAGGTGGAGAAACCAGCGGTGGAGGAGGTGGAGAAACCAGCGGTGGAGGAGGTGGAGAAACTAGTGGAGCAGAAAGCAGGCAAACTGGTGGAACTGCAGCCGTCTGTGGAGAAACCTGCAGAACCGCCAGCTGAGCAGCAGCAGCCAGTGGTGTGTGAAAATCTGGGAGCAGCAGCTGCGGAGCCGAAGCAAGAAGAGGCCGCTGCTCCTTCCCCTGCTCCCGGCTCTCTGAGCTTCCCCTTCCTGGAAGAGGAGAGCACCGAAAAGGCCCTGCGTGCTTCCCGCACCCTCTATATCCTCCTGGGGCTGCCCGGGGCGGGCAAATCCCACTTGGCCGCCGTCATCCGCGATCGCTACCAGGACTCGTGCGCGGTCGTCTCCGCCGACGACCACGGCGTGAAGCCCGAGCGGTACGGGGCGTCCGCAGACGGGCACAAGAGCGTGGACGAGGCGGTGGCGTCCTGCTGCGCCTCCGGCAGGGCGGCCGTGGTGGTGGACGACACCAACCACACCAACGAGCGGCTGGCGCAGCTGGGCGAGCTGGCCGAGGAGCACCGCTACTTCGCCCTGTTCCTGGAGCCCCGCACCCCCTGGCGCCGGGACCTGGACCAGCTGCCGGGGAAGACCCGCCGGGGCCTGGACAAGGGCCAGATCCAGGCCCTGAGGGCCTGTCTGGAGGCCTCCTGCTACCCACTCTACTTCGGCTGGTTCCTGCGCCACTCTTTCCGGGATGAGCTGGAAGGCCTCGCCAAGGACCTGCTGAAGACCCTGGACTCCTTAGAGGCCTTCAAGAAGCACCTGAACGACTGTGAGCTTCATTTACTTACATCACCTGTCTTTCCCTTTTCTCTCTTTCTTTCCTTTTTGCATTAGCTGTAAGTCTGTTTTATGTCTTCATTCACTGATAAGTGGTTTGTAAATATTGTTCAAGGCAGTCATGATAATAAAGCATTATTGAATCGAATTGATGGAGTACAGCCAAGTAGACAGCCAAGCACATGAAAATGTTGTCTGAGGGAAGGTATGCTTCCACATCATCTCAGGGCTGGAAGTCAGACATGAGTTTTGGCTGCAGTGCATCTCATCTAGCAAATAATCAGCAGATTGCTCCAACCATTTAATATATAATATATGTATGCGTACATGTGTGTTGGTGAGCGCTGTGTTCATTGTGTAAAAGCACATACTTTGCCAAAGACTGTTTCCCTTAAAAAGACGCGGGGTGTTCAGCTATAAAAAAAATTCCTTGGCTTCTTTTATTCACAAGGAATGGCCACAGTTTGCCTTTGTAAAGCTCGACTCTGTCGGACGTCCTGTCCTCAGCTGGGGTTTTAGGCGTGAGTTTGACGAGCTGACGCCCTGGCGTTGTGTTTGCAGTCACCGCTGAGGGCGAGGGGGCGGTGAACCTGGAGGAGTACTTCCAGCACGAGGGCCCGCTCCACTGCACCACCAAGTTCTGCGACTACGGCAACGCCGACGGCGCCAAGGAGTATGCGGAGAGCCAGGTCTGTCCGAGCTCCTGCTGCCAGTGGGGTTAAAAACACTGACTTCAGCACGTATCCTGCACGCTCTTCTGTGAACAGGCACATTGACCCATAGCCTCCTGCCTGCCAGCACACAGATATGAAATGTGCTGAAGCTGGGGATAAGCTTTCTGTGCTGTGTACGCATTTTCACTGCACAGTGAAATCTTATTGTCTCTGCTTCCAGGCCTCGTTGGCTGAAATGTTAGTGCAGTAATGCAGTCGCAGGCCCTGGTTTAAGCAGTAGCACTGACTGTGCAAGGTCCAGGAAGCCATTGCAACAGCTGAGCTGAGCTTTGTGTAAACCTGGCTGCAGTTCGTTTTGTTACGAAATCCACATTTGTGCAATACTATGCTTTAGACCTGTTGCACCAACACAGGTGAGTCATGCCAGAAGGTTTATTAAAGACAAGTTATTTACGTTTGCCTGTTGGATATGAAGTCTTCCCAGAAAGCTAGGTGTTCCAGTGGTGAAATTTTCTGTTTTGGGATGAGCAGAGTTTCCTCCAGGAAAACAGTCTTGGTATGAGGGGAGGGCGGATATCACATATTTCATAACAAGCTGCTCTAAACACGCTATATTATTGACAGTAGTACAGTAAATTGCAAACCAGTAGTAGAAAGAGATCTGTTTCAGTAGCACAACCACACTATGTCCTTCTACATGACATGCACTTGCTGATTGCTGCACAACATTCTTTGTTCTCCCTCTTGAAGAACATTTGCAGTGCGCTCTGGTACTGTGAGTCCTCCCACTGACAGCCTGTTTATCCTGCATATGACTGTTTGTTCCCCACAGGCCATTTCACAAGTCGGTCTGGATCTATTGATAAAGAATTACAGAAAAAAAACTTGGAACACTATGGTCATTTTTCTGATTATTATACCAAAGGTCCATGGCACCCTGTTGCTATTGTATGTTTTATTATTCTTCTGTAGTGGACATTGATGGCAGCCCCCAGTTTGGCTTGGTCACTTTAAAATGAAACTGGGCTTAGTGATAGAAGGCCAAGGCACTACCCCTTTCCCCCAATTTAGGGTTGATTGGATAATGTGTCTAGCGCCACCATCAGGGCGAAAAGGACTGGTTCTCCCATGCCGTGTCATGTGCATGAAACTGCTGGGCAAGATGTGGCTGAGAACAAATTTTTCTCAAAGACCCATGACTTCTGTCATGGTGGAGTTTCAGCCATTTAGAATTTTCTGAAAAACCTACATTTTGAACTAGTCCTCAGTTTTTTTAAATCTCATTTGGACCAGACTTACTTTATTGGATTTCTTGGACGTCAAACATTAATGAAAAACTTATACTGATATGCCCGGCACCCACTCAAGCGTAGCTGCAAAAACTGCCATGCAAATAGGAAGCAGCCGTATCTCCTGAACACTCTGCCTGATTATCACGACACTTCTTCTGTTCATACACTCTGAGGTTACGCCTACTCATTCTTATAGTTTAACCCCATGGGAGCACTATACTATTCAACAAAAATCAAGTGGCCCCTGCTCCTCAATTTGTGTCCAGTGGTGTGGTGAGTCAGATCAGTCTTCGTGGAGTGCAGCAGTAACTGAACAAACACTACGATGTTCAGCTGTGCTTATCTCTGAAACTGTTGAACCAAAAGTCATCCAACCGGAATCATATGGTGTATCTATCTATCCTAAAGGGACTGACTCACAGTTGCCTGATGTTGGCCATATTGGGTTTCCACCATATTGGATTAACTGGAAAGCATATTCTTCAAACTAACCCAAGATGCTTTGTCTGATTTGAACTTGTTTTCATTCATTGGACACTTAAGTTAAATAATTATGAAAAACGTTCTGGAAAAGTTCTAACAAAATGGCTGCCAGTGGCCAAAGGTCACATTTTGAACCTTTACATTAATAGAAGGTTAGGTCTGTCTCCTCAATGCTTTGTCCAATTTGAACCAAACTTGCTGGGGATCCAATTGTTTTTTTTGTTTTTTTTTTTAAGCTGTGAAGTTTTAGGAAGTAGTTCAAACCTAAAGGTCAATGAGTGTTCAAGAACACATGCATGAAAAGCATATGCTCTGTTTTTTCTCCTCTCACTGTTTTTCCTATCTGAACCAAACTTAATGTTTCTGACTCTTTGGGCACTACTGATCACTAATTATCAAAATTCCAACCTTAACCTATGATGACTTATCTCCTCAATTCAATGTCTGATTTTGTTCAGACTTGACCCATGGTGTTTTTGGATGGTACAGAGCACTTTTGAAGAGTGACTAGTCATAGGAATAATGATGAGAACAGGCTATTGAGAACATATAGACTTATACCATTGTCTGGGTGAATACTCAATTCTGATTGACTGGAAGGCATGTGTGAAAACCGATTAATGCACAGGTAGTTTGGGTCAAGTTTAATCATCGTTCTAAATGCATATTCTGCCTGCAATAATTGCAGAATAGCTTTGCTACCCAGCTATGATAAAATTGCCATTATTGTTCAGGTAATACAATACGTAGCTAGGTAGCTAAATAGGCACAGTTACAATATCAATGAGCTAGCTTAGCAGTTTGATGTTTATACGTGCTATATTTTCTCCAAAATTCTGAGTTCAACAAAATAAGTGAATTAAGGCTGTCAAAAAATATTCGAAGTTCGAAAACTGTTCGCAAATCTTTCTTGTTTTAAAGTTCGAACCTAAATTTGAGCACTCGATAGTTTTGGATCCCGCGTATTGTAATTAACATGCAGGCTTTAATTTCATGCGGCGAATCATGTTCATGCACGCAAAGTTAACATGCAGGCTTTAATTTCATGCGGCGAATCATGCACGTTCATGCGCTTTCGTGCAAGTTCATTTCATGTGCTAACGTTACTTCCTCTGTCAACAAAAAACGTTCTGCCCTGGACCCAGGGCAAGTGAATCGTCTGGTTTTCCTTGCCAATAACCTCTGGTGATACTTTCAGCTCTATTGACACCTGACGTTACTGGTCAGCTAGCCTCGCGAGCAGTCTCTTTTTTCACTTCGTTCAACAGATCTGGTCAGCTAACAATTTAGGCTAAATAATGTTCCCATGGCAGGCTATATGTTTCCTTTCTTTTCTGAAGATTTTGATAAAATTGGATGATGAAAGAAGTTAAACTAAACAGAGTAAGTAATTTATGTTGTTTTTGGCTAGGCTACAGGTATTAGCCGTTTGAATAGTTTTTGTGTTAAGAAATGAAAGGGGATTTCCTATAAACAATCATTTCCCGATGATTAATAAATGCCGATGTGTGGCAAATTCATTACAATCACTACTCCGCCTGTACCTAGTGGGTAAGGTTACCGTCTTAGCGAACCCAGGGGTAGCGGGTCAAGCCCAGCTAGGTACAACGTTTCTTTAACCTAAACCTGACTTGTTAACCCTCAACTAATAATTGTCTGCTAATTCTGAATTATGGCTTTTGCAAACCATATCCTACCCCGCCGTTCACCGAACGTATACACTGCATTATGACGTACCGTTTCTGCCACGTGGTTATTAACCAGATACAATATTGCAAAGCCATATGGATTCAACGGTTGAGCTCTTCTGTGCTTAAGCATTGCCATAGCTATGTCATGGTGATGCATTAACACAGTCACAGTTGGTAACCCTCTCCGGTTGGAAGGACAAATCCCGCCTAGCCTCGCCTCAGGCAGCCATAATTTTGCTCTTTTAAACACTAACGTTTTTCTTACGCTTTATATTTGCTGATTACCAAAAACTCACTCGAAGCCCATCATATATGCATTTCATAACGGCAAATGTTATTCCATTTTATTGATAAGTTACACCAGTTCACCATGTGCCATGTTATAACTTATTATTTCTTTTCACATTGGCTAACCGTGCACAACATCAGCAAACGGCACACGTTTCTACATTCATGTTTACCTTTGCCCGGTTCTCTATCTCTATCTAGGCCACATACAAACAATTACTACGTATGTAACGTTCTGTATCTCACCATTAAAAACATTACAATTTAAAATCATGGACTCACATATAATAAGTATAACGAAAGTAGTACTGAAACATGAGAAAAACAAGCACATTAGTATAATAGATTTTACTCGTTACTTAACCCTCCACCTTAACAGCCAAGGCTTATAACCGACTGTTATATATTACCGTTCATAAGGAAACTAAGCTCGCTCATGGTAACTTCATTTACTCCGCCACTATAGTCTGTCATCATGTCAACCTTCACCTACATGCCCATTCTGCTAAAAACATATTGTTTCAACTACGGCAATTTCTAATTTCATCCTCATTTCTCTCACGCTGTTGTTATTTTCTCATATGCAAAGCCTACTGGGACATATGCGTCTGCTCCTATTCTCCAGTATCAAGTTTCCGGTTCTAGCTTAGCAAAACAGCGAAACAGGATTCCCACCTGCAGATAAGCCTATCACAACGCGTTCTATAAACCTTACAAACACTAAAAGTGCATCTCCACGAAATAGCAGACAGCGGAGCAGGACAGCAGGGTACACAAGTTGCGACCTAGGCAGCTCTAATTCTACGGGCTTGCTGATTCTTTTCTCAATCAAGGCTCGTTGGATGGAAGTCAAATCAGTGAGTACATACACTGGCCATATTTCACCTGCGATTCTGTTGCGTTTAAAAATTACACGCCACCGCACACTGTCACAGCCACTGTTTGTACATATATAGCAAACCGAAAATGCTAAACAGTACACGCTCATGAGACCTGTACAAATTCACACAAGGACAGCATAATCCACAAAACTGTTTCTTACAGGGTTACTTCGCATTTCTCACTGTCATAATAAAACGCATTGCAAAAAAGAAATGATATCTCATAAAAAAACGTTTTTCAACGACATCTACGTGAAAGTGCTTTATTCATTTGCGCATTAGGCTATGGAGACTGCAGGGGGCTCATTTATAAAATGAACTTGCCTGCATACGTCAAGTGAAGACCTGACGTAGAGCGACGACCGTTTCCACGGTCAAATCGAGTCATGTTGAATTTTTTTTAAATCACTACTTTGACGTGATTTTCTACGCACGCGCCACACAGTTGATCTAAAATATGTTTTGTAAATGAGGCCCCAGATGTAGTAACCTAGTATTAAAGTTCACCGATGTCCTCTATTCTACTGCCCGCTCGTGGAAAATAACGCGTAGGCCAGTTTAGAGGGTGCGTCACATCCATATTGCGCCCGACAATAAGCGGCCTTTTTTTGACTTATAGGCAAATGATATTCGAATATATTCGAACTCTAATTACAAAAGCTAATATTCGAACTCAATTTCATGGCACTTTTGACAGCTTTAAAGTGAATGCTCTTATTTTTCAGGTTATCTACCGACATAATGCGCTACCAATCCGTTACCTTCACAAGAATTACAAAATTTTATTGTAACCGAGCTAACGTTAGTTTGCAGGCAGATAGGCTAATACTTTCTTCCCCCAGTAACTAGCCTTCTGGAAGGCAGACGTTGTCTCCTAGACTCTACATAGTACCCTATAGAAGACAGACACAGCCTCCTAGACTGCACTTAGTACCCTATAGAAGGCACATGCCATCTCATAGACTGCACTTAGTACTCTATAGAACGCAGATGCCATCTCCTAGACCGTTCATTGTACCCCGTAGAAGACAGACACAATCTCCTAGACCGTTCATAGTACCCTATAGAAGGCACATGCCATCTCCTAGACTACACATAGTATCCCATAGAAGGCAGCCCTCACCTCCTAGGCTTCAAGTAGTTAATGCTCCAAAATATGAACAACCCCTCCTTATGTTTTAATCTTTGGCAAGTGACCATGGTATAAGTGGAAATAACCCAGTCCGAGAAGTGCGTTTAAACCCTTTATTGCACACCTCATCGTGGATTATTCCTGATTTATTTACCTGGTTTCGAAAGCTTGCAGCACTGTGTCCGCCCCTGATTGGAACACCTTGAGGGCGTCTGCTCTATGCTGTGTCTACTGCTCTCTCCAGGCAATGACAGCTCTTGTGTTAATAACATACCTGATATTTACTGTTAACTAATATCCATTTATATCCCCTTTGTTTGCTCAGAGCTCATCTGAAAAAGATGTCATGGTTCACTTTGTTGATCCCTTGAATGAATATATAACTTTAATGCATTTCTGAGTCTGAATAGTGTATCTTAAGTGTTTGTGTATTTTACATTTCCTGCCAGAAACCAGTGTAGTTGCCGTTCTTTATACTTGTATCTAGCAAAGCAACCATCTTATCTCCCCCCTTATCTCTGCAGGTCGTGCAGCAGCGGTTGGGCTCTGTGACGGAGCTGCAGCTCCAGGCCCTGTTTGTCACGCCCCGCACGCTGGGGGCCCGTGTGGCCCTCACCCCAGAGCAGCTCCAGCTGTGGCCCACTGACGGCGACGGGGGGGTCGGCTCCGCCCTGCCCCAGGGCAGCCGCGCCCACATCACCCTGGGCTGCGCTCAGGGGGTGGAGCCAGTGCAAACCGGCCTGGACCTGCTGCAGATCCTCCAGCTGCAGCAGCAGGGCCAGGAGGGCGAGCATGTGGAAGACCTGGAGCTGGGGCCGCTCAGTTACTACGGCAACGGCATCTGGGTGCTGAGCCTGCGTGAGCCCAGGGTGGGCCCCGCCCTGTTCTCCTGTTTCCATGGCCGCAAGAAGCCCGAGGACCTGAGGAAGAAGAAGCCAAAGTGCACCCTCCTGTGAGGGAGCTGGGCTGCAGGGGCGACTGTGCAGAACCAGACTCTTCTTCTGTGGTATGGGTGGGCCGTGTTTTGGGTGCTTAGTTCTGTAGTGTGGAGGACCGTACAGAAACGCTCCATTAGCTTTGTGATAGCTGTCTGTCAGCAGCGCCACCAGAGGCCTTTGGACCTGCAGTTACCCTGCAGTTGAGATGTACATCTCTCCTGTCAAAGTCCTGCATTCCTTTGTGCTGTAACCACAACCAATTAAGCTTCCAACTTTGTGTCAAATGCATACGAACCAGTGAACCACATTTCAGGGGTGGTTGTATCAGCCAAAATATTGCCAAACTCAGAAACATACATGGTGTTTTTAAATTAAGGGCTTTGTGGGGGAGACCTGTGTGAATTCAAACATTGGTAATATTTTTTCATAGAAAATTAAAGAAAATAGGTTTTGTTGGGTTGGGATGGCATCTGGCATTGCCCAAAACCTCCATACATACCCGTACATTACTGAATTTGACTGTCCACACTATTCAGGGGATTGGAGGGCATAATAAGGTGCCTTTTCTCCTTTAAAGATGATAGAATTTGCACTAGTAAATATTGGCTGTCCCCTTGAGAGATGAATAACAGAGGTGAATCTACTATACTGTGATGCTCTATTACACCAGTCTTTAAATGTCTGCTTGCATTTCATTTTTTCACGGTTGTATCTTGCCATGGTACGTCACGGGGACACTGGTCATTTTAAATGGGGGAAACGGTACGTCACGGGGACACTGGTCATTTTAAATGGGGGAAACGGTACGTCATGGGGACACTGGTCATTTTAAATGGGGGAAACGGTACGTCACGGGGACACTGGTCATTTTAAATGGGGGAAACGGTACGTCATGGGGACACTGGTCATTTTAAATGGGGGAAACGGTACGTCACGGGGACACTGGTCATTTTAAATGGGGGAAACGGAACACGGGGGGGGACACTGGTCATTTTAAATGGGGGAAACTACATCATGGGGGACACTGGTCATTTTAAATGGGGGAAACGGCACGTCACGGGGACACTGGTCACGGGGGGACACTGGTCATTTTAAATGGGGGAAACGGTGGGGAAAATTTTAAATGGGGGAAACGGTACGTCACGGGGACACTGGTCATTTTAAATGGGGGAAGCGGTACGTCACGGGGACACTGGTCATTTTAAGTGGGGAAAACGTCAGACTGAAAATTAAGAGGTCATGTGCTGTGAGAAGCTGCACACAGTGCTGCTGTGCTTAATGGGGGAGACACCGCCCCCCGTTGTGCTGCCTGTTGGGATGTTGGGGGTTTGGACTGAGCTACTGTGCACACACATCTCCTCCCTTCTGTGAGCCTTTGCACTTATTTCCTCTTCCTGCGGCACATTTCCTGCTGCTGTTGATTACTCTGCCTTTCATGTGTAGTGTTATCCCACAAAGTCAGGAGGTACTAAAGCTTGTGTAATCGCTTTTCGCACTTAATAAAGAATGTTTGCTTGACTGAGTTTTTGAGACATTTGTCACCATAATCCATCATTAATAATGCATAATTGTAATGTTTATATAGTGCCACATACAGAGCTCTTCTGCGAATGCAGTAATTTGTTACTTAATCAGTGACTGGTGTAATATATTTTCATTACACATGACAAATTGCCATACTTAGATGCCAGATAGTAGGCTATAACAGTGTGTCATATAATGATAAATTGCAATCAGTTTCATCAGAAAAAATATCAATGGCTTATGGGTAAATTAATTCAATTTTTAGGTTTAAATGCGCTAGACACAATTATTTTTTAAAATGTTATCATGTATGTACTGAGTAACAGCCAAACCCAGCAGTGTTGCTGACCCCTGTAATGGGACAAGAACAAATTATTCTACCCATCAGGCCTGAAATTCAGCTTGGTCGTGCAAGTAAATACATGCGTTTCATTTTTACTTTGTGCTTTAGGGATTGCTGCACTTGCCGAACTGTGTTTGTAAAGAAAAAAATGTATTTTTTCTCATTGTTAGTCACTTCAAAATCTCAGACACAGACTCATTTTGTTCCGTTTAATGATATTTAATGATATGTACTTGTTCAGCAGAAGGTGGTGCTGTTCGGTCAAAGTTGGAATGATAAAGGCTGTTTACTGAATTGTTCCTCTGGAACACGAAGTTGACCATACTTGTCCAATGAATTCAGTGCTTCAGAAATGGAAGACAGCTGTCAGTTTCCTTCACTGTAATCTTGAAGTATCTGGATGGTAATCTGATTGCTTTACTCTCTGGCCTGTGTCTGTGCAGGCTATCCAACCTTCAATGCGGACTCCAAGAGCTGCTTCGCAATTTCGTTGCACAATGCCCTGTGTGGGCTCATATACTGCCGCGTTATTATTGCCGAGTTACTAACGGTCTTTGTACTTTCTCACCCCATGCACCCTACCTGCCAAAATATCACCAGATCGTGACTCGTGAGATCTGGATTTGACATGAAAGAAGGCTGTTACTTAAATATGGTCATTTTGCAGATATGAATTCTGAATACTTCTTGATTTGTGCGAATGCCATGATGATAAACAGTAGGCTAATGGAAAAATGTAGGCTGACTCTAATGCATGCACACGGTGGTTCAGATTTTACGGTCAAGTCACAATACGAGAATGTGCCTACCGGTTTTGTAATAATCTGATACCAGTCAAGGTTACTGAGTATAATCGTTTTTGGATTGTTGCTTTTGGCATGATTTAAAATTTCTTCACTTAAGCCTATAGAAACCCCGCGACAGTTCTGAAATTTCTTGTTAAATTGTTAAATAACTTTTGTTAAAAGTTTTTCTCTGAATTCTCCCGCATTCCAGAACTCAAAATGAAAAATTTAATCACGATCAAAAGATGGCTCTTGCTTCAGCAAAATGTTCATTTTAAACGAACTTTTATGTCATTCGTGAATCTTTTGGAGTTCATGCAAAGATTAAAGATAAATAGGGTAGGCTACACAAATTTGTATGGAATTTTAATTTCTTTAAACTGTTGAGCAATTTGGATTCGTTGAGAAATAAATGACGCTTTCAACAGACAATCAAAGTTTAATGCGTTGGGCCAGTTACACGAAGTTAACATGATCGTGAGTTGGGGGCATAGACAAGCATATTGGTTGGGAGTGTGGTGGGTGTGAGCCGTGTAACCAGATGACCACGTGGGGTGGACTGAGCCAATCGTGGATGGGAGTTATTCGGTCATTGCATCGGCAGACTGCGCGAAGAATGAAAAGCTGGACGGACTGTTAAAAAGTACCATAAGCTCAGTGGACGACGCGACGGAAAGGTAAGGTACCGACCAGTTCTTACACAGTTAACGATCGGAAGGCTTTGATAACTAGTAGTGGCTGTAATAGTCAGCTACGTTATTGCTTTCCGACTCGTGGTTCTGGTCATTTCTTACCAAGAACAGGTTGTAAACGAGGTAAGAATTTCATCGAAAAGCTTGCAGCTAACCATCTGACTTTTTGATAAGATCTTGCTGGTTTTGTAAGTTAGTGCGAATTACAGTGTCTAGCTGGATCCGTTATAGAAACTGGACTTTAATTAAATTTAAAGTTAACGTTACGTTAATTGTCAGTCTTTTTTGTACTGTCATAACTCGCGTCAGTTGGCCAGTAATAACTTCTTGGCGCATACAATACGTTTTAAAATCTGTTCGTTCTGATTACATATCGCATTGGTTCATTACAATAACATTTTCATTCATTGCACGGAATCACAAGCTGCGCTTGTCTCTTTATGATTGACAGCTGCGCGCCATCGCCAAAACGACACGGAAAGACACTGTTGCTGGCATATATATATTGTTACATTTGTCCAAGAAAGTCATGATTCACTGCAACAAAAGATGTTTATAGCGTGCTATAAAAAAATTATAAATTATTCTGGTCAATAGATGCGGGTGTTGCAAATTTTAAATAAACTTGTGAAATAAACACGTTGAACTTATCAGTCAGAAAAATGAGACCCGTTTGAGATAAGGAAACATTTCTGCAATTATGGAAGTTAAAATGTGTGGGATTTGTTAGTTAAAACAATCCTAGAAAAATACTGAGGTGACTGCCATGCTTATGCTTTTTAAAAACAATTTCCTCTTTAGTCTGGTTCACACTAAAGTTACTGGTCCGTTTGGTACCGGCTCATTACTGCTTTGAATAAATGTATTTGAGTGTATTTCAGAGGTATACACAAGTACTGTGGTGGTTGTTGTGACTTCAGAGAAACGGCAGGTTGTTAATACAGACAGTCTTCGCGCACGTATACCTTTCAGGACTGATTAGCTGCTCTACGTATTCTCACTTGTCGGTGCTTCTGACACTTTTGTCAGCGAGTAATACGGATGTTTCCAGTTAAGTCCGTACTTGTCATGTAGCCTACATCATGTATCTTTACACTTCTTATGATGAATGCTGTTGAGCATCATCCTTGAAGGTAACTGCTTGTTGCATTCCATTAAAACACCAGTTGTGAAGACACTGATTGGTGGTAAACACCCAGACCTAGTCAACACCTTTTACTGTGATAGGTGTTAAATGGGTTAATCAGCACCCTTTGCTGTGATTGGTGGTAAATGGGTTGGTCAGCACTCTTTGCTGTGATTGGTGGTAAATGGATTGGTCAGCACCCTTTGCTGTGATTGGTGGTAAATGGGTTGGGCAGGACCCTTTGCTGTGATTGGTGGATTCTCTGGGCAAGTGGGCTGGGCTCAGTAGGCTTCTGAATGTAGCAGGCCTAAGGACACTTAGGGGCGGGTCTGTTCTGCGCATGCCAAGTATGGCATCATGGGATTGTGAACTGTAGAGCATTCATTTTACAGTAACTGTATATAAGCTGACCTGAGTCGGTGTCCCCCTGCATAAATCTGGCCAAAGAATCAATATATTGTAGATTTCTGATTTATGAAGGGATCCTGTGGGATTGGCTGTCCTGTATGTCACCCTGACTGTTTATCTAGATACCAAAGTCCAGTGGCTAGCCCAGTAATCTGTTTACAGCAGTCTAAAAGGCCATATCTTATTTAGTTTCTTTTCTTAGTCCCTGAATCTCTTGATACTTAATTAAATAATAATGGATTACATTTATATATTGGCTTTCAGAATCTGAGAGCTCTTTAAACAGCTCATTTAAATAACATCAAAGGGGATAGGCCTAAGTATCACTAAATTGTAATGGCACTAATTGCTTGGGTGGGTGGTTTCTGCTGCTCATAAGGAGGGCTTAGAGGGTAATGTGACTAAAAGGCTTTTTTTCCTCAGGTAGGTTGATAATATTAGGAACTTAAAAATATTTGGATGCTTTATGGAGAGATTGCACATTTTTTAATGAAATGAGCCTGTTGATTAACAGAGGATGCATTTGCATTGTAGGTGCATCAGGTTTTATTTCAGTAGCTTTTTCCTTGCAGTCTGTGTGTGTTTGTGGTTTGTCCCAGTGTGCACAGTGCAAGCTCTCTTTATTAATCTGCTGTGATGAATGGAGGTGCAGGAAAACAGCAGCAGATGTAGAGAGGAATAGATTGGTACCTGGCTGTAGAGTAGAGAGGAATAGATTGGTACCTGGCTGTAGAGTAGAGAGGAATAGATTTGTACCTGGTGTAGAGTAGAGAGGAATAGATTGGTACCTGAGTAGAGAGGAATAGAGTGGTACCTGGTTGTAGATTAGAGAGGAATAGACTGGTACCTGTCTGTAGAGTAGAGAGGAATAGATTGGTACCTGGCTGTAGAGTAGAATAGATTGGTACCTGGCAGTAGAGTAGAGAGGAATAGATTGGTACCTGGCTGTAGAGTAGTGAGGAATAGATTGGTACCTGGCTGTAGAGTAGAGAGGAATAGATTGGTACCTGGCTGTAGAGTAGAGATGAATGGATTGGTACCTGTCTGTAGAGTAGAGAGGAATAGTTTGGTACCTGGCTGTAGAGTAGAATAGATTGGTACCTGGCTGTAGATTAGAGAGGAATAGATTGGTACCTGGCTGTAGAGTAGAGAGGAATAGATTGGTACCTGGCTGTAGAGTAGAGAGGAATAGATTGGTACCTGGCTGTAGAGTAGAGAGGAATATATTGGTACCTGGCTGTAGAGTAGGGAGGAATAGATTGGTACCTGACTGTAGAGTAGAGAGGAATGGATTGGTACCTGTCTGTAGAGTAGAGAGGAATAGACTGGTACCTGTCTGTAGAGTAGAGAGGAATAGACTGGTACCTGGCTGTAGAGTAGAGAGGAATAGATTGGTACCTGGCTGTAGAGTAGAGAGGAATAAATTTGGTACCTGGCTGTAGAGTAGAGAGGAATAGAGTGGTACCTGGCTGTAGAGTATAGAGGAATAGATTTGTACCTGGCTGTGGAGTAGAGAGGAATCGAGTGGTACCTGGCTGCAGAGTAGAGAGGATTAGATAGGTACCTGGCTGTAGAGTAGAGAGGAATAGAGTAGTACCTGGCTGTAGAGTAGAGAGGGATAGATTGATACCTGTCTGTAGAGTAGAGAGGAATAGATTGGTACCTGGCTGTAGAGTAGAGAGGAATAGAGTGGTACCTGGCTGTAGAGTAGAGAGGAATAGAGTGGTACCTGGCTGTAGAGTAGAGAGGAATAGATTTGTACCTGGCTATAGAGTAGAGAGGAATAGAGTGGTACCTGGCTGTAGATTAGAGAGGAGTAGATTGGTACCTGGCTGTAGAGTAGAGAGGAATAGAGTGGTACCTGGCTGTAGATTAGAGAGGAATAGATTGGTACCTGGCTGTAGAGTAGAGAGGAATAGATTGGTACCTGGCTGTAGAGTAGAGAGGAATAGATTGGTACCTGGCTGTAGAGTAGAGAGGAATGGAGTGGTACCTGGCTGGTACCTGGCTGTAGAGTAGAGAGGAATAGATTGGTACCTGGCTGTAGAGTAGAGAGGAATGGAGTGGTACCTGGCTGTACCTGGCTGTAGAGTAGAGAGGAATAGATTGGTACCTGGCTGTAGAGTAGAGAGGAATGGAGTGGTACCTGGCTGGTACCTGGCTGTAGAGTAGAGAGGAATAGATTGGTACCTGGCTGTAGAGTAGAGAGGAATGGAGTGGTACCTGGCTGGTACCTGGCTGTAGAGTAGAGAGGAATAGAGTGGTACCTGGCTGTAGATTAGAGAGGAGTAGATTGGTACCTGGCTGTAGAGTAGAGAGGAATAGATTGGTACCTGGCTGTAGAGTAGAGAGGAATGGAGTGGTACCTGGCTGGTACCTGGCTGTAGAGTAGAGAGGAATAGATAGCTACCTGGCTGTAGCAGATAAGCTTCAGGCACATGTACATCCTCAGGCTAATTTATAATCTGAACTAATTGCTAACCAATGATTAAACGAGACTGAAATACCTAAATCTAATTGAAGTCTAACTGATTTGCTTTTGGGAGTTAATGAGGAATCAGTTTGTCTGTCTGCAAACTCTTCAGCTGTCTCAGCTTATGTTTCAGCTCATTGCTGTGATGTCACACTGGCTGGAGCAGTGTTTGGACCCACCTCCTGGTTATGTGACTGTGTGGCGTGTGCATAATGCTGTTGAATCACAACACTCCAAGCAGTGTTGTGTATTTGGATTAAGAGTTCTTAGTTTTCATTTCTAACTCCATTTGATCCCTGATCTTGGTGAAACGGATGTTTTTAACAGACCTAAACCTTTTTATGTTGGTAAATTTTGAAAATACTCCCATATATCCCTGAGAATTTACAATTAAACCTGTTCCGTCCATCCATCCATCCATCCATTATCTAACCTGCTTATTCCTGGTCAGGGTCACGGGGGGGGGGGGGGGGGGGGGGGGGGGCTGGAGGTTATCCCAGCGTGCATTAGGAGGGAGGCAAGTCACCTATCCATTTTAGGGCTAAAACCTGTTACTAACCAAACCTTACTCTTATATGTTGGAAGTAAGTTTGCCCTATTGACTAATAAGCTGTCTGGCCCAGGACTGGCTGGAAACGAAGTATTTAAAGGTTGTAACAGGGCTAGTTAGCATCCATATCGGTTCTCTGGCTCTTTTCCAGCCTCCACCCCGTATCCCAGGATTCCCTGCTGAGCTGAGCAGCCATGTCGGCCAAAGCCGTGTCGGAGCAGACGGGGAAGGAGCTGCTGTACAAACACATCTGCACCGCGGCGGCCGTGCAGAACCGCTTCAGGTGTGCCAGAGTGACGCCCCACACCGACTGGGCCCAGCTGAGCCAGGACCACCCCTGGCTGCTCACCGAGGTGAGCTCCTCACCCGCCCCTCTCACGTACAGAGCTGCCCTAACCCCCCTCACATAGAGAGCTGCTCTAACCCCACTCACATAGAGAGCTGCCCCACTCTCATATAGAACTGCTCTAACCCCACTCACATACAGAGCTGCGCTAACCCCACTCACATACAGAGCTGCCCTAATCCCCCCTCACATACAGAGCTGCTCTAACCCCTCTCACATACAGAGCTGCCCCGCTCCCGAACTCTCAACCCCACTCACAGAAGCTGCTCTAACCCCACTCACATACAGAGCTGCCCTAACCCCACTCACATACAGAGCTGCCCTAACCCCATCACATACAGAGCTGCTCTAACCCCTCTCACATACAGAGCTGCCCCACTCTCATACAGAACCGCTCTAACCCCACTCACATACAGAGCTGCCCTAACCCCTCTCACATACAGAGCTGCTCTAACCCCGCTCTCATACAGAACTGCTCTAACCCCTCTCACATAGAGAGCTGCTCTAACCCCACTCACATACAGAGCTGCTCTAACCCCACTCTCATTCAGAACTGCCCTAACCCCACTCTCATACAGAGCTGCTCTAACCCCACTCACATACAGAGCTGCCGCACTCTCATACAGAGCTGCTCTAACCCCTCTCACATACAGAGCTGCCCTAACCCCATGCTCATACAGAGCTGCTCTAACCCCTCTCACATACAGAGCTGCCCTAACCCCACTCACATACAGAGCTGCTCTAACCCCTCTCACATACAGAGCTGCCCTAACCCCTCTCACATACAGAGCTGCTCTAACCCCACTCACATACAGAGCTGCCCTAACCCCATGCTCATACAGAGCTGCTCTAACCCCTCTCACATACAGAGCTGCCCTAACCCCTCTCACATACAGAGCTGCTCTATCCTCACTCACATACAGAGCTGCCCTAACCCCTCTCACATATAGAGCTGCCCCACTCACATGCAGAGCTGCCCTAACCCCTCTCACATACAGAGCTGCTCTAACCCCACTCACATAGAGAGCTGCTCTAACCCCTCTCACGTACAGAGCTGCCCTAACCCCTCTCACATACAGAGCTGCTCTAACCTCACTCACATACAGAGCTGCCCTAACCCCTCTCACATATAGAGCTGCCCCACTCTCATACAGAGCTGCTCTAACCCCACTCTCATACAGAGCTGCCCTAACCCCACTCACATACAGAGCTGCCCTAACCCCACTCACATACAGAGCTGCCCTAACCCCTCTCGCATATAGAGCTGCCCCACTCTCATACAGAGCTGCTCTAACCCCACTCTCATACAGAGCTGCCCTAACCCCACTCACATACAGAGCTGCTCTAACCCCTCTCACATACAGAGCTGCTCTAACCTCACTCACATACAGAGCTGCCCTAACCCCTCTCACATATAGAGCTGCCCCACTCTCATACAGAGCTGCTCTAACCCCACTCTCATACAGAGCTGCCCTAACCCCACTCACATACAGAGCTTCTCTCACCCCACTCTCATACAGAGCTGCTCTAACCCCACTCATATACAGATCTGCTCTAACCCCACTCACATACAGAGCTGCTCTAACCCCTCTCACATACAGAGCTGTTCTAACCCCACTCACATACAGAGCTGCTCTAACCCCACTCACATACAGAGCTGCTCTAACCCCTCTCACATACAGAGCTGCTCTAACCCCACTCACATACTGAGCTGCTCTAACCCCTCTCACATACAGAGCTGCCCTAACCCCTCTCACATACAGAGCTGCTCTAACCTCACTCACATACAGAGCTGCCCCACTCTCATACAGAGCTGCCCTAACCCCTCTCACATACAGAGCTGCCCTAACCCCTCTCACATATAGAGCTGCCCCACTCTCATACAGAGCTGCTCTAACCCCACTCACATACAGAGCTGCCCCACTCTCATACAGAGCTGCCCTAACCCCACTCACATACAGAGCTGCTCTCACCCCACTCTCATACAGAGCTGCTCTAACCCCACTCTCATACAGAGCTGCTCTAACCCCACTCACATACAGAGCTGCTCTAACCCCTCTCACATATAGAGCTGTTCTAACCCCACTCACATACAGAGCTGCTCTAACCCCACTCACATACAGAGCTGCTCTAACCCCTCTCACATACAGAGCTGCCCTAACCCCACTCACATACAGAGCTGCCCTAACCCCACTCACATACAGAGCTGCCCTAACCCCACTCTCATACAGAGCTGCCCCACTCACATACAGAGCTGCCCCACTCACATACAGAGCTGCCCTAACCCCACTCACATACAGAGCTGCTCTCACCCCACTCTCATACAGAGCTGCTCTAACCCCACTCACATACAGAGCTGCTCTAACCCCTCTCACATATAGAGCTGTTCTAACCCCACTCACATACAGAGCTGCTCTAACCCCACTCACATACAGAGCTGCTCTAACCCCTCTCACATACAGAGCTGCCCTAACCCCACTCACATACAGAGCTGCCCTAACCCCACTCACATACAGAGCTGCCCTAACCCCACTCACATACAGAGCTGCCCTAACCCCACTCTCATACAGAGCTGCCCCACTCACATACAGAGCTGCTCTAACCCCACTCACATACAGAGCTGCTCTAACCCCACTCACATACAGAGCTGCTCTAACCCCACTCACATACAGAGCTGCCCTAACCCCTCTCACATACAGAGCTGCCCTAACCCCACTCTCACATACAGAGCTGCTCTAACCCCTCTCACATACAGAGCTGCTCTAACCCCACTCTCATACAGAGCTGCTCTAACCCCACTCACATACAGAGCTGCCCTAACCCCACTCACATACAGAGCTGCTCTAACCCCACTCACATACAGAGCTGCTCTAACCCCACTCACATACAGAGCTGCTCTAACCCCACTCACATACAGAGCTGCCTAACCCCTCTCACATAGAGAGCTGCCCTAACCCCACTCTCATACAGAGCTGCTCTAACCCCACTCACATACAGAGCTGCTCTAACCCCTCTCATACAGAGCTGCTCTCACCCCACTCTCATACAGAGCTGCCCTAACCCCACTCTCATACAGAGCTGCCCTAACCCCACTCTCATACAGAGCTGCTCTAACCCCACTCTCATACAGAACTGCTCTAACCCCTCTCACATACAGAGCTGCCCTAACCCCACTCTCATACAGAACTGCTCTAACCCCTCTCACATATAGAGCTGCCCCACTCTCATACAGAGCTGCTCTAACCCCACTCTCATACAGAGCTGCCCTAACCCCACTCACATACAGAGCTGCTCTAACCCCTCTCACATACAGAGCTGCCCTAACCCCACTCTCATACAGAGCTGCTCTAACCCCACTCTCATACAGTACTGCTCTAACCCCACTCTCATACAGAACTGCCCTAACCCCTCTCACATAGAGAGCTGCCCTAACCCCACTCTCATACAGAACTGCCCTAACCCCACTCACATACAGAGCTGCCCTAACCCCTCTCACATAGAGAGCTGCCCTAACCCCACTCTCATACAGAGCTGCTCTAACCCCACTCACATACAGAGCTGCTCTAACCCCTCTCACATACAGAGCTGCTCTCACCCCACTCTCATACAGAGCTGCCCTAACCCCACTCACATACAGAGCTGCTCTAACCCCACTCACATACAGAGCTGCTCTAACCCCACTCACATACAGAGCTGCCCTAACCCCTCTCACATACAGAGCTGCTCTAACCCCACTCACATACAGAGCTGCTCTAACCCCACTCACATACAGAGCTGCCCTAACCCCTCTCACATACAGAGCTGCTCTAACCCCACTCTCATACAGAGCTGCTCTAACCCCACTCACATACAGAGCTGCCCTAACCCCTCTCACATACAGAGCTGCTCTAACCCCACTCTCATACAGATCTGCTCTAACCCCTCTCTCATACAGAGCTGCTCTAACCCCACTCTCATACAGAAATTCTCTAATCCCACTCACATACAGAGCTGCTCTAACCCCACTCACATACAGAACTGCTCTTACCCCACTCACATACAGAGCTGCCCCACTCACACACAGAACTGCCCCTCTCACACACAGAACTGCCCCTCTCACACACAGAACTGCCCCGCTCTCATACAGAACTGCCCTGGCTGCTCACTGAGCTGGGGGTTCTGATCCAGTCTGGCCTCTGGGGGAAGGCTTCAGTTTGGGGGGTGGGCGTGTGCACGCACCTCCTCTTCACTCATCAACCACAAGGAGCTGTTTTTAGATTCACTTCCTTAAAACAGAGCACAGCAGAGAGGAAAAGCTGTGAATGTGCAGTTTTGTCTCTTCCTGGTCCACGCCTGAGACCTTCACTTTAAGACCTAATCTGATTGGCCGAGAGCGGAAGTTTGCACTGCTGTAGTTTAGTGTCTCTCTGTGGATCAGCCCCAGGGGGCCTGGCGGTGGGGAGGGAGAGACTGCTGTAGTTTAGTGTCTCTCTGTGGATCAGCCCCAGGGGGCCTGGCGGTGGGGAGGGAGAGACTGCTGTAGTAGTTGGCGGGGGGGAGGGAGAGACTGCTGTAGTTTAGTGTCTGTGGATCAGCCCCAGGGGGCCTGGCGGTGGGGAGGGAGAGACTGCTGTAGTTTAGTGTCTCTCTGTGGATCAGCCCCAGGGGGGCCTGGCGGTGGGGAGGGGAGAGACTGCTGTAGTTTAGTGTCTCTCTGTGGATCAGCCCCAGGGGGCCTGGCGGTGGGGAGGGAGAGACTGCTGTAGTTTAGTGTCTCTCTGTGGATCAGCCCCAGGGGGCCTGGCGGTGGGGAGGGAGAGACTGCTGTAGTTTAGTGTCTCTCTGTGGATCAGCCCCAGGGGGCCTGGCGGTGGGGAGGGAGAGACTGCTGTAGTTTAGTGTTTGTGGATCAGCCCCAGGGGGCCTGGCGGTGGGGAGGGAGAGACTGCTGTAGTTTAGTGTCTTGTGGATCAGCCCCAGGGGGCCTGGCGGTGGGGAGGGAGAGACTGCTGTAGTTTAGTGTCTGTGGATCAGCCCCAGGGGGCCTGGCGGTGGGGGGAGGGAGAGACTGCTGTAGTTTAGTGTCTGTGGATCAGCCCCAGGGGGCCTGGCGGTGGGGAGGGAGAGACTGCTGTAGTTTAGTGTCTCTCTGTGGATCAGCCCCAGGGGGCCTGGCGGTGGGGAGGGAGAGACTGCTGTAGTTTAGTGTCTCTCTGTGGATCAGCCCCAGGGGGCCTGGCGGTGGGGAGGGAGAGACTGCTGTAGTTTAGTGTCTCTCTGTGGATCAGCCCCAGGGGGCCTGGCGGTGGGAGGGAGAGACTGCTGTAGTTTAGTGTCTCTCTGTGGATCAGCCCCAGGGGGCCTGGCGGTGGGGAGGGAGAGACTGACTGCTGTAGTTTAGTGTCTGTGGATCAGCCCCAGGGGGCCTGGCGGTGGGGAGGGAGAGACTGCGGTTTAGGTCTCTCTGTGGATCAGGGGGAGGGCGGTGGGGGGAGGGAGAGACTGCTGTAGTTTAGTGTCTGTGTGGATCAGCCAGGGGGCCTGGCGGTGGGGAGGGAGAGACTGCTGTAGTTTAGTGTCTCTCTGTGGATCAGCCAGGGGGCCTGGCGGTGGGGAGGGAGAGAGAGACGCTGTAGTTTAGTGTCTCTCTGTGGATCAGCCCCAGGGGGCCTGGCGGTGGGGAGGGAGAGACTGCTGTAGTTTAGTGTCTGTGGATCAGCCCCAGGGGGCCTGGCGGTGGGGAGGGAGAGACTGCTGTAGTTTAGTGTCTGTGGATCAGCCAGGGGGCCTGGCGGTGGGGAGGGAGAGACTGCTGTAGTTTAGTGTCTGTGGATCAGCCTGGGGGCGGTGGGGAGGGAGAGCGGGGGGATGGGTCTGGCAGCAGTCCTGTAATTGATTGGGAAATTGCATTAGCGCTGGCGTGGAGCGGGCCTTCGGGACAAAATGGCTTCTGTCCCGTTACTCTCTCTGTGGCCATTAATCAGCCGGAGTGAGCAGGAGCCGCGGTTCGATCTGCTGGCGGGAGAACAAGTGCACTCTTCAGCTCCAGGGCGTCACAGACACAATCTTTAAATGGCCACTGACTGTTTACATTCATGTGCAGCGATACCACACCATGCATTGGCTGCTTTTTGAAAAGGAAATAATGAAAACCTGCGCGAGACCTTCATATGTTATTCAAGGTTAAAGCCTTTGCCAAAAAATAGCCTTATTGTCATGGCACCTTGCAAAAATAGTAATGTTTCTGTAGTGGTTTCAACACAGTGATTCTTTCAGTAGCTATGTTCATAAGGGCTATGAAATTATTATTATTATTATTATAAGCTGGCAACACCACATTTCTGGCTGATTGGTCATTTTTTGAGAAGTGAAGGGCATTTTCACCTTTTCCCTTTCAAAAGTGCCAGTTACTAAACAAGCCTAACCAGATTCTACAAACCTTCCTGGATTTTGTTCCTGATGATACTGTATGTCTCTAGTTCTGTACAATCAGACATTGCATATTATCATGTTTCTGATGAGCCACACCCACATCAAGATTTATTGGCTTAATGCGACCGTATTCTTAACATAGAAACTTGCTTTGTATAATTTTTATTTTATATTTCATAACTTCCATAGTACATGCTGCATACCAAGTTTCACGCAATTTTAACCCCTCAAGGAAGGAATCAATTTTAAAGGGTTTTACACACGATTGAAAATGGTGGAAATCTAATATGGCAGACATTATGGGTTATTGAGGCTAATGTGTTCACAGGGCAGAGACATGCTTGAGGATATAAAGCTCATGACTGTAAATCAAAGAGAGGGAGAAATATCCTTGTTTAAAAATTAAATGTTTATTTAATTACTGTAGCACCCCCTGTTAGCTGAATCTCGCCAAATTTGTATTGCAAGTACATATGTACCGGTAGTACATGCCTACCTAATTTCTAGACGATTGGAGTTAATCATGGGCTGTCTTAATTAGTGATAAATTCTGATTGGCTAATGGCTGCCATGTTTTTGGGTCATGTATAGTCTGTCTAGACTTTTGACACTGCATGTAAAATTTTCGGTAATTTGGTTCATGAGTTGTGGGCATTTTCACATTTTTTTCCTGCAATAATGCAATCAGTCACAGTCCGTTTTAGCCCAGCACTAAACTGCAATCAGCTTTAGCCCAACACTAAAACACCCCTTTCAACTTACCATGGTCTTCAAAGAAGACCTTGATTAGTTACTTTACAGGCATTTGGCAGTTATTCAGAGTGGCTTGCACAACTTGTATGGTTGAATGTTATCAATTTATTTTCCTGACCTAGGATTCGAACCTGCAACCTCCAGGTTCAAGCTCAAGTCCATAACCATTATTCTACATTGCTGCCCAAGTTGACTCGGGTGTATTAGCGCTGAGCTGGAACGGAAGCCTGTGTCCACAACAGGGCTTTTCAGATTGTGTTGTCACGGTGAGGTTGTTAACGATACGGTAGGTTCGGTGACTGTGTCTTCCCCTGTCTCTCCGGCAGAGGCTGGTGGTGAAGCCGGATCAGCTGATCAAGCGGCGTGGGAAGCTGGGCCTGGTGGGCGTGAACCTGGACCTGAGGGGCGTGCAGGAGTGGCTGAAGCCCCGCCTCCTGAAGGAGACCATGGTGAGTGGGCCCGTCGTCGGCATTTCAGAAGCAAATGCGCCAGCGCTCAGTTCAAACGATTTAATGTCCCATCAAATACAAACTAAGGCAAAAGAAATGCGAGCAGTGTTATGCACAAACAGCCTACTTCCAGTATTAGCCTGATTGGATACCTGCATAGGTTCAGTGTTTCCCCTGCATATAGGCTGCAGCAGCACAGCTCCACTGTTGCTACACTGAGAAGTCTCGCTGGCTTGAAGACTCGCACAATTAAATTTGAGCAATTTATGTCCTGTCATTTACAAAGGGAGGCAAAGGAAAATGCCATCAACAATTAAGCACAAAGGGTCCAGTCAGGTGCATGACTCATCCTTTTGGGCTCGTCTGGTTGTGCTGATGTCCTAATTCCTTACTTCCTCCTCCGTGGCATCTCTATACCATTTGGGGCGTCCCTTTCGAAATGAGCTATAACAGAGCCAGTGCCATATGGAGCCCCAGTCACCCGTGTGAATGAAAGGCTTAGAGCTCCTGTAGCCCACTCCACACAGCCTCTGTAGCAGGACTATAAACTCCAGTCCTGGAGGGTCGCAGTGTCTGCAGGTTTAACTCCAGTCCTGGAGGGCTGCAGCATCTGCAGGTTTAACTCCAGTCCTAGATGGCCATAGTGTCTGCAGGTTTAACTCCAGTCCTGGAGGACCACAGCATCTGCAGGTTTAACTCCAGTCCTAGAGGGCCAAAGTGCAGGTTTAACCATCCTGGAGGGCTGCAGCATCTGCAGGTTTAACTCCAGTCCTAGATCCTAGTGTCCTGCAGGGCCAGAGGGCCAAAGTGTCTGCAGGTTTAACTCCAGTCCTGGAGGGCCGCAGTGTCTGCAGGTTTAACTCCAGTCCTAGAGGGACGCAGTGTCTGCAGTAGGACTTGGCGATATGCCGCAACGATAATTATCGAATACAATAGTGGTCCTCGCCATGATGTGGTGTATTGCCTTTCCTTTCAACGTTTTCTCTTTAATGACACCTGGTACATTAGTAACCAACCACATGAAGTACTTCCAGAAAAACGTCCCACTGTTATTGATTGGGTGACCATAAGACAGCCAATCAGCAGCAAATCCTCACAGCTTCCATGTGATTGACAAAAGCACATCACATGATCACATGGAAGCTGTGCAACCTTGTTGCTGATTGTCTTATCAACACCCAATAGTGGTAAACTTTTTTTATTCTCCAGAAGCATTTCAGATGGCCTCTTTAGTTTGGTTGTTTACTAACTGCTTAAGTATAATTAAAGAGAAAAAGAAGAAAAGAAAGGTAATGCACCATATGGTGCCGAAGGCCATTATTACATTCGATAATTATTGTTTTGATATATTGCCCAGCCCTAGTCTGGAGGTTTTTCGTAGTTCTCAGCAGCCATTTTGGCCTTGGGAAGGCTTTAGCCAATCAGTGACTTCAGTGTGAATGCAGAGACATGGCAGAAACCAGCGGACATTGTGGCCGTCCATGACTGTTTGAGCTCCTCGCTGTGCACTGCGGCATCTCTTGAGTTGACATCCATCTTCTTGGTTGCTAAGTCCCGTGGTTGCCATGGTGCTCTCACAGGGTTGGTCAGAGGCCAAGGTTTAAGGTGAGGGTCAGACGGGGGCACATATCACATGACTGCCCCGCCCCCTGTACACAGGGATCAGCTCATTGAGCTGAGTCGACCGAGGCAGACGCTGTCATTCAGCCTTTGTGACATCATGCCACCGGCCGGAACGTTACCCTGACAGCCCGGCTCTGCTTCTGAATGCAAATGTACACCCGTGATTGGTAGCGTTCCTTGTGCCTGGAGCAGCTGGTTTACCCAGGGTGCTGATGAAACGCACTTCGCCCCAGCCTGGCGACGCTTCTGTCAGACGAGACCTTCGCCCGTAAGCGCCGGTGAATAAACAACCGCACCTCCGCTCATTTTTCCTCTGTAAATCCGTCTCTCTGTGGCTCTTAAAGGTGTTTGCGCCATAAAGCCTTAACTGAGCGAGCGTATCGAAGAGAGACAGCAGCCAGCTGGCTGGGACCCCTCCCTCCCCAGGCAGGGCCTGTGAAAGCATCAGCAGGAACGGAGGCTGTAAATACTGAGTGATTAAGTGTTTCATCCCCTGTGAAGCCACGCTTCAGACAGAAACTCTGCAGTGTGCACCAGGCCGTTCATCCAGTGACAAGCTCAATCCATCCTGTTATTTATTACGCCTTCCTTAGCAGTTCTACGACAGGAAGTACAGCAGTGTCTGCCTGCATTTACATTTGTGCGTGTGTGTGTTTGTGTTGCTTTGTGTGTGTGTGTGTGTGTGTGTATGTGTGTGTGTTGCTTTGTGTGTGTGTGTGTGTGCTTGTGTGTGTGTGTGTATATATATACAGACGGGTGACAAATTTGAGGAAAAACCTAAATAAATGAGTTGAGAAACATAACGAAAGCAGATGCTTCCATACAGGTGTACTGCATGATACGATTCAGCAATTAAGATCCTGTCGTGCTCTGTGACATGTATACAAATGCTGAGCAGGTCAAGTTGACCTCGATTTTTCAAGATGGCAGGAGGAAAAGATCTAAGTGACTTTGATGGTTCATTATTGGGGCACAGATTCAGTCACAATAACTACTAAACTGGCTAGTGTTTCAATAGGAACAGTGACTTAAGTGATATCTGCATTTAGATCTATGGGAAAGACATCAGTAAATAGGGTCGGAAATTATGGTCAAAAGTTCACATGCAATGACTGTGATGCTTGTGCATTTGTGCGATATGTAAGGAAAAACAGAAGAGCAGGTCTTCCTCAGGTGGCTGAGAACATCAATGCAGGATGTGATCAGACTGTGTCAGCAAGAACAGTCCATCGACAACTACATAGAGAGGGATATTATAGTAGAGTTGCAGGGCATAAACCCCTCATTACAAAGGCTAATGTACATTTGATGGAGCAGTGGTTCAAAAACCATAGGCACTGGTCTACAGAGATGTGGAAAAAAGTGATATGGTCATCCTTCACCATATTCTCTTCAAGTGGGTGAGTGCATGTTTTGCATACACCAAGTGAACGGTACAGGCCTGACTGCTTGACCCCTACAGTGAGGAGGTCCGGTGGCTCTGTTATGCTGTGTGGCATTTTCCTGGCATGGTTTGGGTCCACTTGTCCCCTTAGTGGGAAGGGTCACTGCAAATCAATACAAAGTTAATCTGAGTGATCACCTTTGTCCTATGATGAAACATTTCTATCCTGATGGGAGTGTCTCTTCCAGGATGGCAATGCCCCCATCCACAGGGCACGAGTGGTCACTGAATGGTTTGAAGAGTATGAAAACAATGTTAATCATATGCTGTGGCCTTTGCAGTCATCAGTCTCAACCCAATTAAACAACTATGGGAGATTTTGGACCAATGTGTTAGACAGCACTCTCCACCACCATCATCAAAACACCAAATGAGGGAATATCTTTTGGAGGAATGTGTTCCATCCCTGCAGTAGAGTTCCAGAGACTTATAGAATCTGTGCCAAGGCACATTGAAGTTCTTCTGGCGGCTGGTGGTGGGCCAACACCTTACTAAGACACGTTATGTTGGTGCTGCTTCAGGTGTTCCTCTGGTTTTCACATAACTGGCTTTATTCAGTAATTTAATTGGTGCAATAAGTGGTCCTCATGGCGCTGTCCAGGCTTGAGGGTGCTGAAGTTTCCTAGGTCCTGCGGGCGCTGTCCATGGTGCTGAATTGTTGAAAGGGACAGGACTCAGTGCTGCTTGTATGCGAGCGGGCGCAGAGATTCTGATCCCCGCTACACTGAATACACTTATTAGGTACACCTGCCTGCGCCTCCGGACTGCGAATCACGCGGCTGCAACTCGATATATAAACCATGCGGACATGGTGAAGAGCAGGGCTGCCCTACCCTGTTCCTGGAGATCTACCGTCCTGGAGGTTTTCAAACCTACTTTGGCACACCTGATTATATGAATGGCTGCTCAATGAGATCTCTAGCTGATGATTGAGGTGTGCTTTGTTAGGGTTGGAGTGAAAACCTACAGGATGGCTGATCCCCAGGAATGGGGTTGGGCAGCCCTGGTGAAGTGGTTTAGGCATTCAGGGCGTGGCCGGAGCACACGCCTTTCGCTGCTCTCTGGCACAACTTTGGCGGCTATCAGAACGCTTCCTGGTCTTCATTGGGAGGAAGTCGGTTCTTTAAGAGCCTTAGCCTGAGGTGGTAGTTCTGTTCACTGACCTGCCGCTCTCTGCAGGAGGGAGTTAAACAGTTTTAGAAGCGAGTGGCCTGCCTCGTCACGGACAGGGTTAACGTGGGCTGGTAATTCAGAGAGCACACTTACAGGACGTGTGGGTGGCTTTTTTTAGTTTTTCATTAGCAGATAATTTCCCTGTCATTTGTCTGTTTTTCCCCTCAAAGCCTGAAGGGGCACCAGTGTGTAAACTGTCTTGCATGCAGGAGCTCATAGCCATCCAGGTGTGCTTAGAATTGTGCTAATCTGGCTCATGGGGTTGTGCATGGTGATATGCACTCGCTGTCCCCAGACCCCTCGGTAAATTAACGTGTGCTTTCTCAGTTCTTACTGCACTCACTTCTCAACTTGCCTCTTTTTTGTTCATAAAATGATTAGCAGCTGAGTTGTCATGGTTACTGTTGCTCAGTTGATTTTTGGCATGCTGTAAATGTGTTTTTTGTTTGATCACTGCCCAGGTGGGGAAGACTAAGGGCATCCTGAAAAACTTCCTCATCGAGCCCTTTGTGCCTCATAAGCAGGTGAGTGTGTGTGTGTGTGTGTGTGCGCGCACACTTCTGTTTGTGCATGCCCACATATGTGCCATTAAAAAAATATGCCAAAATTTTATTATTCAAATATGTGAACTTGTGTTACAGTAATGGATGTACGTCTTTACAATGCCTCTGAAAATATGTAAAAATGCATTTAAAATATTTACAGGGATGAAGATGTACATGTATGCGGTTCCTGTGTGTGTGTGTGTGTGTGTGTGTGCATGCATGCGTGTGTGTGGTTCCTGTGTGTGTGTGTGTGTGTGTGTGTGTGTGTGTTTCCTGTGTGTGTGTGTGTGTGTGTGTGCATGCATGCATGCGTGTGTGTGGTTCCTGTGTGTGTGTGTGTGCATGCATGTGTGTGTGGTTCCTGTGTGTGTGTGTGTGTGTGTGTGTGTGTGCATGCATGCTTGTGTGTGGTTCCTGTGTGTGTGTGTGTGTGTGTGTGTGTGCATGCATGCGTGTATGTGGTTCCTGTGTGTGTGTGTGTGTGTATGTGCATGCATGCGTGTGTGTGGTTCCTGTGTGTGTATGTGTGTGTGTGTGTGTGTGCATGCATGCGTGTGTGTGGTTCCTGTGTGTGTGTGTGTGTGTGTGTGCATGCATGTGTGTGTGTGGTTCCTGTGTGTGTGTGTGTGTGTGTGTGTGTGTGCATGCATGCGTGTGTGTGGTTCCTGTGTGTGTGTGTGTGTGTGTGCATGCATGCGTGTGTGTGGTTCCTGTGTGTGTGTGTGTGTGTGTGTGTGCATGCATGCGTGTGTGTGGTTCCTGTGTGTGTGTGTGTGTGTGTGTGTGTGTGTGCATGCATGCGTGTGTGTGGTTCCTGTGTGTGTGTGTGTGTGTGTGTGTGTGCATGCATGCATGTGTGTGGTTCCTGTGTGTGTGTGTGTGTGTGTGTGTGTGTGTGTGTGTGTGCATGCATGCGTGTGTGTGGTTCCTGTGTGTGTGTGTGTGTGTGTGTGTGCATGCATGCGTGTGTGTGGTTCCTGTGTGTGTGTGTGTGTGTGCATGCATGCGTGTGTGTGGTTCCTGTGTGTATGTGTGTGTGTGTGTGTGTGTGTGTGTGTGTGTGCATGCATGTGTGTATGTGGTTCCTGTGTGTATGTGTATGTGTGTGTGTGTGTGCATGCATGCGTGTGTGTGGTTCCTGTGTGTGTGTGTGTGTGTGTGTGTGTGTGTGCATGCATGCGTGTGTGTGGGTCCTGTGTGTGTGTGTGTGTGTGTGTGTGTGTGTGTGTGCATGCATGCATGTGTGTGGTTCCTGTGTGTGTGTGTGTGTGTGTGCATGCATGCGTGTGTGTGGTTCCTGTGTGTGTGTGTGTGTGTGCATGCATGCATGTGTGTGGTTCCTGTGTGTGTGTGTGTGTGTGCATGCATGCGTGTGTGTGGTTCCTGTGTGTGTGTGTGTGTGCATGCATGCGTGTGTGTGGTTCCTGTGTGTGTGTGTGTGTGTGTGCATGCGTGTGTGTGTGTGGTTCCTGTGTGTGTGTGTGTGTGCATAAATGCGTGTGTGTGGTTCCTGTGTGTGTGTGTGCGGCCTTGTTAACGGCTGTGATGCTCCTCAGGATGAGGAGTTCTATGTGTGTATCTATGCGGCGCGGGAGGGGGACTACGTGCTCTTCCACCACGAGGGCGGGGTGGACGTGGGGGACGTGGACTCCAAGGCCCAGAAGCTGCTGGTGGGCGTGGCCGAGCAGCTGGGCGAGGACGCGGTGAAGAGCCGGCTGCTGGCCCATGTCAGGCCCGACAGGAAGGAGTGAGTCACTGGAACTGTCATATAACACCATGTGATCAAAACAGCCTATCACGCGACACGTGGTGTGCCTTCATAAAAATGGGATAGCATGCCCTTATAAAATGTCTCAACCAGAGAAATGTTGATGATGTAACGTAGAGAACATTGTCGTAGGACAGCCCTGTTAGCTATGCCCAATCACATCCAAAGCACAAGAACATTCCAGAAACTGGCCTCAAGCCCAGTGAAGCTAGCTGCCATAGCGGCTCAATGCAAGCCACTGCTATATTGCCCCCAATCCATTAATCAAATCTGAGCTGAAATCACATTTCAGCAGTACGGTTCACACAGTGGTCTGAGTGAGTAATGTAGTGTGTGTCTGCAGGTATTTTAAAGGGGATGCAGGGTTCCCAGTCTCCTTTAAAACGCTTAAAGTTAAAAAAATACAATAAAAATGTTTTGGAGCTTACGGGCTTTGTGCTTACATTAATTTTTTTGGTAGTGAGAGATGTTATTGATCCTCTGGAGCAGTGCAGTGCCTGAGCTCTTTTTGAGCTCAGTCTGGGTCAGGGTCTCATATTTTGGGCTGCTGGGCGGTTGGTCCTCGCCCTGCGGACTGTGGACTGTGGAGCCAGCAGGAACTCCATGTGCTGCAGAGGAGAGCGCACGCAGGTCTGTGCTCTCCACAATCAATACTGGAGGTTGTAGCACTGAGCGCTGAGATATAGATATATGTACATATATCTATGTGTGCGTGTGTGTGTGTGTGCGTGTGTGGTGAGTATATATGTTTGCATGTGTGTGTCCGTTTGTGTGTGTGTGTGTGTGTAGTGCATGTGTCTCTGTGTGTGTTCGTTTGTGTGTGTATGTGCCTGTGTGTGTGTGTGTGAGCAACTGTGTGTCCACGTGCGTGTACCTGACCACAGAGTGTGCATGTTAAAAAAAAGGTTGGGGGGAGGCAAGGTAGAAAAAATGTAAAAATGTCATAATTGTACTCAAATGGCTGGTGTTTCCATTGAGTGTTGATAGAGGTGATCCTCTGACACCGTCGGTCATGGGGAATGCTGCTTTATTAAGGCTACCTGTGACGCTCATGCTAAACCTGCTCGGCTTTTATGGCTCCTTCACTTCAGAGAGTGGAACCTTGAAAAGACTGGAAACGCCCTTGAGTGCATCATGGGTAAATGCTGGATCACTGTACCTATCTCAGGAAAATTGATTTGGTGATTCTGTAGACCTGCCAAATGGCCTGCGTAAGAAACAGGGAGGCAATTTCCCCTAATGGACGCAGGGTGAAGATTGAGGATCAGCCAGCTTCCATTAGGTGATTGGAAGACTGCGTCCTCCCCTCCCCTCCCTTCCCGCCCCCTCCCGCCGCGCCCTCCCCTCCCCCCCCCTCCCGCCGCGATCCCCATCTCATCCTCAGGCAGAGCACGTCTGCGGGGCGTCGGCTTTATTTCGACAGGGCGAAGCTGTGACTCACCCCTGGCTGAGCTCACCGGGCTGGCTGTCACTCATATCGCCAGCCCTGCCCTCCTCCTCTCAGCCAGTCAGAACCTGGCAGGAGCTCGGCCTCCGTGCCCTTAGCCAATCAGAACCTGGCAGGAGCTTGGTCTCCGTGCCCTTAGCCAATCAGAAGACGACAGGAGCTGAGTCAACATGCTTAGCCAGTCAACCCCTGCCTGGAGCTGAGTCACGGCGGGTTTGATGGCGGCTGGCGCCGGGCGGGTCAGAGAAGAGAGGGCAGTGGGACTTTGATCCATGTGAGAGTCTCTCTGAGAAAGAGACGCGCCACAACTCGCCCACACCAGCCTCCCACCAGCACCAAAGCAGCTTGGGTAGGGATGTAGTTTATGCCTGACAAAGCACCTTGGGTAGAGATGTAGTTTATGCCTGCTGAAACACCTTGGGTAGGGATGTAGTTTATGCCTGCTGAAGCACCTTGGGTAGGGATGTAGTTTATGCCTGCTGAAGCACCTTGGGTAGAGATGTAGTTTATACCTGCTGAAGCACCTTGGGTAGAGATGTAGTTTATGCCCACCAAAGCACCTTGGGTAGGGATGTAGTTTATGCCCACCAAAGCACCTTAGGTAGAGATGTAGTTTATGCCCACCAAAGCACCTTGGGTAGGGATGTAGTTTATGCCCACCAAAGCACCTTGGGTAGGGATGTAGTTTATGCCCACCAAAGCACCTTGGGTAGGGATGTAGTTTATGCCCACCAAAGCACTTTGGGTAGAGATGTAGTTTATGCCCACCAAAGCACCTTGGGTAGGGATGTAGTTTATGCCGCGCAAAAGCAACCTTGGGTAGAGATGTAGTTTATGCCCGCCAAAGCACCTTGGGTAGAGATGTAGTCCATGCCTGCTGAAGCACCTTGGGTAGGGATGTAGTTTATGCCTGCTGAAGCACATTCACCCGGAGAGGCATATACAATGCCAGTCTGACTTTACCCACTCATGTGGGAAGCCAGGCCATCAGTCAAGTCTAATAGCAAATACAGTGAAACCAGGTCTAATGTGTCTCAGGCCAAGACTATATTAAGTGACTATATTGACTTTATTGAGGTCACAGCAGTGTGGTGTAAAGACCTCTGTGTACTTCATTGAAGAATAGTGAAATGAATGCAAGTAATACGTGATTGGTTGATTTCTGTGAAGAAAATAAAAAAGGGAGAAAAAAAAGTCTTGCTGTCTCTGTTTGGTGAAGTGAGGGCGGTTAAGTGTGAGCGGGTTAGTGTGGGCGGGTAAGTGAGCGGGTAAGTGTGAGCGGGTTAGTGTGGGCGGGTAAGTGAGCGGGTAAGTGTGAGCGGGTAAGTGTAGGCGGGTAAGTGTGAGCGGGTAAGTGTGAGCGGGTAAGTGTGGTTGGGTAAGTGTAGGCGGATAAGTGTGAGCGGGTAAGTGTAGGCGGATAAGTGTGAGCGGGTAAGTGTGAGCGGGTAAGTGTGAGCGGGTAAGTGAGAGTGGGTAAGTGTGGTTGGGTAAGTGTAGGCGGATAAGTGTGAGCGGGTAAGTGTGAGTGGGTAAGTGTAGGCGGATAAGTGTGAGCAGGTAAGTGAGCAGGTAAGTGTGAGCGGGTAAGTGAAGGGGTAAGTGTAGGCGGCTAAGTGTGAGCAGGTAAGTGTAGGAGGGTAAGTGTGGGTGGGTAAGTGTAGACGGATAAGTGTGAGCGGGTAAGTGTGAGTGGGTAAGTGTGGGCGGGTAAGTGCAGGCGGATAAGTGTGAACGGGTAAGTGTGAGCGGGTAAGTGAGAGTGGGTAAATGTAAGTGGGTAAGTGTAAGCGGGTAAGTGTGAGCAGGTAAGTGAGAGTGGGTAAGTGTCCGATGCTGTAGAGTTGATGACTGTCACATGTTTGTTGTCCTTCAGTGCTCTGGCCAGCTTCATCACCGGGCTCTTCCACCTCTACGAGGACCTGTACTTCACCTACCTGGAGATCAACCCCCTGGGTACGCCCTGTAGCCCTCTACCCCTTACCAGGATGACCTGGCCCCTAACATTAGCTCCGGAGCTACCTGTAACGTCCCCTGTATCCGTACTGTAACTAGACGAGGTGGAGCTGAACTTAGGGAAGTGGCTGAGTTCTGAATTAAAGCAGCTTCCTCTTTAGGGCTGCTGGCTCATTGATCCATATCTGGTGCTCCGGCTTATCAGTTCATCAGCCCGTTGGGTTCTCTGCTGGCGTCTACTTCCTGTTTCTTATCCTCCATTTCTCAGAAGCGTCTCTGACCACAGGTCAGGCTAGCTGTTAGCCTCTCACGCATGAGAGCTGAACTGAGGTCTGTTTCAACACAATGAAAGGTGGTTAGCAGAAGTTGTAAACTGAACACATACTAAAAGCATTTTAAAATAGCTTAAAATACTTATAAAACACCTACATAGATGAAAAGATTCCTTGAAGTGCAGACTTTCACATCATTTGAGTGCTTAAATGCTGTAGGTATAGGCTCCTCGATTACTGGCTTCCCCAGATAATTAGCCCTGGGTTCCCTCACCCTTTCTGACACTACTAACTCTGATCTGCGTTTCACTATTGAAGGCTCTAGGCCTGGCATCACCAATCCCCCCTGGAAATTTAATCAATCTAAATATCATTTTTTGCCATTCCAGTATGAAGGTCTGCATATCAAGGATTTTAGCACCTTTGCTGTTGAAGTGAATCTCTTCCACCAACAGCCATCATTGTTAGTCAATGTTGAAAGGTTTTTTTTACAGTTTAGATAACTACACCCTCCCAGCCACTTCTAACCAAGTCACTAAGACCATTTGAAAGCTGAACATCTTTAATTGTGATCTTACATGAGATTATTTTTTACAGAGGAAGCACATAGTTTCACAAAAATTGTGGTGGTATGAGCAACATTGGAAGTGGTCAATGTCATAATTTTCCAAGCAACTATTTAAAGTGTCATTTGATATTGTAAACATTTGTGAACGTTGAAGGGCAAAAAAGGTATTCACATTGATTCTGGGTGAGCTGTCACACTATAGCTATAGATGTGCTCACTGAGCTTACTCAAGCCCTGTTGTTTTTATCCATGACATGTTTTCTTTAAGAAGCTGGACTGCTGCATTGCTCTCAGTGACAGGTTTCCAGAAGGTTCTGTTCTTGTCCCAGCCCCCTCCCTCTGCACCTGTCTGCAGAGTAAATCTAATCTGAGTGAGCTGCCAAGGCACAGAGAGAGAGAGAGAGAGAGAGTTAGTTTAATTTCATTACAGATGCTGCCTAATGACTCCCTCTGCGACCATCCGTGCTCATTCGTTACTGCAACACATAATACACTTGGCTCATTTCTGAAATCCTATTTGAGCCTTATTTCTGCTGTGTATGTGCTGTGTTAGTGCAGAGTAAAGGCAGTGTGTAAGAGCTGTGTTAGTATAGAGTAAGGCGAATGTTTTAGCTGTGTTAGTGTAGAGTGAAGGTGAATGTGTTAGCTGTGTTAGTGTAGAGTAAAGGCGAATGTGTTAGCTGTGTTAGTGTAGAGTAAAGGTGAATGGGTTAGCTGTGTTAGTGTGGAGTAAAGGTGAATGTGTTAGCTGTGTTAGTGTGGAGTAAAGGTGAAGTGTGTAAGAGCTGTGTTAGTGTAGAGTAAAGGCGGATGTTTTAGCTGTGTTAGTGTAGAGTAAAGGCGAATGTGTTAGCTGTGTTAGTGTAGAGTAAAGGCGAAGTGTGTTAGAGCTGTGTTAGTGTAGAGTAAAGGCAAAGTGTGTAAGAGCTGTGTTAGTGTAAAGGCGAATGTGTTAGCTGTGTTAGTGTAGAGTAAAGGTGAATGTGTTAGCTGTGTTAGTATAGAGTAAAGGCAGTGTGTAAGAGCTGTGTTAGTGTGGAGTAAAGGTGAAGTGTGTTAGCTGTGTTAGTGTAAAGGCGAAGTGTGTTAGCTGTATTAGTGTAGAGTAAAGGCAGTGTGTAAGAGCTGTGTTAGTGTAGAGTGAAGGTGAATGTGTTAGCTGTGTTAGTGTAGAGTAAAGGCGAATGTGTTAACTGTGTTAATGTAGAGTAAAGGCAAGTGTGTTAGCTGTGTTAGTATAGAGTAAAGGCGAATGTGTTAGCTGTATTAGTATAGAGTAAAGGCGAATGTGTTAGCTGTGTTAGTGTAGAGTAACGGCAAAGTGTGTAAGAGCTGTGTTAGTGTGGAGTAAAGGCGAATGTGTTAGCTGTGTTAGTATAGAGTAAAGGCGAATGTGTTAGCTGTGTTAGTGTAGAGTAACGGCAAAGTGGGTAAGAGCTGTGTTAGTGTAGAGTAAAGGCGAAGTGTGTAAGAGCTGTGTTAGTATAGAGTAAAGGCGGATGTGTTAGCTGTGTTAGTGTAGAGTAAAGGTGAATGTGTTAGCTGTGTTAGTGTGGAGTGAAGGCAGTGTGTAAGAGCTGTGTTAGTGTAGAGTAAAGGCAAATGTGTTAGCTGTGTAAATGCAGCTGACTGGCCATTTCTTCTCTCAGTGGTGACCCAGAGTGGCGTGTTCGTGCTGGACATGGCGGCCAAGATTGACGCCACAGCAGACTACATCTGCAAGGCCAAGTGGGGCGACCTGGAGTTCCCCCCTCCCTTTGGGAGAGAGGCCTACCCTGAGGTGAGCCCTTCTGGATACAGAGTTCACTGCACAACATGCAATAGGCCAACATTCACAGAGCAGGTTACAGGCAGTGGTCCTACTCTGAACCAGATGGCTCTCTTTAATGGAGCTGAAATGGAGCATCCGCTTGCTTTACAGAGGAAGGGAAATGGGGTGGTGGGAGAGAGAGGGGGGAGAGAGGGGGAGAGAGCGGTTGAGAGAGCGGGTGAGAGACAGGGAGAGAGAGCGGGTGAGAGAGAGGGAGAGAGAGAGCATGGTGAGAGAGATGGAGAGAGAGAGGGAGAGAGAGCAGGTGAAAGAGAGGGAGAGAGTGAGAGAGAGGGAGTGGGAGGGCGGGAGTGGGTCAGGGGGTGGAGTTAGGCTGTTAACTTTGCCACTCCAGCTGTCAGCCATACGCAGGGTCTCCGCAGGTCTGCACTTTCTCTGATTTGATTTATCATTCCTATTCCCCCCGACACCACGAGCACAGCCATCACCAAACCCTGCCGTCTCTGCACCTTGTGTCCGTGCGTATGCATCCCTCCTCTGCCTTTAGAGACCAGCATGTTGGTCACGCAGAGAAAGCTAGTGTGGATCTGAGCAGCGGGCAGTACATAATATTTCATAATAATATTAATGTTAAAGCAGCATTTTTTAATGTTGAATGAATGCATTAATCCAACCCCTCACGTTGCAGGGAGAGAGTGTCGTGACCAGCTGATTAATTGATGCATTAAAGCAATAAATAAGCCAAAATATTTCGTCCTTAAGCCAAAACTATGTTGGTATATATTATCATTGTATTAGTATTAGAATGGTATTAGAATATATACAGTATTATCATCATGTATGTTTTGTGATACATTAGTCTGTTTATTCACATAAATTAGTGTATCCAGTATTATCTCAATTGTTACCCAGAGTACACTTTTCTAACTGCTTAGCCCTGGATCCCCAGGAGGCCTATATTTTCCCAGAGTACACCTCTGTGACTGCTTGTCATTTGGCTTTTGAAGGAGGCCTACATTTCCTAGAGTGCACTTCTGTGACTGCTTGTCATTTGGCTTTTGAAGGAGGCCTACATTTCCTAGAGTGTACTTCTGTGACTGTTTGTCCTTTGGCTTCTGCAGGAGGCCTACATTTCCCAAAGTGCACTTCTGTGACTGTTTGTCCTTTGGCTTCTGCAGGAGGCCTACATTTCCCAAAGTGCACTTCTGTGACTGTTTGTCCTTTGGCTTCTGCAGGAGGCCTACATTGCTGACCTGGATGCTAAGAGCGGGGCCAGTCTGAAGCTCACCCTGCTGAACCCACAGGGAAGGATCTGGACCATGGTGGCTGGGGGAGGGGCCTCTGTGGTGTACAGGTATAGTACAGGCCTCCTTTCAGAGCAAAACACCTGACCCTCCTCATACTCCACCAGTCAGTCTTGGCATGACAAAGAAAGCATGCAGATCAGTTCTGTAAGTTTGTATTGCTAATGGTAATTACTGGTTGTGATTTATTTAGATAAATTTGTTTTATAGCTTTTTTTATTTAATAGCTATTTCCTGATAGCACTGTTGAGAGCTTAAGCAAAATTATAAAAATTAGACATCAGATCTGGATACATCTTAACACACCCTGTCCTTACTGAATCTCAGAGAATGGTTCACAGATGTGTAACGTGTTTGACACACACCTTCTCTCACCAGTCATCTACTTCCCTGTGTCTGAATTCTGAATCAGTGTGAGTTTATGTTTGAATCACCCGGTTTCAAATACCGCCTTCCACCCACCTTCACTGAGGTTCAAGTGATTGGTTGTTCAGTGTGTTTGGTTGTAAAATATCGGCTACACTCCAACAAGGGGACAGATTTATGGATCTTAACTGCTGTGTATTCACATGGCTTGTAGTGGAGAGGGTATGAACCTGGTACGCAAGGCTGGAGCTTCATAAATCCCTGCTCATTTTCCTCTTCCTCATGTTCTAGAAATCCAGCTCCATGATTTTCTGTCAGATGCTGTTTTCTAGTGGACCTCAAGAGTGTCCGTACAGGCCTTTGGTCTGTTTACAGCCCAGAATAAGAAAAATAAAGCTCCAGTTCTGTTTATCTGCGTTTTGGGTACTGACCCCAGCCTCTCCATCGTGTCTGTAGTTCCTGGGTACTGACCCCAGCCTCTCCATCGTGTCTGTAGCTCCTGGGTGCTGACCCCAGCCCCTCCACCGTGTCTGTAGCTCCTGGGTACTGACCCCAGCTTCTCCACCGTGTCTGTAGCCCCTGGGTATTGACCCCAACCCCTCCACCACCTCTGTAGCCCCTGGGTACTGACCCCAGCCCCACCACTGTGTCTGTAGCCCCTGGGTACTGACCCCAGCCCCTCCACCGTGTCTGTAGCCCCTGGGTACTGACCCCAGCCCCTCCACCGTGTCTGTAGCCCCTGGTTACTGACCCCAGCCCCCCACCGTGTCTGTAGCCCCTGGGTACTGAACCCAGCCTCTTCTCTGTGTTGGCAGGCTGAAATTGAGTTTTGGAACACAGTCCAGTACAGAGGCAGGCTGGCAAGCTGGCAGTGCCCAGAAAGTGCTCATTAATTAAGCTGAGATAAGAGCCAAATGGGTAACTGCAGCACACGGACAAGCCTGGCCACGTCAGAAATAACAAGCAGTCTGACATTGAGCGCTGCACAGCAAGGCAGCAGGGTTAGTCATTGGCTCCAGATTTCCTAGAGCTGTTTTAATGAAGAAGAGGGCTTCTGCACCGAAGGTACACACCATGACCTGTAGTGTTTTCAGCTTCATTGATTGCCTGAACCTCAACTTCCTGCCTAAACCTGCATGGATTCACATTGCTGCTGTATAATTAAGGCTGCCGCTCACTATTGCAGGGATCTGTTTTAAAGGGCAGTGACCTTTCACCTTTATTAAAATAATGCAGGGGTGAGTTTCACCAGCCAGCCTTCCTCAGACGTTTGGACCGGTTGAGAATGCAGCCCTTTCCCATGTATATTAGCCCTTTTTTTGACACTAGCCTGAAAATTACATACCCAAAATAAAATGGTTACTCTTCTTGCACCCCTTGACTACAGGCGTCCTGGTCTCTTCTGAAAGGCAACCCATGGGACCTTGTCTCCAAGAGTCAGAATTACTCTAAATATTACTGAAACAAAGTAACAAAAGCTCAAACACAGTGGCAGTGGAAGTTTTTTCTCACCTGAAAGGTGCATTTTTTTGAGTGGATACAGATGCTTGTGGCTGTAAAACTCTCGGTGCTGTATAGGTATGGGGCATGCCGCCCTGCCATGCCACACCTGCTATCCCAATATATTGTATACTACATACTCATGGAATAAGTGTGCTGCAGTTAGCTTACGTTACATTACATTACAGGCATTTGGCAGATGCTCTTATCCAGAGCGATGTACAACAAAGTGTATACCCAAAACCAGGAACAAGTGTGTCGAAAACCCTAGAGAGAAGCACAGTTCCAAGTGCAGGGAATGACTGCGCAGTTTAACTTGGACCCTGTAGGTTAATCTGATTAATACGAACAAGAACAGCAACAAAGCAGTCTATGCAAATAATACAAGCAATAATTAAGTAGACATGAGTGCAATAACTAAGTCAACTAAGATGAACAGCTTACCTAGCTACAACCCTAAGCTAACATAGTCAATTAGGGACTACAGGGAGGTAGGGAGGGATGGGGAGAGATGCAGCCTGAAGAGGTGAGTCCAGATGTTCCCCCTGCATTTCACCTTCTCCCTCTCCTCTTCATCTCTGCACCTCCCTCTCCCCCTCCCTCTGCACCTCCCTCTCCCCTTTCCTCTGCACCTCCCTTTCCCTCTCCCCTTCCCTCTGCACCTCCCTCTCCCTCTCCCCTTCTCTCTGCACCTCCCTCTCCCTCTCCCCTTCCCTCTGCACCTCCCTCTCCCTCTCCCCTTCCCTCTGCACCTCCCTCTCTCTCTCCCCTTCCCTCTGCACCTCCATCTCCTTGCTCTCCCCTTCCCTCTGCACCTCCCTCTCCCCCCCTTCCCTCTGCACCTCCATCTCCTTGCTCTCCCCCTTCCCTCTGCACCTCCCTCTCCCTCCCCCCTTCCCTCTGCACCTCCATCTCCTTGCTCTCCCCTTCCCTCTGCACCTCCCTCTCCCTCTCCCCCTTCCCTCTGCACCTCCCTCTCCCCCTCCCCTTCCCTCTGCACCTCCCTCTCCTTGCTCTCCCCTTGCCACTGCTGGCAGCAGCAGGTCTGGATGATTGTAGAAAAAACTATGTTAGCTGTCTAATTCACTAATCCATTGTTTATGGTCCACTGATTGATGTTTTAGTCAAATACCCCACCCCCCATCAACATGTCAGAACACATCTCACAATTTCATATTCCACATGTATTATTCAAAATCAGGCCTACTCCTTATTTATAAGCGTACTGAATAAGAAACATTTTGAGAATGTATTTAGAATGTTCACTAAATGGAATCAAGTCCTTCACTGAACATGCTCTCTGCTGTGGAGTCAAAGCTGTTTTCACTGTCCTCTTATGAAACATATAAAATGTTATTTCTTCCAAATGCATAGTCCTCTGTTTAGACACAGGCATTGCAAAATAAATTTTTGTTGTAAAACAGCAACCTTTTTTAGGTAGCCTATAAAGTCTCAAGAACTTTTTTTGCCAGTGCGTAACATCCTCAGCATGCGTCCTGAAAAAGTGACAGTTTGTTTACGTGAGAGAAACAGTGCATGTTCTTTTATGCAAGCCTCATTACTTATACACCATTAGAAATTTCATTGGCCAAAATGGTTCTCAGTTGTCACTATAATAGCTTGCCATTGGCTGGCTATGTACAGGGAAGAAGTTATGCTGCCCATGACGTGTTATTACCTGCACATAGCGGATGCCATTGGCTATACTGAGGCACTGCTTGGCTAGTACTGATCAGAGAACCTTGGAGGTGGGCTCATCTTGTACCTGAGAGTCTATAAACCGGCAATAATAACAGTTCCTATTTACACAGTACTCTCGGTGTGTATGCAACAGCAAAACAAACAATGATAATTCCTCCAAAGAATTGCCGAGTAAACAATGGACATTCTGTCTACGTTTCTCTGAGTTTTTGTGACTAAAAACTTCTAGGTTTTTTGTTTGCTGGAACCTTGCTGTGATAAGAATACTGACTTTATCGTGATTCATGTAGTCTGTGGATTTCCAAAATGCATACAAGGTGAGGACCCCCCAAGCTTGTTGGGAACTGTTGTCACCCAAACATTGGCATCATAAAGTAGTTCATAGAGACAGAACCTTGAGTTTGAACACTTTGAAATGGTATGTTGTGACCACTTTGATTGAAAATTTCACCATAATAAGAAAAACCGAATGCAATTTGGACCAGTGTGTCTTAAGGGCTTAAGCACTCAAGATAGCTATACAATCTTTTTTTGGATTTGCTGATTTGTCACACTGTTTAAAGGATCTTTTTCCCTTTTCACCCAATAAAATCTGCCTTTGTAATACACAGTTTTCAAAAATGTCTAGTTTCAGGACAGCTTCACAGAACTGGGTCCTGACTAAGCAGTCATTTTAATCATGTATGTCTACAGAGCTATTGGAAGTGTTATTGTCTGTACTGGATTGCAAAATGTTGAGATTTTGTTGTCTAATCCAAACTGCAGTAAACTGCATGCAGCATTTGCTCTTCTCTGATTTGACTAAGTTGAAGGGTTCCTTCCTCTACCCAGACCATCCCCTGATTCCATTTTTACAGCAGTATTATTCAAACCAAAGGTGTTTACTGCAGTTCATCTGCATAGACTGTTTTGCCTCCTCCTCTACGGTTGCAAATGTGTGTACTACTATGAAACAACCAACCCCTGAAGAGAGTACCTACATTACATTCATGTCCTGTTGGAGCACTGAGGAATCATGCTGTTCAAGAGTCAACATGCGGGTGTGTGTAATACTGTGGACTGCACGGAATATGAACTCAAGCCTCAGTGTTGAGAAATCATACATTTAGCTTTTTTAAACAATCCCTCTTCCAGGGGATTTCTGCTGCTCTTGTTTTGTATAGTTTGGCTCCACCTGAATCTGAAGTTTGATCTGAAATTTGACTTCCTGCAGTGACACCATCTGTGACCTGGGCGGGGTCGACGAGCTGGCCAATTACGGGGAGTATTCCGGAGCCCCCAGCGAGCAGCAGACCTACGACTACGCCAAGACCATCCTGTCCCTCATGACCCGCGGGAAACACCCGAGGGTACGCTGCTTATTATTATTATTATTATTATTATTATTATTATTATTATTATTATCATTATTATTATGATTATTATTATTATTATGATTATTATTATTGTTATTATTATGATTATTATTATTATGATTATGATTATTATTATGATTATTATTATTATTATTATTATGATTATTATTATGATTATTATTATTATTATTATTATTATGATTATTATTATTATTATTATTATTATTATTATTATAATTAATAATAATAATAATAATCATTCAAATCAACTTAATTTCTCAAGTGCTTTTCAGGCCATGAGTTAAATTATAAAGGTAATAAAATGGACACTTTTAGAGTTTGAAATAAGACAAGATAATCAATCAGAACAAGCAGACGTTTAAAAAGGCTTATCTTAACCAAAGGTGAATTCGACATCTGAGGAAATTTCCGTCTGTTTTCTGATCCCGCAGGGAAAGTCCTCATCATCGGAGGAAGCATAGCCAACTTCACCAATGTGGCGGCTACGTTTAAGGTCAGGAGCACAGAGACCGTGCAGTGAGGCGCTTCACAGTGCGCTGCTGACCGCATGCACGCCATGGTGTACAGGTTCACTGACCGACACCGCCGTTTTCTAGGCGCAGATCCACAGGTGTATCTTTAAATGGTGTGGCTCATGGTGTACCTGTTTGTACTGTATCAGCGGGTTCACATGCAGCGCAGGTCTGAATGTGCAGCCCAGCCCTCTGATTGCCCTGCTGTGGTGTGTGTCTCCACAGGGCATCGTGAGGGCCATACGGGACTACCAGGAGCCCCTGAAGGAGCACGAGGTCAGCATTTTTGTGCGACGGGGCGGGCCCAACTACCAGGAGGGGCTGAGGTGATGGGGGAAGTGGGTGAGTGAGCGGTGTGGCCGGAAGTGAAACGCGCTCGAGCCAGAGGTGTATTTTCAGCACAGGAAGTGGGTCATGTGCCATCGCAGCAGCGTGTGTTTGCGTGCACGTATATGTGTGTGTGTGTGTGTGTGTGTATGAGTGTGTATGTGTGTGTTTCTGTATATGTGTGTGTGTCTGTGTATGTATATGAGTGTGTGTGTGTATATGAGTGTATGTCTGTCTGTGTGTGTGTGTGTATATGAGTGTGTATGTGTGTGTTTTTGTATATGTGTGTGTGTCTGTGTATGTATATGAGTGTGTGTGTGTAGGGGTTAAATTGTGATTTGGGAGGTGGGTGGACCCTGAGATCCGGTGGGAGGTGGGTGAAAAAAGGTACAATGAATGTCTCAGCTCAAAACAGTTGTATCTTTAATGTATTGTGCACATAATTGTAATTAAGGAAAACAATGGTTTAAAAAGAATGTATGCAATTGATGCAAGCTTTTACATAATATATTTCAAGTTTATTGAGTGTCATTAATGCTGAGAATTTTTTTACCCACGAAAATAATCAGTCATCCTCCTCTTGTCCTCACTTTCTTCTTCCTTTATCCATCTTTCTTAAACTGGTGAGGCGCAAAACTTTCCTTTAAACTAATCATTGATCTCAAACTGTTTTAATTAATTTTCAGTGTATAACAAGCATGCAAACATCTGACTAATCAATTGGAAAGGGACACAGCTTCTTCGCATTGTGTTAGGGAGATTAAATGATAAATGCGATTTAGAAAAATCCGTTTTAATCACTAAGCAGTGGCAGAATCTTCCGCTGCTTTTCACTGAGTATCAATACATTTAATCCACAAAATTGGCTACTCAATACTATCACATATAGCCAGCTCTCCCCAAATAGGCAGTTTTAGCGAGTGGCCTAGGCCTTATAGCCTACACTTATTTTCATTTGCAGTACGAAATTGTGCACATTTTTAATCAACATTGTTTGCGGATACATGCATTTCTTTCTCCGCACTCGTATTCATGGCAAATATCTGCAATGCAGATTGTAAACAAAATTGAAGTGCAGGTTTTATTTTTGATGGGTTATTCTGAAAACTAACACGGTAGGTAACAGACTGGTGTATCTTGTTTGTTAAGTGTAGACTACTTGGTGATTAAAATGGATTTTTAATAGATAAATTGAATTTATGATTTAATCCCTCTAACACGGTATGAAGACTCTGTATGTTCGGCTACTTGCCATTTAATCCGATCGTTGGCACGCTTGATTATAAAGGGAAATTACTAATGAAAACAGGTTGAGATCAATGATTAGTTTAAAGGAAAGTTTTGCGCCCCACCGATTTTCAGCTCACCAGTCTCCACTGAATAAAACATTATGTAGGCTATGTGGGAAATATTCAATCCTAGCTTAGCTGCTGACCAGCAACCTGCTGATTTTGCTCAAGCAATCAAAGTTGCCGTTAACAATAGTCAGCGTTCGTGGGGGCTGTTTATTCATCTCTCTTTAAAATGTTGCATAGATGAAATTACATGTTAGTGAAATTACCTACCGCGCCCACTTCCAAACAATCAAGACAATCAACAACATTTTTCTTTCTGTGCTGTCTATATAAACAACTGTTCCTCCTGAGTTTTTTTTCTTCGGATTTTTGATTGGTTGAGTGAGTAACTGGCTAGAGGGAACACATGGACTGGAGCCTACGAAAAATGGACTGGATTGTCATAGTTATTTGTAAAACTGCCGGTCAGACTTATTTATTTATTTACCAAAGGTGGGTGGACGCCGTCCACCCGCGTCCACCCCCATTTTGTAAATCCAAGGGTACGGTTATGTATTTATTCAATATTTAGTCCCAGATATTGACTGTAGAATGAAATGGTATCATTTTTTAAAACTTTGTCTCGTTTATTTCGTTATTCAGTGAGCAGCGTTTTCACTGCTGTATTGGCATATCTTATGGCTATTGTCGGGTTTATCTTGTTGCTATGACGGAATACAATTTTTGAGTGGCATTTTCATTTATATTAGCTTCTCTACCGACCTAGCTTACGGAAGAGGACGTGAAGAGACCGTATATGAAGTCACAAAACTGACGTAATGTGTGTGTGTGTATATGAGTGTGTGTGTGTGTGTGTGTGTGTGTGTGTGTTGATTAACTCTGCCTGTCTCCTGCTTCCCGCAGGGAAGACCACCGGCATTCCCATCCACGTCTTCGGCACGGAGACCCACATGACTGCCATCGTCGGCATGGCGCTGGGCCACCGGCCAATCCCCAATCAGCCCCCCATGGCTGCCCACACCGCCAACTTCCTGCTCAACTCCAGCGGCAGCTCCTCGGTGTGTAAGCCTGTGTGTGTGCGTGTGTGTGTGCGTGTGCGTGTGTGTGTGCGTGTGCGTGTGCGTGTGCATGTGTGTGTGTGTGTGTGTGTGTGTGTGTGTGTGCGCGTGTGCATGTGCGTGTGTATGGGTGTGTGTGAGTGTATGTATGTGTGCGTGTGTGTGTGTGTGTATGAGTGTGTGTGTTTCTGCGTGCATGCATGCGTTTATATGTACATGCATGTCTTTGTGCATATGTGTGTGTGTGTGTGTGTGTGAACGCATATGCATGTGTGCATATGTGCATGTGTACCTGTGTGTGTGCGTGCGTGTATGAGCGTATATACGTGTGCATATGTAAATGTGTACCTGCATGCATGTGTGTGTGTGTGTGCGTGTGTGATTTTGTGCCTACATATGTGCATGTAAACCTGTGCACTTTGACCTTTGACCCCCTGTGGGCGGAGTTTCCTCACATCCTGTCTGCCCCACAGACCCCGGTCACCAGCAGGACCTCTTCCTTCTCTGAGCCCAAACCTGGCAGTGGGGCATCTCCCTCAAAAACAGCTAAACCGGGCTTCCCCCCAGGTACACTGCCTCTCTGAGTCCCCAAACCCACCAAATCTGGCACACCGTCAATCTGCTTAATCAGATAATCAATCATCCAATCGATTTTCTTTTCTAAATGGAACGCTTGCCAGCCAGGGTGTCCCGCAGTGTTCAACAGTTAAAGTGAACTTGCAGATACAAAAGCAATGGCCTATTTAATCAGCTGTGCAGTTATATAAAAAACCACACTAAAGTAATAAATATGTTCAGTTGGGTTTAAAAGTCATTGTGCTGGCAGAGAGCTGCAGAGGGACACATAGCATTAGTGGCTAACGGATCTCCAGATCGCCTGCTGCTGGAGACGCAGCAATCGGGGGGGGGGGGGGGGGGGGGGTGTAGGCCAGGCTTTGACCAGCAGGTAACCAAGGGCAACAGGCCCCCGAAAGCACATTCACATCTGCAGGCCACCTGACAGCTGATTGTGTCCTCCAGGTTTACAGGTCAGGTGGTGGCGGTATGGAAATGGTTTCCTGCGATACACAGCAGGTTTTTAATGTGTTTAATGCCTCTGTAATGCGGCCGCCTGTTAAAGACAGGCAGCATGGGAGATGAGCAGAGGCTGTTCTGTGACTGTTCAGAGTTATGAGCACTGAAATCACAGCGTTTCTGCAGCCAGATCAGTTGTGGCCGGTTGGAACTCCTCAGCTCTGTTTATGAGAGGCTGCAGACTGTACCAGAGCTCCCCCTGCAGGCTCGTGGAGGTAGAGCAAGCCCCTGCCAGGATGTGGTGAGCCCTGCCTCCTCCTCCTCTGTGAGCCTGTGAGCTCTCCCTGGGGGAAAGACAGTGTAATTGCGGCTGCATAGTGAATTGAGTCTCTCTGTTTCAGCCTTGCTGCTGTGCTCCACAGTCTGATTGGCCAGGCCAGACGTGTGCATGTTTAGTACATGTGATATTTACTCTGCTGTTATCTGGTCTGAGGATGTCACCATTTTAGCGAGGTTGCAGCTGCTACAGCTCTCTTCCTCAGCGAGCTGTAGCCTGTCTCGCCTGCTATACATTTCAGTTTGCGTTTTTAGTTTAATGTGTGGCACACCAAGACAAGATCTACACTATCTAAAGCCTGGTTGTGGAGATTTATCCCATTTTTCTAAATATTTATCAGTCAAAACTTGCAGCTTAGTTATGGATTATATTTGGAAGAAAACAAATCCAATCTTATTCAAAATATTAATTAGAATCAAAACCGATGCCCTAGCTGTGGATTATCAGGAAAAATATACAGTGCACTGTACTTGGACAGTGACACCATTTTTTTTTTTAGGTTAAAGTGCAAGCTGTCGGTATGCAAAATTTAATAGAAAGACAAAAGTTGACTACCTTAAACACAATTAATATTACAGCCATGAACAAGTTAGTCACCAAAGAAATGAATGAAAGAAGATACCTAACCTAACCACTGCTTGTCTCTCCCAAGTTAATTCCCAAGTTTGCACCAAGACCAAAGTTCAAAAGCCAAGACCGCAGAATATTCAATATTCCAGAAGAACTGTGTAAAAGTATAAAGTATAATGTGTGCCTCTGTGTCCCTGCAGCCAAAGCCTCCACTCTGTTCAGTAAGCACACCAAGTCCATCGTGTGGGGCATGCAGACGCGGGCTGTGCAGGGCATGCTGGACTTCGACTACGTGTGCTCCCGCGAGGAGCCGTCCGTGGCCGCCATGTTGTACCCCTTCACGTAGGTCGCCACCGTCTCACTTCCTGTTTCACTTCCTGTTTCCTGAGTCCCGGGTGCCTGCGCTCTAAAGCGGGGAATACAGCGAGCCGACGGACGCTCGGTAGCGGGCTGGCAGCGGTCAGGAGGGAGCCGACCCAACTCTGACCAAGTTGGGTCACTGCGCAGACGCTCATTCGCAGCTATTCGGCTTTAAGGGCTGACCGACGGGGTCAAACCACAGCCTAGGACACACACACACACGCACCAGGCAGACTGTACCCTGATGCGTGTACCCACTATTTTCGACCAATCGTCGCCTTGGTGTGTTCCCAGTTTAAGGGCCTGCACAGCTGTGACTGCAGTTCTATTCAGCTTTCACAGTCTTAAAGCAAGTGTGTGTATGTGTGTGTGTGTGTGTGTGTGTGTGTGCACGTGTGCGTGCGTGTGCGTGTACGTGTGCGTGTGTGTGTGTGTGTGTGCGTGTGTGTACGTGTGCGTGTGCGTGTGTGTGTGTGCATGTGTGCACGTGTGTGTGCGTACGTGTGCGTGTGTGTGTGTACGTGTGTGCGCGTGTATGTGCTTGTGTGTGCGTGTGTGTGTGTGTGCGTGTGCGTGCGTGTACGTGTGCGCGTGTGCGTGTGTGTGTGTGCATGTGTGTGTGTGTGCGTACGTGTGCGTGTGTGTGTGTACGTGCGTGTGTGTGTGTGTGTGCGTGCGTGTGTGTGCGTGCGTGCGTGTGTGTGCTTATGTGTGTGTGTGTGCGTGTGTGTTTGTATGCTTGTGCGTTACAGCGGGGACCACAAGCAGAAGTTCTACTGGGGACACAAGGAGATCCTGCTGCCGGTGTATAAGAACATGGGCGACGCCATGAAGAAGCACCCGGAGGTGGACGTGCTCATCAGCTTCGCCTCCCTGCGCTCCGCCTTCGACAGCACCATGGAAACCATGCAGTACCCCCAGGTGAGCAGGCCAATCAGCAGAACTGTTACAGGCCATCTGTGTCTGTGTGCTGGGTCTGTGAGCTCTGGGTGCTGGGTCAGTCAGCTCTGGGTGGTGGGTCTGTGAGCTCTGGGTGCTGGGTCTTTGAGCTCTGGGTGCTGGGTCAGTCAGCTCTGGGTGCTGGGTCTGTGAGCTCTGGGTGCTGGGTCTTTGAGCTCTGGGTGCTGGGTCCGTGAGCTCTGGGTGCTGGGTCTTTGAGCTCTGGGTGCTTGGTAAGTCGGCTCTGGGTGCTGGGTCTTTGAGCTCTGGGTGCTGGGTCAGTCAGCTCTGGGTGCTGGGTCTGTGAGCTCTGGGTGCTGGGTCAGTCAGCTCTGGGTGCTGGGTCTGTGAGCTCTGGGTGCTGGGTCAGTCAGCTCAGGGTGCTGGGTCTGTGAGCTCTGGGTGCTGGGTCAGTCAGCTATGGGGGCTGGGTCTAATGCGTTAACCAATGCTCTTCCAGATCCACACCATCGCCATCATTGCTGAGGGCATCCCTGAAGCCCAGACCAGGAAACTGATCAAAAGGGCAGATGAGAGGGGCGTCACCATCATTGGCCCGGCAACGGTAAGGCCACGCCCCTGGAAACAGTAACGTGCGCGTGCGTGTGCAGGGTTCCCATACTCCATGGTCTTTGGAGTCTTACTTGCATCCAGGAAAGTTTTGGAACTTGGCCTGCTCAATTAAATGATCTCTTTTGCAAAGTTTAACAGTTGTTCTTCGCTAATAGTGGTTACACATTGTAAAATTACAGGTAATGGTAGGCAAAATTAAATATTTTGGAGTGATGAAATGTTTACCCACTTCAGAAGAATCCTGAGAGAATCCAAAAATCCCTGAAATGGTTAATTTATCCTTTACTCCAAATTAACAACATGGCTGGAAATGGTTAGAATGTATTTTTGCGCACGGTTTCTAGCATGCTACCTTTTGTTTTTGAATGTTGATGCAAACATTGCTAGCCATTGGTGGTTCATGTAGACAACAAAGTTTTCCAAATACTCTTTGGATACATGGTACTTAAAACTGAAAGACAAGGCTGTATAGGCATTCATTTTAGGTGATGAATGGGAAAGTGGCTGAGGCCTGACTGTGTGTGTTACCCCAGGTGGGCGGAATCAAGCCAGGCTGCTTTAAGATCGGGAACACAGGGGGCATGCTGGATAACATCCTGGCCTCCAAGCTGTACCGGCCCGGCAGCGTGGCCTACGTGTCCCGCTCCGGAGGCATGTCCAACGAGCTCAACAACATCATCTCCCGAACCACCGACGGGGTCTACGAGGGCGTGGCCATCGGGGGCGACAGGTGGGCGCCAATCAGGAGACCTCATCATCTCTCCCATATTTAACTGACCAATCAGGAGCCCTCATCATCTCTCCCATATTTAACTAAACAATCAGGAGGCCTCATCATCTCTCCCATTATAACCGACCAATCAGGAGGTCTCATCATCTCTCCCTTATAACTGGCCAATCAGGAGGTCTCATCATCTTTCTGTTATGTAACTGACCAATCAGGAGGCCTCATCATCTCTCCCAAATTCAACTAACCAATCAGGAGGTCTCATCATCTTTCTGTTATGTAACTGACCAATCAGGAGGCCTCATCATCTCTCCCTTATTTAACTAACCAATCAGGAGCCCTCATCTCTGTCTTATTTAACTGACCAAACAGGAGGTCTCATCATCTCTCCCTTATAACTGACCAATCAGGAGGTCTCATCATCTTTCTGTTATTTAACTGACCAATCAGGAGGCCTCATCAGCTCTCCCTTATTTAACGAACCAATCAGGAGCCCTCATCTGTCTTATTTAACTGACCAAACAGGAGGTCATATTATCTCTTCCCTTATTTAGCTAACCAATCAGGAGGCCTCGTCATCTCGCCCATATAACTGACCAATCAGGGGGTCTCATAATCTTTCTCTTATGTAACTGACCAATCAGGAGGTCTTATCATCTCTCCCATATTTAACTGACCAATCAGGAGATCTCATAATCTTTTTCTTATGTAACTGACCAATCCAGAGGTGTAATCATCATTTCAATTCACGTAATTTAGTTCAGTCTGAATTTTGTAATTTTTGTTTATTGTTTGTTTCTTTATGTTCATTATAAATTAAATGTGCAGTAAGGTTCTTGAGTAGCACGTGCAGGGATTGTGCTCACACTCTGTGTTTCTCTAATCCTGTGCGTCTATATGTGTGCGTGTGTGTGTGTGTATGTGTGTGTGTGCGTGCATATGTGTGTGTGTGTGTACGTGCGTGCGTGTGTGCATGTGTGTGTGCATGTGCGTGTGTGCATGTGCGTGCATGTGTGTATGTGTGTGTGTGTGCATGTGCGTGTGTGCGTGTGCGTGCGTGTGTGTATGTGTGTGTGTGTCTGTGTGTGTCACTGCAGGTATCCTGGCTCCACGTTCATGGAGCATGTGCTGCGCTACCAGGACACCCCCGGAGTGAAAATGATTGTGGTTCTGGGAGAGGTGAGCAGTCAGGCCCTACCCTCTGTCAGCTACTCTGACTCATCAACTCTGACTCATAAACGCTGACTCATTAACTCTGACTCATCAACTCTGACTCATAAACGCTGACTCATTAACTCTGGCTCATTAGCTCTGACTCATAAATACATGCTTTTTTTTTGCCTTTGAGTTCACTTTGATGAACCTTGATTTAACCGTCATTCAAACTGGAGTTGATCGAATCTTAGCCTGGGCTGCAGGGTAATTAGCCATCCTGGTTTCTCGCCCATTTGCCCGCCCTGCGCCCTGTGCCCACCCTGTGCCCTGTGTTTGCTGTAGATCGGGGGAACAGAGGAATACAAGATCTGCCAGGGAATCCGGAAGGGCAGGATCACCAAGCCGTGGTGTGCTGGTGCATCGGGACCTGCGCCACCCTGTTCACCTCTGAGGTCAGAGAGCACACCTGTGGGGGAGGGGGAGGGGGTGGAGCACAGAGGAGCACAGAGGAGCAGTCAGCATGAGCATTATTACAGGCCATTGCGTGTGTTCCCATGGAGGACACAGATATGGTGCAGTGGTAATATAGGGAAACAGCTGAGCAGCATTGGTGCTATAGGGAGGCACACTGAGGCACACTGGTTATTTGGGATGTGTAGGGGCACTGCATATGTTGCTGATTTGGGGGCTGTCGGGACAATGCTGAGACAAGCTGGGCATGTGGAGGGTGGCACTGATGCACTGTGGGTATGGTTTTTGTACACAGGTGCAGTTTGGCCACGCCGGGGCCTGTGCCAACCAGGCCTCTGAGACAGCAGTGGCTAAGAACCAGGCCCTGAAGGATGGCTGGTGCCTTCGTCCCCAAGAGCTTCGACGAGCTGGGAGACCTCATCAAGTCAGTGTCAAATACACACACACACAAACAGCCCATGCCATATAACCATCATACACACACACACACACACACACACACACACACACACATACAGCCCATGCCATATAACCATCATACACACACACACACACACACACACAGCCCATGCCATATAACCATCATATATACACACACACACACCACCATATAACCATCATACACACACACACGCAGCCCATGCCATATAACCATCATACACACACACACACACAGCCCATGCCATATAACCATCATACACACACACACAGCCCATGCCATATAACCATCATACACACACACACACACAGCCCATGCCATATAACCATCATATACACACACACACACACACAGCCCATGCCATATAACCATCATATACACACAGACACACACACACACACACACACACACCCCATGCCATATAACCATCATACACACACACACAGCCCATGCCATATAACCATCATACACACACACACACACACACACACACACACACACACACACAGCCCATGCCATATATCCATCATACACACGCACACACACAGCCCATACCATATAACCATCATATACACACACACACACACACACAGCCCATGCCATATAACTATCATCTACACACACACACACACACACACACATATTTATTTGGATATGGCTGATGAGAAGCCAGTTCATGCCTGTTATGCACCCGCTTTATTGTGTTCATAGTTTTGTTTTGCCTATTCAGTGCTATTTTCCTTTAAGAAGTTTCCATATTCATGTTTCCATAGTGGTTATTTACACCTGAAGATCTGCTCTGTCTTTACCGTATGCTCATCTTTCCTGTTGTGATCTGCAGGACTGTTTACGAAGACCTTGTTGCCAAGGGAACCATTGTTCCTGCAGCGGAGGTACCCCCTCCAACGGTGCCAATGGACTATTCCTGGGCACGGGTAAGGGTGCCAACCTGTGCATCCCCATGACTCAACACCACAGAGCAAGAACATGACATCATTGTATAATGTATAATGGCCAGCCTTGTGTGTTCTAGGCTATTAGCATTCTACTGTAAGCCTGGAGAAAGCTGTGCAATTCATAAGCCTGTCCATTCTGGGAATTTATCCAATACCTATCCAGAAACCGTACTTCCTTCATGACCTCATCATTCTCTCCCCCTATAGGAGCTGGGTATGATCAGGAAGCCCGCCTCCTTCATGACCAGTATCTGTGACGAGCGGGGCCAGGAGCTGCTGTACGCTGGCATGCCGATCACGGAGGTGTTCAAGGAGGAGATGGGCCTGGGAGGAGTTCTGGGGCTCCTGTGGTTCCAGAGGAGGTGTGTGGGGCCCCACCTATCCCAGCATGCCTTTGGGGTTCCAAGGCCAAAACTTTCATTCTGTCAGTATACATCTTGGCCAGACCAAATGTGGCAATATGCTGTTATTAAATTATCACCACACAAAAATTGGAGATTGTTAATAATTGAGAAAATATTTTAAATACTTATTTATCAATTTTTTTGGACTACTGCAGTTACTGATTATAATTTGTCCAAGGTAAGTGTGTTAGTGTTTGTGCATCAGTTAATTTATCATTGTTTTCTTAAACCTATTTTAAGAAATGCACGTTTCTGCTATTTTAGTTTCAGTGACCAGGTGTCCACATATTCAGCAGTTTGGACCCCATAGCACATTGCAGAAAATGAAAGCATAATGAAAGACTGATTAAAAGTCCAGGGATGGGAATATCCTGCACATTATGGCATAGCCATTGCTAATGTTACGTGCCTTTAATATGGTATACCAACCCTCAGTGAAAGGTTTTTTATTAAGAATAATTAACAGCTTGCTCTAATTCAGAGGCTGGGCACGGGACCCAGACCAAGGGGCCCAGAACCCGGTCATGGCCTTAGTCATGAGACTGATGATTGACAGCTCATGCCATGGCACCAGATTGCCATGCCACGCCAACCAGTCACTGATATGTGCCTGTTGATGTGTGTTTGAGTGCAGTGTTAGTCAAATGGCAGCCTAGTTGTTTGCTGAGTGCAGTAGTGTTTATGTTAACTGCAGGCTTGGTTGAATGGCTAATTAGGTGCAGTTTAGGTAGAGGCAGGCCTGGTTGAGTTTGTTGGGTGAGAGTCTTGCCATGATGGTAATGCTGGTGGAGTCTTGCCATGATGGTAATGGTGGTGGAGTCTTGTTGTGATTGTAATGCTGGTGGAGTCTTGCCGTGATTGTAATGCTGGTGGAGTCTGCCGTGATGGTAATGCTGGTGGAGTCTGCCGTGATTGTAACGCTGGTGGAGTCTTGCCATGATGGTAATGCTGGTGGAGTCTGCCGTGATTGTAATGGTGGAGTCTGCCGTGATGGTAATGCTGGTGGAGTCTTGTTGTGATTGTAATGCTGGTGGAGTCTTGCCGTGATTGTAATGCAAATGGAGTCTTGCTGTGATGGTAATGCTGGTGGAGTCTATCGTGATGGTAATGCTGGTGGAGTCTGTCGTGATGGTAATGCTGGTGGAGTATGTTGTGATTGTAATGCTGGTGGAGTCTTGCTGTGATGGTAATGCTGGTGGAGTCTGTCGTGATGGTAATGCTGGTGGAGTCTTGCTGTGATGGTAATGCTGGTGGAGTCTTGCCGTGATGGTAATGCTGGTGGAGTCTTGCCGTGATGGTAATGCTGGTGGAGTCTTGTTGTGATTGTAATGCTGGTGGAGTCTTGCCGTGATGGTAATGCTGGTGGAGTCTGTCGTGATGGTAATGCTGGTGGAGTCCTGCCGTGATTGTAATGCTGGTGGAGTCTTGTTGTGATGGTAATGGTGGAGTCTTGCTGTGATGGTAATGGTGGTGGAGTCTGTCGTGATGGTAATGGTGGAGTCTGTCGTGATGGTAATGGTGGTGGAGTCTTGCCGTGATGGTAATGCTGGTGGAGTCTGCCGTGATGGTAATGGTGGTGGAGTCTGTCGTGATGGTAATGGTGGTGGAGTCTTGCCGTGATGGTAATGCTGGTGGAGTCTGCCGTGATGGTAATGGTGGTGGAGTCTGTCGTGATGGTAATGGTGGAGTCTGTCGTGATGGTAATGGTGGTGGAGTCTTGCCGTGATGGTAATGCTGGTGGAGTCTGCCGTGATGGTAATGGTGGTGGAGTCTGTCGTGATGGTAATGCTGGTGGAGTCTGCCGTGATGGTAATGGTGGTGGAGTCTGCCGTGATGGTAATGCTGGTGGAGTCTGCCGTGATGGTAATGGTGGTGGAGTCTGTCGTGATGGTAATGGTGGTGGAGTCTGTCGTGATGGTAATGGTGGTGGAGTCTGTCGTGATGGTAATGGTGGAGTCTGTCGGCAGGTTGCCGCGCTACGCCTGCCAGTTCATTGAGATGTGCCTCATGGTGACGGCGGATCACGGGCCGGCGGTTTCCGGCGCACACAACACCATCGTCTGCGCCCGCGCCGGCAAGGACCTCATCTCCAGCCTGACCTCCGGCCTCCTGACCATCGTAAGGCCCCCGCGAGCTCCTGCAGAGGCACTGTTCCCTTTGATTTAGGAGACACCCTCACTAGCTCCTGCAGAGGCACTGTTCCCTTTGATTTAGGAGACACCCTCACTAGCTCCTGCAGAGGCACTGTTCCCTTTGATTTAGGAGACACCCTCACTAGCTCCTGCAGAGGCACTGTTCCCTTTGATTTAGGAGAGACCCCCGCGAGCTCCTGCAGAGGCACTGTTTTAGGAAGAGACCCCCGCTAGCTCCTGCCTTTGATTTAGGAGAGACCCCCGCTAGCTCCTGCAGAGGCACTGTTCCCTTTGATTTAGGAGACACCCCCGCTAGCTCCTGCAGATGCACTGTTCCCTTTGATTTAGGAGACACCCCCGCTAGCTCCTGCAGAGGCACTGTTCCCTTTGATTTAGGAGAGACCCCCGCTAGCTCCTGCAGAGGCACTGTTCCCTTTGATTTAGGAGAGACCCCCGCGAGCTCCTGCAGAGGCACTGTTCCCTTTGATTTAGGAGAGACCCCCACTAGCTCCTGCAGAGGCTAGGAGAGACCCCCCCGCTAGCTCCTGCAGAGGCACTGTTCCCTTTGATTTAGGAGAGACCCCCACTAGCTCCTGCAGAGGCACTGTTCCCTTTGATTTAGGAGAGACCCCCGCTAGCTCCTGCAGAGGCACTGTTCCTTTGCCCCCAGAGCTCCTGCAGAGGCACTGTTCCCTTTGATTTAGGAGAGACCCCCGCTAGCTCCTGCAGAGGCACTGTTCCCTTTGATTTAGAGACCCCCACTAACTCTGCAGAGGCACTGTTCCCTTTGATTTAGGAGGAAAAAGCTGAGTTTTTCAAACCATCTCTGTATTCTGAGGAACTCATCTAGGTATTAAGCATTAAGGAATGTGTGTGTGTGTGTGTGTGTTTGTGTGTGTGCGTGTGCATGTGTCTGTGTATTTGTGTGCGTGTGGGTGTGTTTGCATGTGTGTATTTGTGTGTGCGTGCGTGTGTGTGTCCATGTGTGTGTGCCTGTGTGCGTGTGCGCGTGTGTGTGTTTATGTGCGTTAGGGGGACCGGTTTGGAGGAGCTCTGGATGCTGCTGCTAAGCAGTTCAGCAAGGCGTTTGACAGCGGGCTGCTGCCCATGGAGTTCGTCAACAAGATGAAGAAGGAGGGCCGGCTGATCATGGGCATCGGCCACAGGGTCAAATCGGTGAGCTCCACCCCCAAGTGCCTACACTACCCCTGGCCTCTGCACATACAGCCTGGCCTCTGGACATACAGCCTGGCCTCTGCACATAAAGCCTGGCCTCTGGACATACAGCCTGGCCTCTGCACATACAGCCTGGTCTCTGCATATGCAGCCTGGCCTCTGTACATACAGCCTGGCCTCTGTACATACAGCCTGGCCTCTGTACATACAGCCTGGTCTCTGTACATACAGCCTGGCCTCTGTACTACTGGTCTCATACATACAGCCTGGCCTCTGCACATACAGCCTGGCCTCTGCACATACAGCCTGGTCTCTGTACATACAGCCTGGCCTCTGGACATACAGCCTGGCCTCTGTACATACAGCCTGGTCTCTGTATGTACAGCCTGGCCTCTGCACATACAGCCTGGCCTCTGCACATACAGCCTGGCCTCTGTACATACAGCCTGGCCTCTGTACATACAGCCTGGCCTCTGGACATACAGCCTGGCCTCTGTACATACAGCCTGGCTCTGTACATACAGCCTGATCTCTGCACATACAGCCTGGTCTCTGTATGTACAGCCTGGCCTCTGTACATACAGCCTGGCCTCTGTATGTACAGCCTGGTCTCTGTATGTACAGCCTGATCTCTGCACATACAGCCTGGTCTCTGTATGTACAGCCTGGCCTCTGTACATACAGCCTGGTCTCTGTATGTACAGCCTGGCCTCTGCACATGGGTACCTACAGCACAGTAGTACCTGAGACAGACTGGCTTTCCTGTGGAGTAGTGCGCACGTGACCTCACTGAGCGCACCACTGCCCTGCCGCAGGTTCCCAGGGATCCAATCACGCGTGTCTGCAAGCGTAACGGCTGTTTCCACGCTGTTTAGATCAACAACCCTGACATGAGAGTTCAGATCCTGAAGGACTTTGTGAAGCAGAACTTCCCTGCCACCCAGCTGCTGGACTACGCTTTGGATGTGGAGAAGATCACAACCTCCAAGGTACCCTCTCAAAAACTTCAGCCAATCCCAAGCCATGCAGCCTCCCGGGCACCCCAACAGTCTCTGCATGACAGGCTAACCCTAACCCCAGCAGTCTCTGCATGACAGGCTAACCCGTAACAGTCTGCATGACAGGCTAACCCTAACAGTCTGCATGACAGGCTAACCCTAACAGTCTGCATGACAGGCTAACCCCAACCCCAACAGTCTGTGCATGACAGGCTAACCCCAACACCAACAGTCTGTGATAACACAAAGAAATGAGCTTGCTGGGTAGCCTTTAGTAGCCAGGCCTGTGACTTTGACATGGTTAGTGCACTCTGCAAGTACAAAAAGCCAAAATGCTGGAGAGACTGAGCTCACACAGATGCTCTCATACAACACTGTCAGCTTTTAGGAAGGGAATTTTAACTGTCACCCTCCTCCCCTCCTCTTCCAGAAACCAAACCTCATCCTCAACGTGGACGGCTTCATTGGGGTGGCCTTCGTGGACCTGCTGAGGACATGTGGTGTATTCACACGGTGGGGGAAACCATCTGTCTGTCTGTCTGCTTGCGTGTCTGCTTGCCTGTCTGTCTATGTGTCTGGCTGGCTGTCTGTCTGTCAGACTGTCTGCCTGTCTATGTCTCCCTTGTCTACCTGCCTGCCCGTCTATGTCTCCCTTGTCTACCTGCCTGCCTGCCTGTCTGTCTGTCTGTCTGTCTGTCTGTCTCCCTGACTGCCTTTTTGTCTGTCTGTCTATCTGTCAACTGGTCGATGCAACGTCGGCCCACCAGCCTCTGGATTTGATTGGAGGCCATCAGGCTCATCCATGTGCAGCAGCGTGCCGCCGCTACCATCGCGCCAGCAGCCCTTAGCTGTTTTAATTCAGACTTCCCGCCGACTGTGGTTACTCTGTCCAGAACACCCCCCGGGTGTAGACTAGGTGTGACTGTGTCTGCTCCACAGGGACGAGGCTGACGAGTTTGTGGAGATCGGGGCTCTGAACGGGATCTTCGTGCTGGGCAGAAGCATGGGTTTTATCGGTGGGTATGAGCAAACTGAAGAGAGCACACTATGTCATTGGGAATGTTCCAGAAACAACACAAACGGTGCCTTAGTCAGTACAAAGACACATATGGTGCCCAGCCCATAATGTCTTTTAAGACACTGTCATACAGCATACAGTCATATTCATAAGGACTTTTACAGTTAGTCTTCATAAGAATATTATTTACATATCCACATGTGCCACGTAAAATCCACAATGTATTACAGCTTTTGTAATTCCTATGTATAATATCCAGTTCACTGCTGTGCAGAAGGGTTTGGGTGACTCAGATAGCTCTCTGCTTAGCGTACGCTCAGTGAAAGGTTTAAGGCAGTTCTCAGTGCTGTAGGGTTCTGGGGGAAAGCCACACCCACTCTCAGTGCTGTAGGGTTCTGGGGGAAAGCCACACCCACTCTCAGTGCTGTAGGGTTCTGGGGGAAAGCCAGACCCACTCGTAGGGTTCTGGGGGAAAGCCACACCCACTCTCAGTGCTATAGGGTTCTGGGGGAAAGCCAGACCCACTCGCAGTGCTGTAGGGTTCTGGGGGAAAGCCAGACCCACTCTCAGTGCTGTAGGGTTCTGGGGGAAAGCCACACTTGCTCTCAGTGCTGTAGGGTTCTGGGGGAAAGCCACACTCACTCTCAGTGCTGTAGGATTCTGGGGGAAAGCCACACCCACTCTCAGTGCTGTAGGGTTCTGGGGGAAAGCCACACCCACTCTCAGTGCTGTAGGGATCTGGGGGAAAGCCACACCCACTCTCAGTGCTGTAGGGTTCTGGGGGAAAGCCACACCCACTCTCAGTGCTGTAGGGTTCGGGGGGAAAGCCACACCCACTCTCAGTGCTGTAGGGATCTGGGGGAAAGCCACACCCTCTCTCAGTGCTGTAGGGTTCTGGGGGAAAGCCACACCCTCTCTCAGTGCTGTAGGGTTCTGGGGGAAAGCCACACCCACTCTCAGTGCTGTAGGATTCTGGATTCAGGACTGATGTATGTCTAGACAACCATGACTTTTACCTTAAAAATACAATGACATCTATCTAATTAGGGTGTAGAGCGGAAAAGCTGGGGAACAGACCCCCATCCTCCCGAGGAAACAGGCGCCTGTGTGTGCCCCTGAGAGCTGAACAATGGGTGGACTTCTCTTACCAGTGAGCCTGTTGGCACTACTGATCGGATATAGGGTCTCTGCATATACTGTAGGAAACTGGTTTAGTTGAGTTCTTTCCTTTTTCTGCCATTCCTCTTCTGTGGAGTGGAATAGAGGCCAATGCCCTGGAAAAAGCCAGACATTGCCCTTAGTATCAGACTTGCATCATTGGTACAGTTGTAGTACATAGATTTATGAACTGTCTTTATACAGAACTGTATAAAGAATCAAAGGTAGCCAACATGTATTCTGTATTGCTAACCTCAAAGGTCCAAATGAACAAAAATGAGAAAATATTTATTCTTTAAGTCATGTCGTTTGTCAAGTTGTTGTACATAGACATCACTGCTTCACTCGCCATATAAAACTTAAAGGAGAACTGAGATGAGTCATGAGAAGCCAGGTGAGTCGGTGCTGATTGACAGGTCCAACAGCCATTTTAGGAACAGTGTCAGGAGGATTTCCTTCACAGAGCTGGAGTGCGGCAGCCAGGAGGCCCTGTTGCTGACCTCTGCTCTGTTCTGTTCCCTTCAAGGGCACTACCTAGACCAGAAGCGGCTGAAGCAGGGCCTGTACAGGCACCCATGGGACGACATCTCCTACGTGCTTCCTGAACACATGTCCATGTAACCACGGCGACTCCAGAGCCAGCCCCTTGAGGCCTAGTACCCCAACTGTCTTACTTCTGTTGCCATTAAAATGACCTGAGGGGGAGGGGGGAGGGGGGATTCATCAGTCACAGCAGAAGGGGAGCCATGACCATTACCAGTGATTTAGCCTCAGAAGTCAATGTAATCAATGTGAACACATTCATTGGCATTCAAAACAGAGGTCCTGCCAGGAGCATTCCAATAGTATCAGTGTTAAATTGTAGTTGTCTTAATTTCCCATGTAATTTTTGTGGACCTCAATTATATCCTTTCTACTACAGCTTTCCATTGCAAAGGAAGTCCTTCCATCCAAACATAGTATTATAGCTCCTAATAATTCTGCTACTATTTTCTGTATGTATCTGACTACATGTGTAAAGGTCCATGCTGTGCCATGGTAAATGTTGTGTTGCCTTGTGTTGTCTTAGAATTGGCTTTTATATTTGTTGCCATGATACAAAAAAAAATCTAATTAAAAAAGCAATCTACTGTTTGCAAAGGTCACAATATCTAATATATAGGAACAAATGAAGATACATATGTAGAAAGCTGTATGCATATATATAGAAACAAATGAAGATACATGTGTAGAGTATGCATGTATGTGATTAGAAAGGATGCAGTGATTAACGGGCCTACACTTTAAATGGAGAATTCACCTGCTCTTAGTATTGCTTCAGCTACTGTACATCATGTGACTCCCTGTTTATGCCACAAAGGTGTAGATTTAAAGCAGATCCTGGTTTCCTTCTGAAAAGCAGGATCCATGGTCATGTGAGAAGCCATGAAGATCATGAGCTCCCAGGCATGTGCACCTACAGCCCACTGCAACCAAGCCAAATGAACATTACTCATCAGAACTGTGCAAGGGCCTGTGGTAGCAGAGAGGTTTCCTGTGTATCTCCACTGTGCTCGCTGTAGGCCCGCTGGACCCCTTTGTGCAGCTGAGTTTATGACACATCCTCTGTGGAAGCTAATTGAACAGCACCCTGTGTGTGTTTGTGTGTGTGTGTGTGTGTGTGTGTTCCATTGACTATATGTTGAAAGATGTCTTTGACAAGGTCTTACTTTTGTGTTTGTGTTATTGTTGCTATTAATATGAAGTCAGAATTGTAGTATAATAAAGAAAACTACTCCGCTATATTTTTTTCTCTATTTGTTCATCAATTTTCTCTTTTGATAAATCCATGTGTAGTTTTAAGATTTACCAGAACCAAATAATTTACAAATGACCATCAATTCAGACATTTACTAAATATGTGAACTATTAATTTTCTTTATATGAGGCAAATGTTCTAAATGGTGTTTAAAAATCAAATGTTATGATAAATAAAAAAAAATACATATAACCGCTTTTGGTAGTCAATACCTGTAAAGAGGGTATAGCCATATAAATTATAAAATAGAATGTGTGTCGATATTGTGGAGGCAGCTGGGTATCCTTAAACCTTCAGAAGTGATGTTTGTGTGACATAAATAGAATAGAAATAGATTAAATAGAAGATAGATTCTAAGAAAGATACGAACGACTCATTGATTATTAGTGCTGAGTAGTGATATTAACGGCGTCGTGTCATTTGCTACATAAGTGATTTTGAAGACAGGAGAACCACAGAAAAAAGTTTTGCTTTGACTGGGAGCTTCTCCGGGGTAACACTTGAGGTTAAGAGATTGACGCTGGGAATGCTCAAGCCCTTCGGCTGAACTCTTCATAATAAATTATCTTATTTATCCAGGTCGTATCGGGGACATGAATAAAACTACATTCCAGGTGACTCAGAACGCTCCGTTTCTTCAGTTTGATTGAATTGTGTTTCACGCAGTCTTGCCTAATCCAGTTGATATGTTCAGAAACATAATGAGAAGCAAGTCACAGCAGCTCATTTGTGGCAGTGATGGTTTCAGGGTGCAGTGGCTGGGCGTGGCCACCAGGGGAGCACCTTGAGTCCTAATTGGGCTCACCTGTTCGCCGCCTATTCAATCTGTAACGTGACGGGGTTCGTCGCGTCTGTGTCACTATCAGAAAGACCAGAGCCAGGTAATAGGACGGTGGGATTTGTTAGGTTGCTTGTCCGGTACATTCAGTGTTGCTGTTAAGCGCAGTTTAGCGCTTTAGTAAAAAAAAGAAAAGAAAAGGTTCTTTATTATTTTGCAGCTCTGCGAGCTGGGGTATTTGGGACGTTGTCCTGGTTTTGTATTTCTTTTGGGTTTTTCTGAGTTGCACTCAAATTTTTTATTTTAGCAGAGTGTTTTTACACATTCTCGTTTTACCCTAAGTCTAAGGGTTTCCAGTTGGAACTTCTGAGACCTTTATTATTTAAGTAGCCTACCAGTGTTTGGGTTCTTGGTTTAGTGTTGTCGGAGATCGGCTTCGCTACTATTATTTTCTGTGTCTTTTTTTCCTTCCCTCTGTTTAGTCCTTCGGGATTTAGGGGCTACTTGTAGTAGCTTAGTGTTATCCTTGTCAGTGCGCGTTTGAACCTCCGAACACTACCTATTCGCCTCACATATGGTGCAGACACATTTATGCGTTATAGGTAGGCTATAGAAAATAAAAATACAGTAATCTGAAACTTTTGGGCGATGCCTTAAACCGAAATCGTTCAGATTAAAAATTAAATGTAAACGCATTTGTGGTTATGATTTGCAGCAGATTATTTATTTTGAGCTTGCACAATATTTGGTGCAGCACTTCCGTGCTTTGCACGTTTGATTCCCTCACGTACGGTAAACATAGTCACAATTTGCAACTACAATATTATGCGAACCCTCTTGTTCGTGATGTAGCTGCATTTATCCGCAGAAGATATGAAAGTAATTAATCTAGTACGGTCTCGGGTGGTTTTGTGAAGTTTTAGGTGTTGTGGTCCAGCGAAGATTTGCGCAGTATGAAAAGCTTTTATTACAGATTAATTGATAAAGATGTAGTATATATATATATATATATATATATATATATATATATATATATATATATATATATATATATATATATGCAGTATATAAACCATAGCCCCACGTTGGACTACAAACAACCAACCATAACATACATATTTAACAAGACAGGAAACCACGCCCTCGGGCAACCTGTACTGTCGGCTGAGGACCTATATCATTTTTTTTTTCATTCAGGCCAGTATTGCACCTTTCCAGATCCCAAGGACGCATACCTCTATACCTCTTCGTGTTGCTTTTATTATAGCTTTTTACCTTATAGGAACCATATTGAACATCCGGCAGTCCAAGATAATTTGTTAGGCTATTCAAAATCACATTGCTCAAGTCGTGACACATAGGCTACATACCCATGGCGAGGTACAGTAAGTGGTAAACCACTGACCAGCAGAAAACTAATAAAACCGAGCTACTGGAGTGGTTGCTGTGACGTCACAATTTTGTAGTTTCTTAGCATAATGTGCGCATGCTCTGTTTAGTATGCGGTTTGTGTTTATGTATGTGTGTCTGTGTGTGTATGCTTTCCTGTACGAGTTTACTGCGATTTCGTATAGCATCCACCGCCAGAATGGCTGCCGCAGCACCAAACCCAGAGGACTCCAACCGGACAGCTGGCGGCACAGGCACGGCCAGTGCCTTGGCTGCGGACGGGGATTCGGAAGAGGCCGAGGAGTTCACTTCATCCTCCCACTGCTCGGAGCTGTCTCGCCGGCAGAACGAGCAGAGGAAGCAGGGGCTCTTCTGCGACGTTACTCTGGCTTTTAGCAGTGGGGCGGCCACCGGGAGTGTGCAGTCATGCGAATTCTCCGCTCATCGCTCAGTTTTGGCCGCGGCCACGGACTACTTCACGCCGCTCTTGGGAGGGCAGTTTTCAGAGTCACTGTCCGGTCGGGTGGAGATGAAGGAATGGAGCTCCGAGCTAGGGCCCGACCCAGAAACGGTGGAAAGCGTTATTCAGTACATGTACACAGGGGAAATACGGGTCAGCACCTGCAACGTACACGAAGTGCTGGAGCTCGCAGACAGGTATGGAGTCCCAGACAGCAAACTCGCGAAATATCTAAATATATGGTTGCAGCACCGTCAACACCACCAGACGGGTCATGCTAGCTTTTTAAACGGGCAGCAAACTGGGAACTATAGGTGAATAGCGGTCCTTACGGATTATCTAATTTAGTGTGTCAAAGGCTAAAATGGCTGTTACAGACTCGACAGGTACAGTTTTCTTGCTCGCTGGATGTCCAGTATCGAGCAACGTACGTTAGTTAGCGAGCTAATTGCTTAGGTGGCGAGGTTAATGGAGGAAGGTAAATAATATACTACGAAACATCATAACTTTTAATTGTCTTGCATGCAGTTAGCCAGCTACAGCTAACTAGTTAGCATCGTTGTAATTAGTTGTTGCAACTGGGAAGCTAGTATAAACAAATAAATCTTACAACCTCCTTTGCTACTCTACCTTGTGCAGTAAACCACACCTTGGTTATTTGCAGTTGTCCGTGAAATACTGCTAATTTGACATGCCACTGTTGTGTGTTTTCGAACTGGTACGGTCTGTGGGCGGGGCTGAAAGGGGCCCTGTCACAGGTCCTGTCAAACCTGAAAGCCCGTTCGTGTCTCCTTAGTTTAGTCCCGCACGTTTTGCAGCATCTTACACTGGCCAGCACGTGCCGGCGGATTATGATTATGAGAATTTCGTAGAGGTAATAATAAAGCAGATTTACTTTTGTTTGTTCAGAATTTTTGGAAAATAAGCAAATGTTTTTCTTATGCTTGCCCATGTCATGTTTGTTTCATTTATCACATCCCTCAATCAAATCCAATGACGACAGACAAAACCATTCCTTGCTAAACAGTGCAATTCTTCAATTTAGTACAGTAGCCCTTTATTGTAATACAATTTATCCTTTAATATGTCTGCCGTTAGTTCGCATGCATACCAGAGGCCTAGATAAGGCCTTTAGGGGTTTGTGATAGTGACTACCGAGGTCTGAGACTTCAGCCAGTATTCATACCAGGCTAGTTGTGCTTTGTGGCAGTTATTTAGTATCACTGTGCAGGTGGGCTCAACACTGGGTGCTTATCTGTGTAACCAAGCGACAGACAGGGCAGGAAACTAACCTTTTCATCCACTGGCTACAGTGGCCAGTGCAGCTCAAAATTCCCCAGCCAAGTTCAGCTAGATATTTAGAATAGAACAGAACCTCCATGTGATGGGTATTTACCTGCCAAAGTGGCTGGTAGAGCAGACAAATTTACCAGCCACAGATAAAGTTTACCAGCATTTGACTGGTGGCTGGTGTTCCTTTCCCACTCTGGTGACTAGCTTTGGCCATTTGAGTTTTAAAGCTCAGTTAGAACAAAAAGAGGAGTTAACTGCTGAGAGGGGATTGGGTGTTTCAGAGAAAAGTGTTGTGTAAAACTAGGCTTGCAATCACAAGGCACTCTTGTAGGTGGAACAGGGAGAGGAAAATTTATTTTTAACTGCCTTTATTGAAATGGTATATCCAGAAGAAAATATTAAAGCTCCAACAAATTTCAGCAACATAGCTTCTGACAGAGCAAAATACTGATATTTAAAATATATGTTTAGCCCCAGATCTTGCTTGGTGCTGTTCCTTATGTTCTGAAATTCTTCCCCTTTGGAACTGAAGTATAATTGTGGCCACGCCCCCTTCCCCAGGTTCCTGCTGGTGCAGCTGAAGGACTTCTGTGGCGAGTTCCTGAAGAAGAAGCTGAACCTGACCAACTGCGTGGCGGTGCACAGCCTGGCGCACATGTACACGCTGGACCAGCTGGCCCTGCGCGCCGCCGACATGATCCGCAGGAACTTCCACAAGGTGATCCAGGACGAGGAGTTCTACACGCTCCCCTTCCACCTGGTGCGCGACTGGCTGTCCGACGCCGAGGTCACCGTCGAGTCCGAGGAAGCGCTCTTCGAGGCCGTGGTCAAGTGGGTCCAGCGGAACGAGGAGGACCGGGCCCGGTACTTCGAGGAGCTGTTCCGGCTGCTCCGGCTGCCCCAGATCAAGCCCACCTACCTGACGCGGGTGGTGAAGACGGAGCGGCTGGTGGCCGCCAGCGAGGCCTGCCTCCTGCTGGTCTCCGAGGCCGTGGAGGGCCACGCCATCCGCTTCGAGAACATGAGGTCGGCCGACCTGGAGTTCTGGTCCTCGCACCTGGCCTCCTTCCAGCCCCGCTTCGGCCAGAACATGGACGTGATCATGGTGGTGGGCGGGGTCTCGGAGGGCGGCGACTACCTGAGCGAGTGCGTGGGCTACTTCGTCCAGGAGGACCGCTGGGTCAACCTGCCGCACATCCACAACCACCTGGACGGCCACGCCATCGCCGCCACCGAGTCGCACGTCTACGTGGCGGGCTCCATGGAGCCCGGCTTCGCCAAGACGGTGGAGCGCTACAGCCCCAACCGCAACACCTGGGAGCAGGTGAGCAACCTGACCACGCGCAAGCACTCCTTCGGCCTCACCTGCATCAAGGACGTCCTGTACAGCATCGGCGGCCACGGCAACTTCAGCCCGGGCTTCAAGGACGTGAGCGTGTACGAGCCCGAGCAGGACAAGTGGCACAACCTGGAGTCGGCGCCCAAGATCCTGCGGGACGTGAAGGCGGTCAGCGTGGAGGACCGCTACGTCTACGTGACGGCCCGCACGCCGGTGGACACCGACAACGACGACGGGCTGAAGACGGTCACCACACGCTACGACACCGAGAGCCGCCAGTGGCAGGACGTGGACTCGCTGCCGCTCATCGACAACTACTGCGCCTTCCAGATGGCCGTGGCCGCCACCAACTTCTTCCACACGGCGTCCTGCTGCCCCCGGAGCTACGCCGTGCGCGACGAGGTGGCCCGGCAGAAGATCAGCGCCCGCGTCTCCGACGAGATCCTGGAGAGCCTGCCGCCGGAGGTGACCGGCGTGGAGGGGGCCGCCGTCTGCTACCTGGGGGACGACGTGTTCGTCATCGGCGGCTGGAAGAACAGCGACGACGTGGACAAGCAGTACCGCAAGGAGGCGTACCGCTACTGCGGCGAGAGGAAGCGCTGGACGCTGCTGCCTCCCATGCCCCAGCCGCGGTGCCGCGCCACGGCCTGCCACGTGCGCATCCCCTACCGCTTCCTGTACGGCTGCCAGCGCTACCCCATGCCGCAGAACCTGGCGCGCCAGCGCGATCGCATGCAGCAGATGCAGCAGCTGCACCGCCGCACGCTCACCCTGCGCCGCCAGCTGCAGTCGCAGATCGAGTGCTGAGTCCTGTCCCTACACAAGGGGGGGGGGGGGGCATGGGTCCCGGCTCCGCCCTTGCTCCTGGCCCCGCCTCTGCCCTCGCTCCAGGACCCGCCTCTGCCCTCACTCATGACCCCGCCCTCACACCTGGCCCCGCCCCTGCCCTCACTCGTGGCCCCCCCCTGCCCTCACTCACGACCCCGCCCTCACACCTGGCCCCGCCCCCTGCATAACCTGCTGTTCATTCTGTTCCAGTACTTTCTGTCTTCGCTTTGAAAGTCTGTGCAGGTGCAGAGATCCATGGGTAGCACTGCAGAAGAAGGGAAAGACTGTGGCTCAGGGGTGACCAGACATTTCCTGGTCAATCAGGAAATACTGGTTTTCAGATTTCCATGACCTTTATGTTCTGAAAATGAGTATTTCCTGATGAAAGAGGGGCAAAAAAGAGGTCCCTGGTGGCTGTAGTGATCTGTGGGGTATAATCATGTACAGTGACAGACGTGTGGTGAAGGAATGTGAGCCACAGATGGTGTTGTATATCTCTGTAAATACATGTACATATGTATATATTGTCTTTTAAGCTTAATGTACTTGGTATTTACTTTGCAGGCAGGAACAAAATGCTTAATCTAAATCTGCTTTAAAAGGTAATAGAAGGACCTCAGTGCAGTAAGATAGTGACATTCCATTTCAGATGTGCACAGCTTACCATGAACTGGCACACTGCAGTACATTTCCACAAGGGCCATTTCTAGAGCCTGCTTTCAGTATCGTGGTGGTAGTCTGAGCTGTGTGTCCATCTGTCCAGAGCTGTGTGTCCAGACCAGGCTGCTCTGAGCTGCGTGTCCAGACCAGTCTGTCCTGAGCTGTGTGTCCAGCCCTTATAGCAGATGTAGCTTAAAGGCTGTTGTTTATTCTTTTGATAGCTAATTAATGACAACATAACAGCTGCTCGTATTGTTGCCTAGCTTGATTTCAAATCTCATTTCCTGTGGGTTATATAGTCAGTAGAAGGCAGCTTTCCTTACATTCCTTGAAAGAGTGGAACAAGTCAAACTTAATTCACCCCTTTATTTGCACTGAATGCATCAAATGTCTTATTACAGAGGTCACTGAAATGGACCTCTCTGCATTCCTTGTCATTGTAGTCTGCTGAGTAAATGACCAAATGCTCATTTGTAATGCAAGTAAACTCTGAGTGTCTCACGGCCAACATTTCAAATGAACTGTGAAAGTGTGGCATGTGTAAGCCCTGTCACATGTTAGCACTGTTGTAAGTGGTGTCGTATGTTAGCGCTGTCGTATGTTAGCACTGTTGTATGTAAGAGCTGTCGTATGTTAGCTCTGTCGTATGTAAGAGCTGCCGTATGTAAGCACTGGCGTATGTAAGAGCTGTCGTATGTAAGTGGTGTCGTATGTATGAAAGTGGTGGTATGTGTAAGCGGTGGAGGGAGGAGCACAAGGAGGAGTACAGGCACAGGGAGGAGCACTGAGAGGGAGCACAGGGAGGAGCAGAGGGAGGAGCACAGAGAGAAGCACAGGACGGAGCACTGAGAGGGAGCAGAGGGAGGAGCACAGGGAGGAGCAGAGAGAGGAGCAGAGGGAGGAGCACAGAGAGGGAGCACAGGGAGGAGCAGAGAGAGGAGCAGAGGGAGGAGCACAGAGAGGAGCACAGAGAGGGAGCAGAGGGAGGAGCACAGAGAGAAGCACAGGGAGGAGCACAGAGAGGAGTACAGGGAGGAGCACAGAGGAGTACAGGGACAGCGCAGTAGGGAGCAGAGGGAGGAGCACAGAGAGGAGCAGAGGGAGGAGCACAGAGAGAAGCACAGGGTGGAGCACAGAGAGGGAGCAGAGGGAGGAGCACAGAGAGGAGCACAGGGACAGCACAGTAGGGCACACAGAGAGGAGCACAGAGAGGGAGCAGAGGGAGGAGCACAGAGAGGAGCACAGAGAGGAGTACAGAGAGGGAGGAGCACAGAGAGAAGTACAGGGACAGCACAGTAGGGAGCAGAGGGAGGAGCACAGGGAGGAGCACAGAGAGGGAGGAGCACAGAGAGAAGTACAGGGACAGCACAGTAGGGAGCAGAGGGAGGAGCACAGAGAGGAGCACAGAGAGGGAGCAGAGGGAGGAGCACAGGGAGGAGCACAGAGAGGGAGGAGCACAGAGAGGAGTACAGGGACAGCACAGTAGGGAGCAGAGGGAGGAGCACAGAGAGGAGCACAGAGAGGGAGCACAGAGAGGAGTACAGGGAGGAGCACAGAGAGGGAGGAGCACAGAGAGGAGTACAGGGACAGCACAGTAGGGAGCAGAGGGAGGAGCAGTGGGAGGAGCGCAGGGAGGAGAGGCCTTTGTGTTGAGCAGGCTGCTCTCCACTGTTACACAGTCACCCAGAGTCCCACATTAATGCTGCGCAGGGATCACACCCAGGCTTAAGAACCCCACAGGCCTGTTTGGGCAAAGCTATTTGCTCACATTGAGTAGAGTCTTAAATCTAAGCTAACTATAGTATATGTATATTTTGTATATGATTTGTGGTTATGCTATGAAAACTAATTTGAACACATTCCAGTTTAGCAAGTTAGAATGAATTAACGAACTGGTTGAGGGTGACATGCACACTACTCATGCATTAATTACTTTATCAACACTTTATCTGAGTTCAGCTGAAGTACTCTTGCCCCTGCGCACAGTAGCACTTCCCCACAGGGTGTGGAATCCATCGGCCTCAGGCCTGGAGTCCAGACTCATGCAGTCAAAGCATCCTATGTTGCTAAATTTATGGAGACATTCCTTATTTAACATGTCGTCGTATACATTCCTCAGACCAACCCTCAGTACTTAGACCAGGGATGCCCTGATGGACCTGGAGCCCATTAGTGCTGCTGGTGTTCTATTCTACCTGATAGTTAATTGATTAGTGTGACAGGTTGGCCAGAGGTTTGATTGGAGTGCCTCTGCCTTGGCTTGTTTTTCTTGTGGAGGTCTTCAGCCTTACCCACTGTAAGGAGCCAAGCGAGCGCAGCTCACTCTGCATTCTCCCTCATTTCCCGCGTTACGTCTGCCCACAGGTGGCATGCTGCCACCTGGGCAGTTTGGGAGATTAAAAACGGCTGGCTGTGTTTTTTCGGCAGGGTTTCGGGCACGGTCTTAAGTAAATCTGCCGTGCCCGAGAACACAATATTTTTGTTTGGACTCTTTTTTTTTCACTGGACGGAACAGTGAGTCAGGCACTGGGGATGAAGCATGTTAATTCATTGTTTCCCTTGATTCCAAAGGTGTCTTACAATCATTAAGTATACTTGAGTTCAAGAAATATCTATGGACAGACCAGTCTGTAGGGGATTGGTGGTACAGTAAATTAATTGACTTTATTTCTTCATGCTGCAAGTCTTACAATCATTAATTCAACAAGACATCAAGGAGGAAGGCCAAGTGGTCTTTGCCCCTGAAGTTGAGGCGCGTTTTGTAAGACCTACATTCGTAAAGTACGATTCAAGCACCAACCATGCTAAAAAAAGAAAAAGGCTAAAAACAAGGACAAACTTGCTTTCCTCTTGGGCTCTTGGGAGCACCTTTTCTGTTCTTTCCGCTGCTTAGCTGGCGTTTAGCAACTTAGCTTACGGCGCAAAAACAAGTGCAGGGAGCAGGGGTCAAAGTGCGCTGGGTTCCTCAAAGGGGGAAAAGGTAGTCCCTGGAGGAGGTGCGGGCTCGATCGGTAACCTGTCCACAACCCAACTGAACGTTAAACCGGGTTATGCAATCAGAACACTGCTCCCCGAACGAGCAGCAGACTCAGAGCGCACTTTCCCTCTGTCTCTGATTGGCTGCATACTGCTGCTGTTGGCTCTCATTGGCCAGTGTGGTTCTGGGATTAGCAGCTCTGCTAATCGCCCCTGTCTAGATCTGTGTAGCCTGAGCACCCTGCTGCTAGCGCTCCGGTCCCCGTGCTATCGTCCTGGTGCACATGTTTAAAGTAGTAATTTTCTTTGCATGCATCTGCGTTATGGGAAAAAAAATGGGCTGTAATTGCTGTCATCTGCAATAAATTTTTACATAATTATATCACTGATCACCTTGTCTCTTCTTGCGTTTCAAATTAACGCAATCAAAGCTGAAAGCGTTGCCAGCATGGAAGAGGTGGGATTGATGAGGGGTGCAGTTTCACGGATACCTGTTTCAGTGCTCACCAGCACCTATAATGAAACTGACACATATGATTTACAGCCCGCCAAGGAAGTCAGACATTTTTATTGCTTTGTAGGAACTGTGAAATTTTGAGCACAAAATACCCCCCCTCCCCCACCCCAAAAAAGAAAGAAGGAACTTTGCACGAATCTCATAATTAGTGCTCTTCAGGTCTGAAACAGGCAAGTCTCTAGAACTTGAACACCTAAATAACCTGAATTCAGTTTCATTACTATAGAGCAATGGTGCCACCTCATGCCTTCAGACCTGGGTCAAATACATATTTGTTTTGGATTCAAATACTTTGCTTTACTGATCTTGTCTGGTGTATTGGAACCAACTGAATACTCTCAAAAAGCGCCAACCCTGCCTTCTGGTCATATTGGCAGGCTCAATTACACCAGGCAAGATCAACAGAGCACAGAAAAGTATTTGAATCCAAATCAAATACATGTTTGACCCAGGTCTGCGTGCCCAGGATGAACAGAACTGCCTGTGATGAGAAGGCATACTCCTGTATGCCCCATGGAAAGCCAAACGGGCTGATGACCACATGACCCCACTGAAACCAGCAGGTAACTGAGCAGCACAGGTTTTACACAGAGGCTGTTATGGCAGCGAGGGCCGGTGCACATAGCTGATGTGACGCAAGAAATGAATCGTGCACAACATTTATTCACTCTGACGGCCATTCAACTTGTATCCCCAACAAGTACACATACGCCAAAGGTACACCCCCATGGTGTGTGGTAAGTTCTGATTGCATTCAACACTTTCAATTTCTTCATCTGTGGTAACCAACCTTGTTCCTGGAGATCTACCGTCCTGTAGGTTTTCACTCCAACCCTAACAAAGCACACCTCATTCAACAGCTAGAGATCTCATTGAGCTGCTAATTAGGAGAGTCAGGTGTGCCAAATTGTGGTTGAAATGAAAACCTACAGGATGCTAGATTTCCAGGAACAGGGTTGGTTAGCATATGATTGATGGCAGGTCCACATGACTTTGAGAGGGGCAGGGCATCACACATCATTTGTGCCAATAAATGCAGAGGGGCGGGACCCAAGACCTGCAGCAGGCAGTCTGATTGGAGGAGCGGGGATCACAGGGAGCCTCGGGGGGCGGCGTAGTGGCTGATGTTGGGTAGGCCGGGCACGGTGCAGCAGCTCAGTGCGCTGCGGAAGAAGCTCATGTTGTGGATGTTGGTCCACTCGTCCACGCTCTCGTCGTAGCACTCCGCGTAGAAGGTGGTGGTGAAGCCGTTGAAGCCGCCCACCACGAACAGCCTGTTGTCCATCACCTCGATCCCGAAGTTGCTGCGGGCAGTGATCATGTCCGGGATGTTGCGCCAGGAGTTGGTCAGGGGGTTGTAGGCATCGACGCTGCGCAGACGGTTCACCCCGTCAAAGCCTCCCACCTGCCAGAGGTCAAACGTCACTCATCAACAAAGTATGGGTGGCAGTTAAGATACAAGATAGTGTGCAACTCAGGTCCTGGTGGGTTGGTTCGTGTGCTGGTTTTTGTTCCAACCAGTTTACCTTAGTTGTAGTTTTCTGACCGCTCTATACTCTACACTGGTAAAAAAAAAAAAAAAAAGGCTTTGTCCCAAATATTACGGAGTCCACGGTATCTAATTTAAAAAAATGGGTTGTGTGTCACAGCACATTTGATCCCCTTCAATGGTATTTCTCAATAGAGAAGTTCCAAGAAAGACTACAAATAATGTATTTGGCTATGTTCTCGGCATGCATTTGGATCATTTTGCTTTCCTATCCAGGTTTATTTGCAAGTATCTTGTAGCTGACATACAAAATTCAGAACAAGCTATCAAAATGTATTTAGGTTGCTCACCTCTCACCCTACAAATGCGAATGTCTGTGACTGACTGAGTAGCAAATTACACATTTATAGTAGATTATAGATATATTTATATGGGAGTTGCTTTGTATTTTGTAACAAAATACTTTTGAATGTATTTTTGCCCATCCCTCCACAAGCTGTCTTATTACATGATAAAAAATCTGGGTTAGACTGAACACTCACCACAAAGACCTCCCCCCCATACACCGTGACTCCGACCCCACTGCGGCGACTGTTCATAGGGGTGATCATGGTCCACTGGTTGGTCTGAGGACTGTAAAACTCTGCAGTGAAGAGACAGTCTTCCCCATTGAAGCCCCCACAGATGTACACCTGTAATATAACAGACACAATACCAGCGTACTAAACCAGAGACACCTACTATTCACCTGAATTTTCTAAAATAACAGAAATCACATTGAGAAGGGTTGGTAGTCCTGCAGTGACAGTGAAAACAGCTCAAATGTACGGAACTGCAAAGTGCTCCCAAAGTGCCAACAAAGGGAACTGCAATCCTTTTTGCCACAGCGTAATACTGAAATCCACCCAGCCCCGAGTCCTTCTATTCTGCTTTATTAGAAGAATGTGCCTCACTTCTTTCCCCTCCCAATTGCTCTCCTTTCTGTGCCCCTCTCCCATTGGTTCTCCTTGCCCTGCCCCTCTCCCATTGGCTCGCCTTGCTGTACCCCTCTCCCATTGGCTCTCCTTGCTGTGCCCCTTTCCCATTGGCTCTCCTTGCCATGGCCCTCTCCCAGTGGCTCCCCTTGCTGTGCCACTCTCCCATTGGCTCTCCTTGCTGTGCCCCTCTCCCATTGGCCCATCTGCAGTGCCAAGAAAAATTATTTCCCCCTTCCTGATCTGTGTTCTTGCATGTCATACTGAATGGTCTCAGATCTTTGGACAAAATGTGATATTGGACAGAAGGAAATTAAGTAAACACAAAACACATTTTCAAAATTATAATTTCATACATTTAATGAAAAAGTTATCAAACACCCACATCACCCATGTAAAAAATAATTGCCCCCTTAGTTATGCAATCAAGCAATTCATCAAATTTAATTGAACGCAGCCAGGCTTGACTGCAGCCAGCCCTGTTGAATCTAAACCTCATTCATATTCAAGCTTACCATCAGAGAGACGTACTCACCAAAATGTTTCTACAAGCACACTGTGCCAAGATCAAAGGAAATTCTAGATGTGATAAGGAAAAAAGTTGTTGAAATATATCAGACTGGAAAGGGGTTACAAAGCCATTTCTAAGGCTCTGGGACTCCACTGAAGGACAGTGAGAGCCATTATCCCTAAAAGTGAATCTTCCAAGGAGTGGCCGACCTGCCAAAATTTCTCCAAGGGCGCAGCGACAACTCATTCAGGAAGTCACAAAAGATCTCAAAAGAACTGCAGGCCTCTTTAGCCTCAGTAAAGGTCAGTGTTCATGACTCCACAATAAGAAAGAGACTAAGCAAAATTGGGATTCATTGGAGAGTAGCAAGGCAGAAACAACTACTAACCAACTGCCAACATCAATACTCGTCAAAATTTTCTATGGACAAATGAGTCAAAAGTGGAACTTTTTGGATGACACAGGTCCTATTATATCTGGTGTAACGCAATTACAGCATTTCACAGCAAGAACATCCTACCATCAGTCAAACATGGCGGTGGTGTGATGGTGTGGGGATGCTTTGCTGCCTCGGGAACTGGACAACCTGGCATTATTGAAGGAACCATGAATTCTGTTTTATACCAGAAAATTCTTAAGGAGAATGACTAGTCATCTGACCGTGAGCTGAAGCTGAAGCATAATTAGGTTATGCAACAAGACATTGATCCAAAACACAAAAGCAAGTCTACATCTGAATTGTTGAAAAGAAACAAAATAAAAAATTTGGAGTGGCCTGTCCAGCAGAAATACTGCAAGCTCAGCATCAGTTTTGAAGCCTTTCAAGTCTCTGAGCTCTCGCTATTGCTGAAAAGCCAAACTGATGTTCACTCGAGTCTTGTCTCTTGCTCGGTTCCATCCCTTTTTGGTCATGATCTTTTCTTGGTCTTTTTATCAGTATACACCATCACAGTCAAAGGCGGAACTGGTAATTTTGACAGATTTTTCTCTGCCATTCTTGCTTTGTTTTCTAGGCAGCTAGCTATAGCACTGTCTCTGTAGTATCTGTACAGCCCGCTCTGACAGCGCTGTAAACTTGCAACATGATTGACAGGCTGAGAGGTACCATGATTGGCTTCCTTGCAGAGAGCTGTCCTGATTGGTTGTTAAGATTCAGGCATAGTGAAATTTAGCAGTGGCTGATTTCAGAGCCTGGGGCAGTCAGAGACCAGATTTTTATCTTAGAGCTTATAATGTATTGATATGTCTGAATGTGAAGGAAATTTAACCTAAAAAAAGTTCTAAAAAAAAACGTACATACTGCACCTTTAACTATTTGCAGCTGCGTTCGTGTGCAATCCCCACTGCCGACTTCGGGAGAGTGTAGCCATCTGTGGTTCCACGAGCTCCCGATCAACCAGTGGGGGTCGCTAGAGAACAATGAAATATGGAACCCTGACCAACTGAACCCTCCCGTACCCTGGGTGCCACAATTGCCAATTCCGCCAATTGTGAGTTGGTGGTCACAGTCAGCACTGGCATGGTCTGGATTCGATCCGAGATCATATGGGTCTCCTCATGTACCACAGCTTGGCGGCTTAACCAAATAACCCAACCCAGCAGCCCCTCACTGGCCCATTGTGCTGTGCTTCTCTCCCATTGTCCTGTCTTCCCCTTGCCCCTCTCCTATTCACCCCCCCCCCCCCTTCCATTCCCCACTTCCATTACCCCACCCACCCTTCCTTGCAGTATCCACTAGCCTTGCTGTTCCTGGCCAATTAGTCACCCTGTCCCTGTAGACTTCTCTACCATGCCACTCCCGTTGGCCGCCCACCTTGCCATGCCCTTCTTATGAGCTTCCCACCCAGCTATCCATCTCCCATTAGCTTCCTACCTTGCTGTGCCTCTCCCATTGACCCACCTTGCTGTGCCCCTCACCCAGTGGCCCACCTTTTCAGCCCCTCTCCCATCAGCTCGCTTTGCTGTGCCCCTCTCCATTGGCCCACCTTTTCAGCCCCTCTCCCATCGGCTCGCTTTGCTGTGCCCCTCTCTCATTGGCCCACCTTGCCGTGCAGCGTGGTAGCACTAGCGTCGCTCCTCTGCTCGTGCATGGGTGGGATGAAGCTCCACTGGTTGGTCTCAGGCACGTATCTCTCCGCAGAGCTGAGGCGCACGTACCCATCGAAGCCGCCCATGGCGTAGATGTGGTCGTCCAGCACGGTGACACTCACGAAGCAGCGGCAGCAATGCATGGGCGCCGCCTCGTGCCAGGTGAGGGCCACAGGGTTGAATTTGCGCACGCTACTGAAGTACTCCATGCTGTCACGACCCCCGATGCAGTAGATGAAGCCGTTCAGGTAGGCAGTGCCATGGTAGGCCCGGGGGCTCTCGTTCTGGGTCACATTCACCCAGTAGTTGGCCCGGATGTCATAGGACTCTATGGCATTGGTGGGGCTACTGCCGCTCCAACCTCCGATGGCTAGCAGGATGGTGTGGGGCAGGCGGGGACGTTTCTGTGGACTCACTATCTTGTAGCTGGGGGACTTGCTGCCATGGAAACCACTCCGCTCTTTCATGACATGAAGGATTAGGGGTTTACACTCATCACTCTCCTTCACTAGGGAGTTCTTCTTCAAGTTATTCACAATGAAGTCTGTACTCATCAAGCCAATCCGCATCTGGGCATAAAGTCAGGAGGAGAGTCATGTGTGAGAGTGGACTGCACTTTAACCAGCCTGAAAATTACGGGGCGGTTGACTTGAAGGTAGTAAAAACAAAAGATTAGGGGCTTATAAAATCTTTACATATACTAAGAAATTTTTACGGCCTAGTAATTATTCTAAAGTTTTTAGCCAATAATAACTGAAGTAAAATTGTACTGTAATTTCGACCACCCCTACAGTGAGTCATACATTTCTTTACCACTGAGAGTGCCTGAGCGAGCTTGACTCAGTCATTACATTATCACATTGTTCAGAGATAAGGTACAGCAAGGTTAGAATTACAGGGGAGCCTGGGGGAGCTCAGCCTGTCCTAATGAGTCCTGAGCACCCCTGAAAATACCTGAACCCCACCGGTCTGCTATATCACAGACCCCATTGAAACCCTGATTTTAACCATTCAGTAAGTCAACTCTTTACTCAAATTACAGTATTACTGTTTATTTTATTTTATCCCAAATTTTCTCCCAATTTGGAAAGTCCAAAATTATGTGTTCATGCTCATCACTGTGACCTCCTCTGGGGAGTGTAAGCAAGCTCCAGAAAACATGATGGCCAGCCCCTGCTTCTTTTCATTCCACAGTCCGGTTCAGCTCAGATACAGTTGAGTCGGAAGAGGACACTTGCATCTGTAGCTTGAGCAAGAAGACTGTTGGCACCCAAATGACCAGAGGGTGAGTGAAGAGACACTGATTTCTACAGATTTCTGGGGCTGTCTGGATTCAGTACCAGACTGCGGAGGCCATCGACACGCTAGCAGAATGCCTAAACAGGATGAGAAACTAAGCAGGCTGCAGTATGACAATTTCAGTTCCTGCCAGTTGCACTCTTTTGCCAGAGTAGTCCGCACATTTCTATCAGATCTTTCACCATGTTGGCTCTGTATCCCTGGAATTTAACACTCCACAGGACACACAAAGAAATGTGCCTTGAATGGGTATCAAATATTTACAGATTATAGAAGAATTCAGTATAGTTTGATTGGCTTTTCTCAACTCCCTAAAAGATGATAAGTCTGATTGTGTCTCGGTTACCTTGAGCAACAGCACAGAGATATGGGGTTTGCGCTCTGGAGGCGAGTGCCCAATCCACCGAAGGATCAGGTCAAACACCACGTCCTCCTGCTTGATGTTTAGGAGGTCTTGCTCAATGAGGTCACAGAGCTGGGCCAGTGACAAGCCCAGGAACTCCTCAGAGGTGCGCCCCACCTCCTCAAAGTGGTGCAGGATGAAGCGGTAGGCACAGTGCCGCAGCTCAGGGCAGAAGTAGGTTTCCGTGAACTTCCAGATGCCAATGCAGTTCTGCGGGCAAAGCTGAGTCTCCAGGAAGTCACAGCAGGCTTGTACGATGCCCGTGACGCAGAACTGGTCAGCAGCAGACAGAAGGCCTTCCACGTTGTCCTTTGTGACCGGTACAGTTTGTGTGTAGGCGTAGTCAATGATGAGCTTCATCATATCAGGTGCCACTCCAGGAACATCGTACACCTCCTTCTTGCCTGTGTTCCAGCCTCCAGTGAACAGCGTGCTGCAGAAGGACAATGCATTCAGTACACATTCATGTTCTACTACATACTTATCTGGAGTCCTTCGGTGATCTTAAACTGAATATGAAAAACAGCATTTACTTGCACATGACTTCACAGTTACCAGAAGGTGACGTGTTAAGAGGTAGCTGCATAAATCCTGACATGTAAGTTGCTGCTTGAAGTTGCATGTCTGTACTGTAGGCATCTCTGATTGAGGAGATACTGTATTAAAATCCTTAAAACAGTGGAACTTTGACATGACCTTCGTTGTTAATAGTGAATAATGTAACAATAAAACATCACACTAAGGCTTTTTTTTTTTTAATCTCATTGGGACACCGGGATAATACTATAAAATATTTGTTTTGAAATACTGTTGTAATAATCTTTATATGTAACACCTCTTTCTGATTCTAAAAAGAATCCCCTTCACTGTGACACTGACCTGACAGATCTATGGAATAATTAAATTTACCTTCATATCGCAATCATAACCTTCTCAGAAAAAAAGTTAATTCCCAACGTCATCAGTGCCATCACTGCGAGGCACTCACCGAAAGTAAGAGCTGCAGGCACACAGAATAACCTTGTGGGCTTTGAACTCGTCTCCATTCACCAAGACGATCACGTCACAAAATTTGCCCTCCTGTCGCAGCTTGTTGAAGACGGTGAAGTCAATGGCACTGACTGCTTGCTCCATCCTTTCTTCTGAAATGTCACTTACTTAATGGAGGTACTGTCTGCCTCATTTCATTAGGGCTTCAAAAACGCGTGAACGTTCTGCATTATTTTGGTGACATTTCGAGAGTTTGGGCCGTTCGAGGGCAGCTCCCGACTGTCACCTCTTATGCCTTATCCTACTGATGGCCTTATTCATACCTTTCTGACGTTCTAAAATGTTGCCTTATTACATCACGGTACAACAATGGTGTGAGCTTAGGAAATGTCATGGTAACCGACTAGCCGTCAGAAGTAACATTTTAAGATTTTAAATTAGATTCGCAGCGCAAGCATATTAAAATAAAATAGAAATAAAAAAGACGATGCGGTCTGTGTATTTATCCGTGGTTTGTTGTGCGATTTTAACCGTTTGGCCTATGAACTAATTATCCAACGGATTTAGGTTTTAGGAAAGAGAAAACCGAGTAGCCTACCATATGATCTAAACCAACCACGAAGGAACAATTCATAAATTAGAATGACCTATAGTTTATTCTAGAATGACTCGTAAAGAAACCAAGCTGATGACATTTGCTCGTTTTTTCGTCATTCCCCAGCTAAACGACTAAAAAATAAGTGGACAACATCACGTGCCAGGTTACAGGTATTTGCTTCTACTTGATCAAGCGATGTGGAACTTTTCTTCTGTGGTAGTTTGACGGGGACCATGTGACGGATAAGGATTCCACTTACGCAAGTGAAGTTTGCGCTGATGCTGCTTAGTGCATTAAGTCAAGTGGCTGATTAGCGTTGTAGCGAATTATGTCTTTCGCTAAGTAAATTTGGCTAGTGCTTGCCTCACTTCATTGTCAGCATAATTTTTCTTACGCGGCATTTTCTTTGGTAACGGTAGATACATTCAGTGATTCTAAAAATATGGTAAGTTTGATCATTTTAGTAAAAAATAACTGAAGTAACGTTAGCCAGCTAGCTAGCCACCACAATGTGAGTCGTTGCACGCAGCCAGACAGCAAGCTAGTTGGCTATCGAAAAGCAAGTGGACTAATCCTAACCTAACAAGTGAACTGTAATATTCTCGTGGTCCACTTACAGTCGGTTTTATTGAATGACAAGTCGGCGGATGAACATTAATTATTATATTTTACGCAACAACAGCGTAGGCAACTGTAGTAGGCTATCTATAGCTAGATAACTGAGCACAGTCTAAGTAACTTATTGGTGTACTAAAGGCAAAGCTCAGAAACAGATGGTTTCATTCGAAGTCATTGTCGTTTACCACAGTATAACGTTATCCTGTGATTAGCTGAATAGCCTAGCGTTCTGCACACCTTTTAACGTCGTTTTTCTTCATATTGATGCTTTTTATTGGTGGTTTTTTGTCGACTATAAACAAAGCACTGTGGAACTTTACTATTCAACTAGCTATCTATCGATAGCTAAAGTTAGTCACCGACTGCATGTTGACTAACTTGCAACAAGCCAGCAATAAAATTTAATCTTAGGCAAGCTTTACGTGAAGTGGAGTAGGCCAACCGAATATGCGCGAATTGTGTGGAAAAGTAGGATATGCAAGCTTCAGGACATTTCGAAGAAGCTATAGCTAGCAACTGCTGTTGATGTTGTTGCAGTGAAACTATATACCACAGAATCTGTGTAATATTGAAGAAATATAACGGTCGTTGTTTTGCGACAGCGTTTGCATTGATGGGACTGAGTAAATTAGGATTGACAAAACGGCAGGTTAAGGATAATGTACAGCTGACTGCTGAATTTTAGCACAAAAAGAACACGACAAGAGCTTCAGTTCTGCTTCTCAGCACTCGTGCCACGCCCCCATTTTAGGTCAGTCCATAACAGTGGCGCTGTGTAGGCACATGTTGTATCGCTTTATCGCCCGCAAACGTCTGAGGTGGTTTATAGATATTGATTTTAAGGTTAGATTTAAGTAAAGATCAAAGATCAAAATAAAGATAGAAGAACTAACGTTTGTGTTAGTAAATCAAACGTACAACCCTCCCAACCGTAATGACTCCAAGACAATGAGCATTCGCAAAGCCGGATACAGTAAAAGCCACCATAAAAATACCATGCTTGCACCGGGGCCCTGTTTTTTGTACGTCCCTTAAGTAATCCAGGATAATTTGATACGTAGTATATTTTATCAAATTATCTCAATTAAATTCGGATTCACTCCTTTTAACGGACGTGAATTACGATTTGATTAATTCATGTAGGGTTGAATTATCTCGGGTAATTCGAAGGGGTAATTAAGTTTGTATTGCCCACTTGTAATACATAGACAATAATGATTTCCTATATAAACTTATTTAAAATTGCGCTGTGAAGTTTAATAACTTTGCTCTTGTTTATAGTAGAAACGTATTTTAAATATTCTGTAAATATGGCTGAGATTTTTTTCAGCACTACTTTATAATTTCTTTAACCCTTGTTTAAGAATTACCATGGAAATCCAATCATGCAGTAAATTTAAAAGACTAAACTGTACATACATTACATGGCACAATGACAGTTTACTCAAATGTCTTCAAATACAGTTTACAGCTGTGTTGACCAATGTTGCAACTACGGGCCGTGGTTTGCGCTAAAGTAGTTTGGGGAAAGAAATGACGCCCGCAAGATGGCTGCCACCGCCCGGAAACAGAATTATTGATGAGTCTGCCATGCATTTCCTATCTCATAAAAAAACACGTTTTCAACTCACAAAAATGCCAAGTTACTCACACATACAAGACATACACGGTCTCATTCATTCAAACTGGGAAAATCTAGGCCTGCCATTAAAAGAATTGATATCAAAATGACGCCAAGTTACTGTACTACAAACAATATAGGCTATCTTGCCTCACCAAAATTAAATAAGCTGTATTCCAAAGCAGTGCTGCCCAATGTTTCCTCAGTTGTTTCAAGTCACTTGGCCTTGTGTGTATATAAGCATACAGTACATGGACAGGCCAAACATGTGTGTGGATGGGTTTGTAAGAGTGAAGATTGATTGAATAGGCGTCAATATGTCCAATTCGTTTTGGTATGTATGTATTTAGCTGCCCAGCCTTTGTATTGTGTGAATTATAGTAGGCTATGTTTCTTGGTATAAATGTTTGTTCATAAGTGTGAATGTAACATGCTGCGAGGGAAATGTGCTTATGGGGATAAAAAAGTATTCTAAAGAAGTATGTATGTACAATATTTATTTTACATGCAGTATTTATTTTAAGTACCAAATATACAAGAACTTGTAAATTTAGTAAAATGCAGTTGACAAGCAAGTATAAACATGGAATATGCTTCCTGTAGGTATTTACCTGCAGTTTTGTTCATGAATTGAAATGTGTTGCATGAGGCAATTAGAAATATTTGACACTTTGATGTGACACGTAGTTTGAATGACATTGTAAAACGGCAAGATTAAAAAACAAAGGGCCAAGTGACTTGAAACAATTGAGGAAACATTGGCTGGCATTGCTGTGGAATACAGCTTATTTAATTTTGGTGAGGCAAGATAGCCTATATTGTTTGTAGTAGCCTACATAAACAGTATAGATATCAGAAGGATTTGACCATACCTGACTACGCACTCTACCCAGCTGCTCGTCCAGGCTACGGTGACCTCCCGTCTTGATTACTGCAACTCTGTCCTTGCAAGCCTGCCAGCTTGTGCCATACAGCCACTACAGATGATTCAAAATTCAGCTGCCCGACTCATCTACAACCTCCCCAAATTCTCACTGCAGTGTGTATGTGTATATATATATATACACACACACTGCAGCCAACAGAACAGCCCCTATCTACTTGCAGGACATGATTCGATGCTATACGCCTGCTCTACCACTCCGCTCTGCAGCAGCAGGGCGCCTTGTACCCCCTCCAACCCGAGCAAAGGGATCACAGAGCTTCTCCACCCTAGCTCCCCAGTGGTGGAACAAACCCCTGTCCCTCTTCGAACCTCCCCCTTACTACCCATCTTCCGCTGTGGTCTGAAGACTCATCTCTTCAGACTATACCTGGACTAACTACCACCATTCTGTATATTTCATTCTAAATCCACCCCCCCCCCCCCCCCCCCCCCCCCTTTCATGACACTCGTTTCATGTTCCCTCATCCCAGCACTTTTTGGTAATTTGTATTTGTCCTATTACTGTAGCTTGCTCTTCTGTCTAGTTGGCTTTCAGAGGTTAGGTCAGAATATTGTTCACTGTGTGAACTAAACTGTGTTCTTGGCTAGAAATAGCTGTATAAAATAAGTATTGTATCTAATGAATCTGTTTTGTAGTTGTCCATGACCATGAAATGCACTTTTGTACGTCTGCTTTGGATAAAAGCGTCTGCCAAATAAATGTAATGTAGAATATATGTTTTTCACCTTTATTTGGATAGAACAGTGTAGAGACACAGGAAGAATTAGGAGGAGAGAGAGGGAGAGACGTGCGACAAAGGTCGGCGGTCGGATTCGAACTGCCGACGTCGCGGCTCGCATTGAGCATATGGATAGCGCTCTACGGACTGCGCCACTACAGGCCCCCTGATACTTTTAATGGTAGGCCTAGATTTTGCCAGTTTGAATGAATGAGTTATAGACAATGTATGTCTTTTATGTGTGAAAATGTTTTTTTATGAGATATTTCTTTTTGCAAAGTGTTATGAGAAAGTGAGAAATGCAAAGTAACCCTGTAAGAAACGGTTGTGGATTATGGCTATCCCTTGTGTGAATTTGTACAGTCTGATGAGCGTGTACCGTTTAGCACTTTCGCTTGCTATATATATGTAAAACCGTGGCTGTGACAAAGGGTGCGGTGGCGTAAGTATAAACGCATGAGAAAGGCAGCTTAAATATGCCTAATGTATGAACTCACGGATTTGACGGCCATCCTACAAGCCTTGATTGACAAAATTATCAGCAAGCAAATTATGTGCCAAAAGCTCATATTGTGGTAATCAGTTAGAAGCAGGCAGTAACATTTTCCATTTTTCCTGGATCAAAAAATTTTCTAGGCTGAACAGAATAGAAAGAACATGACCAAATATCACTATTCCAATTGCGTTGACTAGATGCACTGATTAGTTAAGAACAAAATCGATGAGATTTGTAACAGCGTCTTGAGACAGCCATAGTAGCATTACAGCATCATCACGTGACAGGGCATCTGCACAGTGGCTTCATTTTCTTCTCAGACTACAGTTGCAAAACTGGGTACAGCTGAATAGCTCGCCAACTACTTTTTAGCTAACAGTTGTGAATTTCGCTAACTTAGCTTGCTAGCAGCTGCCTTGGTGTTTTTGCCTAGTGCTTAATAATAGAAATTTCAAATGCTTTTATGTGAATAATTTCCAAAAGACAGAACATCTCAAGTTACGTGCTGTCAGACTATTTACTGTAGGCCTAAGGGAGAACAGTGTCTATAACCGGCTACACGGTAGTTTGCAAATAGCCTAGTAGCCTATAACTAGCTGGACAATGTTAGCTAACGCTTATAAAGGCAATTTTGATATCTTGTACATAATAATATTATGGGTTGATATCTCAAGTTAAATGTTGTTAGACTATAGCATAGGTACTGATTTCAACATAGGGTAACCCCGTCTGTAATAAACTGCAAGATGATCGTCTTTTCGCAGCCAGTGGTGAGGGGGATCATGGCATAATAGCTAATCGGTTTGTGGTGTGATTTATTCTGGAACTTTCAGCTGTTTTGATTAAGTGGGCTTGATCACAGATTCCTTAATCTTGCCAAATTCCTTAGACTTGCCGTAGACTCAGTCCGTGTTCCCTCTGACCTTCATGCTCCTTAACCTACAGGAGGTTTCCAGGTCACAATACAGTACTCTCCCCCCCCAGAAGACAGAGCTTTCAATGTTAAGAATGCAGAGGAGTGTCTTATAGGTGGGTAATGTGACCTTAAAGGGAGAACTAGGTAAAATTCATACAGGCTGCAAGAAATACCCTCAGGCGAACCCTGTCATATTCCACTTGGTTTGCAGGAGTCAAAGTGGAAATTTTTGGTGTGCCGCAAGAACAGGCGAGTTTTAACAGGAAAGCCTAATTACTGTGTCATTTTCAGCAGCTGGTTTTAATTTTCACAGCTCCCAGGGCAAGGGTGGGGAATCATTAAAATGGTTGGATATTTTATTGAATTTGATAATCTCATGAACGCCATATTTTTGTGTCAAAATATGAAAATTTTTACCATGGTGTAATCTATGAGTGAACCGGTGTTTGTAAGTTCAGCTTATTGGCTAATTGAACTGGGGTAAACTGGTGGAACCAGAGGCATGTCTGAAAACCAGCCCTCCAGCCACAATGCCCCTTTCATGCTGTAGTGTAGTGGATGACAGCGGTGTGTGTGTGTGTGCGCATGCGTGTGTGTGTGTGTGCGCGCATGCGTGTGTGTGTGTGTGTGTGTGTGTGCGTGCGCGTGCATGCGTGTGTGTGTGTGTGTGTTTGCGCACATGCGTGTGTGTGTGTGTGTGTGCACGTGTGCGCATATGTGTGTCTGTGTGTATGTGTGTGTGCACGTGTGCGCATGCGTGTGTATGTGTGTGCGTGTGGTTCCCTTACAGATCCCTGAGCTGACCAGGCCCTCTGTGTACATGCGGGACAGTAAGAGAGTGGAGGGGATCATCCAGGCAATGCAGCAGTCCGGTTCCAACAGCCTACAGGTAAAGCATGACTCCAGCAGACTACAGGTAAATCGTGACTCAAACAGCCTACAGGTAAAGCATGACTCCAGCAGCCTACAGGTAAATCGTGACTCAAACAGCCTACAGGTAAAGCATGGACTCCCATGGCCTACAGGTAAAGCATGACTCCCAACTGCCTACAGGTGAAGTATGACTCCAGCGGCCTGCAGGTAAAGCATAACTTTCCAGAACTCTCCGAGCCTGGGAGCCTGGGAGCTCTTGCTGTGGTTGTGCAGGCCTGCAGGCTGTTGTTCACACGGTATTTGTAAGCAGCTTGTCATCATTATTGCTGTCTGTTGGGTACGCTGACATTGGCTCTCCCTCCTCAGGTGATCTCTGATTTCGATATGACGCTCACCAGGTTTTCCTACAATGGAAAACGCTGCCCTACCTGTCACAGTGAGTAGACCATGTGGTTGATTAGTGTGGGTTTTTCCCAGGCCCCGTGCTGGTACTGGTGTTTGGGTCACTTAAACTGAAGCCTTTAGCATCATGAGAAGGAAATGTTTTTGATTTTTCAAACAATATATTTGTCAACCTCTAGCCATGAGGGGCCTTGATTACTTATGCTGGAAGCAGGGATGTGACCCAAACTATGTGTTATAATGTCCATCATTATCAGGTTCTACACATATGTGCTCACAGCTCTCAGTTTGTGGGAGACATATCCAAGGAGTGACTATCTTAGGACAGGAACTAAAGCAGAGCTTGCTGACTAGCTTCTGTACTTTCCCATGAGGTACCCATGTGTTAGCTTTCATCAATGGCTTCACTCAAAGTGTAGGCAAAATAGAGAAAGAAGATATGCACTAATATTTTCTTTAATGCATTCATTCTGTTTTCAGCATGAAGTTTCTCATTTTGAGTACAAACATCATATCCATAATGGTGGTACTGCAATGATGGAAAATGTATATACTTTAGAAGATGGGTTCAGTAGGCTTGAACCCGGGTCCTGTGTTTGGATAATCATGAGTAGTGGAGACCAAAATTTTGCTGACTGCTTAAAAATGGAGCTTTTTGTTGCATCCTCAGACGCGGCTCCAATGGGAATACATTGGGGGCAAATTTTTCAGCCTTCAAAAACCATGATAAACGGATCTTTTGAAAAAGGGAAGCTCACGGTATATTCATACGTGTTCATGTTCTACTGAATAAATCATCGCAGACAGAGCATTGTATCATGTCACTGCTTCTGGCTGCATCCGTACAGGACTTTGTGCATGTAGCAGTGTTTCCTGTGGAATTGATCTCTTGGTGTGGTGGTGGGTGTCCGAAGGGGGTGGGGGGGGGGGGGGGGTGTAGCAAAGGCGAGAAAGTTTAAGACTATAGCCGCGTTCCCACCCAAAGTACCCGGAACTTTTAGTCCCAGGAACTACTACTTTTTAAGGAACTAAAAGCTTCCTTCAGCCCATTGTTGTCTGCGTTTCCACCGCGGTCTAAAGACCCGCAAAGATTAGGCAAATTAGTCCACTGACGTATCTAAAAAGCGACGTCCTTGTCGGTCCATCTGTCCTATGATTTCTTCTGTAACCCCATACTACCACCGAAGTACATTATTTTCCAATAACCGGGACAGCCCAAGGGGTTTATTCCACTTAAACAACGGGTTACCAACAATGACTATATGGTTACTTTTGTATTTATTGATTTTTATTGACTTAATCACCTGAAATTGAAATATTCTTCCGCGGCCATTTGGGCATATTATTTTACCGTTATCAAGCAAAACTCTCGTTGGTAGTTCAACTTGGACCGTTGTTATGCAACAAACAGGATATAACAGGCTAATATACAGATTATAACTGTTTTATATATCCTCTCAAACACATTCATTATGTTTTTATGCGAACATTCACTTTCATGTCTTGACATCCGAGACAACAGAATGCATTCACATTCTACAAATAACTGGTAACAACAGCAGAAAACATGCACATGTTGGAAACAATTTGCTGTTGAATTGATTAATTCGACTCTTATCGTCATTTCCAATATAGGCTAATCGCAAAATGACAAGAATAAATAGAATGACACTCGGACTTGCGTGCAAATTTACATTAATATTGCAGTGGTACAGCCACCGTTTGCTTTTCTTGAAAGTTACTGCTAGCGGAGTAGCAAAGTGTGCCCTCCAGATGCGAACCATGCACCATAAATAGAGTCCATGTCTAGTCTTCCTGGTCTTTTGTGGAATTGAAGAATCGCAGAGTGAAATTATGGCAGTCTGAAAAAGCAAAAGGGACGATTACTAGAATTAACCTGTTATTTTACCCTGACAAAAAGTGCGGAAGGTGATTTCTAGTTTGCTTTTACTGTATCACCAATGTAAATTACGCAGAACTACCGCATACCTCACATAACTGTGTCAAATGTTTTGAGTCAATTATAACGGACTAACAAAGAAAATCCGGAAGAAAATATTCAGCAACCGAATTTAACCTTTTGAATGTTTTGGTACGTAATATGCTGTCCCAGCACAAATTCTTAACATTTTACAAAACGAATACTAAAGCAAGAAAAGAACAGAAGAGCACACATTATAGTCCTCAATCTTAATTTCTCATCTGTTCCAAGAGGTTTGCAGGCTATAACCAAAAGTAGGCTACTGCGCCACATAACATACAAGTTTGAATTCATGTTACTATTATGAAAATTAATCGGTTTGCTGCCGCAGATTTTTAAAAATGGCGGTTGAAGTAAAATACTGTGAGTAGTCGACCAATCAGAAATATTCAGTGCTTGCGCCCCACCCCAAAAGTTCCGGTACTTTTGGAAAGTACTACCCCCCCGAGCAGGGACTTTTTTGGGGGTAAAATAAAGTCCCCGGAACTTAATTTAGACCCTGGTTCCTCCGGTGGAAACGCACTCAAAAGGTTCCTAGTTCCGGGGTAAAGTTCCTGCGGTGGAAACACGGCTTATGAAAACATAACCTCTTGAGACTTCTTAAATGTTTTTTTTAAATATCTAAATCTTTTTTAGATCTGATGAGCTCTTGATACAAGGAATAGCAGTTTGCAAGAGCTAAAAAGTAGTTTTAGATGTACTTTAAAACCATAAAATGTTTGTTAACGCTTGTATTGTTTGTAAATATTGAAGCAAAATAGGCCTGTATTTTGAGTTATGGTGGGGTGAGAACAATTAAAAGAGCACATTGTCCATCTAGAAGTTCTATCTTCGAGAATAGAGGAGTATATAACCAAAATTGATACTCAAGAAAAGTTACATATTGCACTTTAAAAGGGACATTCTTCTGCTAAATTAACTCAATTACCATGACAAAACAGTACTTAGTTAGAATGTTTTATCTTTTTATTTAACAATATCATTTGAGCTGGGTCCACATTCAAAGCCCTCTCTCTCTGTCTCACACTAATGACAGAGTTTGCCTGCATTGTCCATGCAAAAAAAAAAGGAAAAAGTGAGAAAAATGTCTTCATTTCTGGACAGTGCAGCAGCTTGTGAGACTGCTCCTCATTATAATCATAATCGTTATTAGAATGCAGCCCTCTTTGTCAGCTGTAGCAACTGTAGCCTAACTCTCAGTTTTGCTAGCTCACTACATCATAAAACCTTAAAAATAAACACTTTCCCTTTCGTTTTCATGAAAAAAAATGAACATGTTTTAGTATGCAAATGTAAGTAGTTGAATCACTCAAACATTTTAAATGCCCTAAAAAATTTTTTTTTTTTTTTAATTTGCGCTGTTTTGGCGATCTGCCAACAATTTGTGGCCGCGACATCTGACGGGTTTCTCTGGGTCACTATTTTAATCATGTATTGTACCATTATAACAGCAGCTCTAGATAAAAAAAAGGGTAGGCACGTACGTAGCTCAACTGGAACAGGTTCCGCTTCGGCTCAAACAAACACTGTTTATTTTCAGTTAACGTTACATGTTTATCACATTTATTTTTTACTTGTCCGATCAGACAACTGCATGAGGCATTCCACTTGCCCGAACAGAGTTATGATCCACCAGTTGTCATCACCGAATGATAGTTCGTGCCAGTGCTTGAAATGGGCAGGAGCTGTCGGGACTTGTATATGAGTACCGACTCTTCTTTTGATTACCAACATTAATTTATTTTAAACAGTATGTATTTTGAGGAGTAGGTACCGGCACTTATTTTGGTCCAATTCAAACACTGGTTAACACTATGGTATTTTGTAATATTTGAAGCGTCGCTACCTACCTTTTCGTTGTCTTTCGGTCGCTGAAGAAAAAAAAGTGACGCTTTGACAGACCTTCGCGCGCTGCAAGTCATCTGACCACCTCAGAAAGGAGCAAGCACGGAGCACGCGGCCTAGGCTCTTTTTGAAAATAAATATGTGGACGCGAAAGTATGTCTTTGAATGCGCATTTAGGCAGAAATATTTAGAAAGTTTAATATTTTTAATTTATGAATTTAATATATAGGCTATATACAGTATATATATAATTTTTTATTTTAGAATTTTTTATTTTAATTATTGATTTTTTTATTATGGTGTGGCAGCAAGGCGCCACGGCAAAACCTTACCAGCAGAAACGTTGCATGTAGGGATGCATGGTTGTGTGCATGTAGGGACATGTGGTTGTGTGCATGTAGGGACGTGTGGTTGTGAGGTCACTTCTTTGTTTACTAATGTGTAGCTGTAGCCAGAGTGTGGAAAGTTACAGTTGGCTGGGACGTAGTGCTTTGTTTGAGGAAAAAAATAGTTCCAACTGAAATAGAACATTACTCAAAACGACTTCTGAATTTCCAAAAAATAAGTAGAGACCGCTATGAATATACTGTGTCTGAGGATGCAACAAAACGGTATAAAACTCTATTTTGAATCAGTCAGCAAAATTCTGGTCTCCACTATTCATTATTGTCCAAGAATATCTGAAAATAGGGCTTGGGTTCAAATATGCTGAACTTATCCTTTAACATTCATTAAATCCCTAGCAATTCTAATGACTGAATCGGATTAATTTCTGAGAAATGCAAGTGATTTTAATCTTTAAGCTGTTCCCCGTCATCTGTAGATCTTTTAGAATGGTGTGTGTGTGTTCGTCTCGCTGCAGATATCCTGGACAACAGCAAGCTGATCAGTGAAGAGTGCAAGGAAAAGGTGAGGGCCGGTATTACAGATTTCAGAGAAAGATCTGGAAAGAGTGGGCAGAGTAATGTTCTGGTGTGTAGACTAGCTTTGGTCTGTACCACTGTGATGTAGCCTCTTTGGCTGTGCTGCCGACGGGTGTAGACTAGGGGTGTGTGTAATAGATATTTTTGTAATGGAATAGTTGCTTTAGATTAGAAGGATACAGCTGAAGTGCGCTGTGTCAGTGGCGGTTCTCTGTGCGTTTACCCCTGGCCCTGCAGCTGAAGGACCTGCTGAACACATACTACCCCATCGAGATCAACTCTGGCCTTTCAGCAGAGGAGAAGCTGCCCCTCATGGTGGAGTGGTGAGCATAGAGTCTGTGTGCACTCCCAGTGCTCTGTGTCACTCTGTGGCCAAGCTCTACAGTTCACTGTTGTTTCTGTCTTCTGTGAAAGTCCAGGAAAATATCTGCATTCTAAAAAGTCCTGGAAAGTGGTGCAAAAATCACTATATTTCTTGATGTGACCACCCCTTCTAATTAGTGGTTTTGGCTATTTCAGCCACACCCATTTCTAACAGGTGCATAAAGTCAAGCGTACAGCCATGCAATCTCCATTGACAAGCATTGGCAGTAGAAGCATTGGCAGTAGATGGGGTCGTACTGAAAAGCTCAGTAACTTTCAACGTAGCACTGTCATAGGATACCACCTTTCCAACAAGTCAGTTTGTCAAATTTCTGCCCTGCTAGAGCTGCCCCAGTCAAGTGTAATTGCTGTGATTGTGAAGTGGAAACGTATAGGAGCAACAACTTTCCAGCTCAGGTGGTGGAAAGTGGTGGGAATGGGAGTCAGACCCTGGTGTTTGTGCTGCAGGTGGACAAAGGCTCACGCACTGCTTGTCCAGCAGAAGATCCGGAAGGATCTGCTGTCCCTGGTGGTCAGGGAGTCTGGCGCCATACTCAGGTAAAAACGCTGTGGGGGTGGGGGGGGGGGGGGGGGATGATATCGGGTCACTCATGGTGCTGGAGATATCGGGTCATTCATGCTGCTGGAGATATCAGGTCATTCATGGTGCTGAAGATATCGGGTCATTCATGGTGCTGAAGATATCGGGTCATTCATGTTGCTGGAGATATCGGGTCATTCATGTTGCTGGAGATATCGGGTCATTCATGTTGCTGGAGATATCAGGTCATTCATGGTGCTGGAGATATCGGGTAATTCATGGTGCTGAAGATATCGGGTCATTCATGTTGCTGGAGATATCGGGTCATTCATGTTGCTGGAGATATCGGGTCATTCATGTTGCTGGAGATATCAGGTCATTCATGGTGCTGGAGATATCGGGTCATTCATGTTGCTGGAGATATCGGGTCATTCATGTTGCTGGAGATATCGGGTCATTCATGTTGCTGGAGATATCGGGTCATTCATGGTGCTGGAGATATCAGGTATCAGGTCATCCATGTTGCTGGAGATATCAGGTCATTCATGGTGCTGGAGATATCAGGTATCAGGTCATCCATGTTGCTGGAGATATCAGGTCTCTGTGGGAGCCATATTTTCATTTCTTGAGCATTGCAGTAATAAAAATCGCAGTGGGGCTGCTTGGTGGTTCATTCTGTGAAGGCGCTGTTCTAGCATCCCTGTGAGATCCAGGTCATGTCCGTGCCGACCGGCTGGCATTCCTGCAGGGCTGTTGCGTAACCCGTGGCTTTTGCTCACCAGTGCCCCCCGATGGTTGAGCCGCAAATGAAGTGCCTTCCGTGACTCACGTCTGTGCGAGCCTGACATGTGAAGTGTGGTGCGATAAGAAGCAGGGGCTAATATTGCTTTCCTGCTTTCCAGCAGAGCCGTGTCTGTATTCTCCCAAATCAATGGTGCAGGCTGCAGCAAGGACTGCTTATTAGAAATAAAATTCTACAAACTGGTGATGAACAGGGGGAGTAAACCCATAAAAGAATGACCATGCTGATCCACAGTTGGTTAGATGTGTTGAGAATTATATTTCTCCTCATTCACAGTTGGTTTTGTCTGTTGAGATTAATATTGGGTCTCATTCACGGCTGGGTGACACTGACAGTGGTGATGACAGAGACTGTTGATCCACAGGGAGGGGTACCAGCTGTTTTTCGACTGCCTGCAGGAGCATGACATCCCCCTGCTCATCTTCTCCGCCGGCATCGGAGACGTGCTGGAGGAGGTCATCCGGCAGGCCGGCGTCTTCCACCCCAACGTCAAGGTCTTCTCCAACTACATGGACTTTGATGAGAGCGTGAGTCCTGCTGACTGCGCTGCATCCATCACTCAGCACATCTATCCCTGCTGCACACATCTCTCTGCTGAACAACACTTCCTGCTGCACACATCTCTCTGCTGAACACCTTTTCCTGTTGCACACATCTCTCTGCTGAACACCTCTTCCTGCTGGATACACCTCTCTGCTGAACACATCTTTCTCTGCACACATCTCACTGCTGAACACCTCTCCCTACTGCACACATCTCTCCTTGTTGCATCCATTACTCAACACATCTCTCTCTGCTGAACACATCTCTCCTTGCTGCACACATCTCTCTGATGAACACCTCTTCCTGTTGCACACATCTCTCTGCTGAACACCTCTTTCTGCTGGACAAATCTCTGCTGAACACCTCTCCCTACTGCACACATCTCTCTGCTGCACACATCTTCCTCTGCACACATCTCACTGCTGAACACCTCTCCCGACTGCACACATCTCTCCCTGCTGCATCCATTACTCAACACATCTCTCCCTGCAGAACACATCTCTCTCCTGAACACCTCTTCCTGCTGCACACATCTCTCTGCTCCCCCTGTATGTGACTGCGCAGTTCTCAGGTTGTGTGACTGTGCAGTTCTCCCCCTGTGTGTGACTGCGCAGTTCTCAGGTTTGTGTGACTGCGCAGTTCTCAGGTTGTGTGACTGCGCAGTTCTCCCCCTGTGTGTGACTGCGCAGTTCTCCCCCTGTGTGTGACTGCGCAGTTCTCAGGTTGTGTGACTGTGCAGTTCTCAGGTTGTGTGACTGCGCAGTTCTCCCCCTGTGTGTGACTGCGCAGTTCTCAGGTTGTGTGACTGCGTGGTTCTCCCCCTGTGTGTGACTGCGCAGTTCTCAGGTTGTGTGACTGTGCAGTTCTCCCCTGTGTGTGCAGGGCACTCTCCAGGCCTTTAAGGGGCAGCTGATCCACATCTATAACAAGCGAGAGGGGGCGCTGCTGAACACAGGACACTTCCAGGCGCTGCGGGCGCGGCGCAACGTCCTGCTGCTGGGCGACTCGCTGGGCGACCTCACCATGGCCGACGGCGTGTACCGCATGCAGAACATCCTGAAGATCGGCTTCCTCAACGACAAGGTGAACCCGGGCCCGCCGGTCATCAGGGGCAGCTGGAATTTTCAGTTTTCTGTCTGTGTGTAGAGATGAGACACAATGAATCTTTTTGAACAGAAATTAAGATCTAGTCTCAAGGACACACACTTAAAACCTTGGGGTGATGTGAAATATCTTCATAGACATTATTTCATTGAGTTATAAATAGAAATTGCACAGAACGGATGATGATAATATTATCATTATTATTATTGTATTATAGTAATATGTCCTTTTTTGAGGTACAGTGGCCTTTTCTCCTGTAGTCTGTGGTAATGTCAGAACTTATAGAGGGTATGCATTGACGTCACTTTCCCACCGGAATACGCCCCTCAGTCGGGACTGAGTGGCAAAACATGCTGCCACATGGCTGCCTTTAGTATAGGAAACTGCAAAACCGGGAGTAAAACAAACAATGATTATTGGACTGCTTAAATTAAAGGCAGTTGGACTCGTCAGTGATCCTTACAACTTACCAAAGAACCAGTGGTCCATGGACATTCAACAAGAAATCGGAGCTATCTTTTTACAGACTGCCAAAAGCTAAAGAAAAGAGAAGCAAATTCATCGCTGCTATTCGCAGAAACAACTCAATCCAGGCACCGAAACATGGATTTGCAGTTGTTATTTTGTGTCAGGTATGTTGGATTTTTGGGTAAAATCATACCTTAGTATTAGCTAGCCAAGCATATAAATTGTTATCTAACCATCCCCCCTTTGTTTGTAGAACACAAGGCTCATCATCATGGATGTTTTTTAATAAATGCTGACAAAAACTTTACAGTTACACAGAATATAAATGAAAGATGCCAAATATTTAATTGATGAGTAGTCAATACAGTAGCCTACATAACTTAAGGTATGATTTTACCCAAAAATCCAACATACCTGACACAAAATGACAACTGCAAATCCACGTTTCGGTGCCTGGATTCCAGTTGTTTCTGCGAATTGCAGCGATCCATTTGCTTCTCTTTTCTTTAGCTTTCGGCAGTCTGTAAAAAAGATAGCTCCGATTTCTTGTTGAATCTATTTGTACAGTCAGTCGCACAACAGCTCTTTCCCATTTTAGATGTGTTTTTTGTGTTTTCACGGCATTCAAGCTGAACGCTAACGCTGCCACTCATAGTCTTTCTGCCACTCAGTGGGTGTAACCGCAGTGACTTCCACTTACTGTGACGTCATGTGCATACCCTCTTATAGACCCAAGCTTTAGAGTACTGTTCCATCCGAGATCTCACTGAATTGTTGGCAAGCAAGATTGGTACAGCCCTGCAGTTTAGGGTGAGTGTGGTTAGGGCCTTGCAGTTTAGGGTGAGTGTGGTTAGGGCCCTGCAGTTTAGGGTGAGTGTGGTTAGGGCTCTGCAGTTTAGGGTGAGTGTGGTTAGGGTCCTGCAGTTTAGGGTGAGTGTGGTTAGGGCTCTGCAGTTTAGGGTGAGTGTGGTTAGGGCTCTGCAGTTTAGGGTGAGTGTGGTTAGTTTAGGGTGAGTGTGGTTAGGGTTCTGCAGTTTAGGGTGAGTGTGGTTAGGGCTCTGCAGTTTAGGGTGAGTGTGGTTAGTTTAGGGTGAGTGTGGTTAGGGTCCTGCAGTTTAGGGAGTGTGGTTAGTTTAGGGTGAGTGTGGTTAGGGCTCTGCAGTTTAGGGTGAGTGTGGGTAGTTTAGGGTGAGTGTGGTTAGGGCCCTGCAGTTTAGGGTGAGTGTGGTTAGTTTAGGGTGAGTGTGGTTAGGGTCCTGCAGTTTAGGGTGAGTGTGGTTAGGGCCCTGCAGTTTAGGGAGTGTGGTTAGGGCCCTGCAGTTTAGGGAGTGTGGTTAGGGCCCTGCAGTTTAGGGTGCGTGTGGTTAGGGCCCTGCAGTTTAGGGTGAGTGTGGTTAGTTTAGGGTGAGTGTGGTTTGAGATTGAATGATCACTGTTTGCATTCCGGCAGGTGGAAGAACGGAAGGAGTCCTACCTGAAGGCCTATGACATCGTGCTGGAGCAGGACGAGACCATGAACGTAGCCAATGCAATCCTGCTGCACATCACCGGGGGGCAGTGAACGGGGTCTGGCGCCCGTGGACACAGGGGCCAGAGGGACGGTGGGGGATGGTGGGGGCGAACCACATCAGATGTGAAGAGCACCCTCTACGGGCACTGTGACTCAATTACAGTCATTAGTCATCGGGTGCACAAAGGGAGCTGATCTCTTTCAGAACTGTCTGCTCAGTCATTTTTTGGTGAAAATGTTCTATTGGAATCTGATATAGGAGCGAACCATCATTGCCGTATACAGAAGATTAGAAAATGGAGGTGGAAACCAGCCAGCACAGACCTTCGGAGAGCGGAGTTGTACACCCCGTGATGGTTCTTTGAAGTTGAGGGCTTTAGTTTTATATATTTTTCTAGCTTCACCATTTCTGTCTGTTTTTAACAGTCATGTGTCCCATTAGTTACCATGGAAATGCCCCCATCCCCCAAACTCAGGCACATGTAGGGGTTACGCACTGCCAGTTAGTCTGAGAACAGCATCACAGCACACTTCCACAGCTAACCCATAATTATATGCCGCAGACACCTTCATATTTTGTTGTGCAGTGTGACTGGACAGCGAGAGGGGAGGCTGAAATTTGTTGTCATGGATAATTTTTTTTTACTGTAATTCATTTATTTTGGTTTTGACTGCCATTGATGAACATAGAGTTCACAGAGGAAAAACTATTGGAAGAAATGGAAGTATTGTCAGCTGTGTGATTTGTCTGACACTCAAATGTCAGCTAACATATGGCTAAAGATGGCAAAAAATAGTTTATTTTTCGCCTTCTTTAGCCATACAATTTAATGGCTTTTAAATCCAAGAGAGAGTACTGTAAAAACACCCACACTGAGTGTACTACGTTCTGCAGAGATTCATATTTACTTTTTACACTTGGGTTCTCTAAGTCCAACTCACCAACCTGCTTTCTAGTCACAGAGACAGAGTGGTACCTATGTACTCGAGCGTCTGCAGGCGGTGATGCCATGGGGAGGGTAAGCAGAGGGGTTATTTATCAGCCTTAGAGTTCTGCATGGGAGTTGCGTGTTTAGTGGCTTTGCCCAGGACCTCTTGCTGAATGGATGAGCTGAGCTGGAGGGTGCCCAGTGTCTCCGCCATGTCCTTAGGCTTTGGGTAAATGAGTCTTTAGAGAGCTCTGAGACAGGCCTTCCCGCTTCAGACAGCTCTGAGACAGGCCTTCCCGCTTTAGAGAGCTCTGAGACAGGCCTTCCTGCTTTAGAGAGCTCTGAGACAGGCCTTCCCGCTTTAGAGAGCTCTGAGACAGGCCTTCCCGCTTTAGACAGCTCTGAGACAGGCCTTCCCGCTTTAGACAGCTCTGAGACACACCTTCCCGCTTTAGACAGCTCTGAGACAGGCCTTCCCGCTTTAAACAGCTCTGAGACACACCTTCCTGCTTTAGACAGCTCTGAGACACACCTTCCCGCTTTGACAGCTCTGAGACAGGCCTTTCCGCTTTAGAGAGCTCTGAGACACACCTTCCCGCTTTAGAGAGCTCTGAGACAGGCCTTCCCGCTTTCGGGAGCTCTGAGACAGGCCTTCCCGCTTTAGAGAGCTCTGAGACAGCCTTCCCGCTTTAGAGAGCTCTGAGACACGCCTTCCCGCTTTAGAGAGCTCTGAGACAGGCCTTCCCGCTTTAGAGAGCTCTGAGACAGGCCTTCCAGATTGTTCTGAAAGTAAGTTTGTTGGCTAATTACCCTGCTGTGCCTTTCTAACACCTGCAGTGCCATGGAAAAAGTATTTGCCCCCTTCCTGATTTCCTGTATTATTGCATATTTGTCGCACTGAATGGTTTCAGATCTTTAGACAAAATGTAGTATCTGACAAAGGGAACCTGAGTAAAAACAAAACACGTTTTTAACCTCTTAGCGCAAAGCCCCTAGTGGTCGTCACGCCAGCATGCCAAGATTGCTGAACTCAGACATTCATTGCTACTGCAACCAAACTGTGATAAAAACAGAAATGCTTTGTTTTAGGTTCATTAGTAGACGAGACACAACAACTATGCCGAACACGGAGTTTCGCAGAGCCACCATTGTCTCTCTGGTCGTTCATTTAACATGCACCCCCTCCCTGCAGTCTCATCTGCAACTACACCCCCCCACCCATGATATAATGGACAATATTGTCTATGTGAGCATTCATAAAAATATTCTTTCACCACTCAAAAATCAAGACAAACAAGACAAAGCTTTCAAAAATTATACCATGTCATTCTACAATATCTGGGACTAAATATTGAATAAATATACAACCTTACCATTGGTGTTATGTGTAGAGATGTCCCTTTTGAGACTGAGTGGTCACATTCGTGAAATACATGTTACATTTGTAACGCCTGTGTACCTTCCAAGATAGCTAATAGCAACACGTGCGTAATACCACACGTGTTGTTTACGGCGTTGTCGCCCTTGTTAGTATAGTCTGGCTTGATTGACAATTCATTTATTCAGTAGGTGAGAGTATAAGCTTTCTAACGACGTTAACGTCTAATTTTGCTTTTGGAATAGCATTTTATAGCTCAGCGTAACCAAAATTTTTCTGGTCATCGCATTCACTTATGCATGCACTCTGTGGTACCAGTAAATGACACTGCACTTGACGAAACGTTTTCGTAATTTCTTGGAAAGTACTATTATTATTGAGGACTTCTGAGCATAGCTAAGTCATATGTTTGCTGATAGACCTAGCTGACATCGTTTTCTGGAGTAAGACAGAAAATCACTGATTTACTGTCTCTGTCTACTGAACACAGATAAAATTTCATGTAGAGCTGGGGAACAGCAGGACCCTGGGAACATAAGACCCTTTTTCATATTCACATTATGTGCCATTGATTTACTGTCTCTGTCTCTATCTACTGAACACAGATAAGATTTCATCTTTACTATGTAAGTATTACTGCTCAAAATATTTTGGTTATATACATTATTTTTTAAATTGAGTGTCAATTTTCAGTAGGTTAGTGGTATTTTATAATGAGGGTATTTCACACTGTAATGTAAGCGTTCGTTGGTAGTTTAGTAGTTTTGATGATGCAAGCAACAGTGATGACGTGAGAGTTGGAACATTGCCAAAACGTGGTGGACGATTGAAAATTGTTTTCATGTCATCCCATCCCCATACAAGGAAACATACGAGAGTACAGAATATAGAAATACATACAATAGTTAATTATTACATATTTAGGTACTGTACTGCATTGTATGACAATATTTTTGCATTATTTTTTAATCTGATATCAATGTTTTATATTAAACCTTCATAAGGGGCTCATTTATATGCTTTATAATGGGCAAAAAGCATTTTATTTAATTTTGGAGAGATTTTGGATATGTTTCTGGACCCCTAGGTATTTTAGACCACTGTACTGACTGAAAGCTTGCAATTCTCACTTGAAAATGATGTAACAGTGAGTTTCTTGAGTCAAAACAGTTGATTTGTAGTGAACGTTTTGGATATATTTGGTGACACTGGGTACACTGCTTAATTTTTGCTTCATAGATCTTTAGTAGTTCTAAATATCCACCTTTAGATTTTATGAATTTGTGGTCAAGAAGTTTTTGATCCATGACATGTATAGTTTAACCTGGTGTATATATGTAATCTCTCAGTATTTCATTGCAAACTAAAAAAGAGCAAATTCATTTTAGATTTTTTGCCTAGACAATTGCATTTGTGGCACTTTATTTCTTCCAAAATTATGAATATAAACTAATCTAAGTTAGTATTGTAAATGGTACAAATGTCTTGCTTCATTTCTCTGTGGTGTTCACATCGGGAGTTGTAATGCTTTAAATAGGGTACCCCCTAAATGGGCAAGGATTGACCAGATTTGGCATGTGCGGCTAAGGGGTTTAAAAACGTTCTCAAACCCATATCATCCATGTGAAAAAGTAATTGCTCCCTTAAACTTTGTGACTGGTTGCACCACCTGTAGCAGTGATAACTGCAACCAAAGGTTTCCTGTCTTTTGATAGCAGTCTCACATCACTGTGGAGGAATTGTAGCCCACTCTTATTTGCAGAACTGCTTTCATTTAGACAAATTGGTAGGTTTTTGAGCATTAACCTCTCATTTCAGGTCCTGCCACAGCATCTCTATTGGGTTCAAATCAGGACTTTGACTAGACCTCTCCAAAACTGTAATATTTGTTAATTTCCAGCCATTCAGATGTAAGACTTGCTTTTGTGTTTTGGATCATTGTTTTACTGCATAACCTGGTTACGCTTCAGCTTCAGCTCACAAACTGATGACCGGTCATTCTCCTGAAGAATTTTATGGTACAGAGCAGAATTTATGGTTCCCTCAATAATGCCAATTTGTGCAGATCCCAAGGCAGCAAAGCATCCCCACACCATCACACTGCCACCACCATGTCTGACTGCTGGTGTAATGTTCTTACTGTGAAATACTGTATGGAGTGGTCTGCAGTTCCGCTGGGTGTTCTGGGATCTTTTGTGACTTCCTGGGTGAATTGTTAATTTAGGCTGGCTGACCGCTCCTGGGGAAATTCTCCATTGTTTCCAGTGTTCTCCATTTGGAGATAATGTCTCCTGCTGTAGTTTGGTGGAATCCCAGAACCTTAGTAATGGAGAAACTGCTTTTTTATTTGGGCATTCCTCTGATCGTGGCATGGTGTGCTTGTCGAAACTGTGGTAACTAATTCACTCAGATAGTAAGGTTCAGTTTGAGTGAGGTTTAAATTCAACAGGGTTGGCTGCAATCAAAACTGGCTGTGTTTTTTAAATTAAATTTATTTAATTGAATTACCAATTAAATTAGGTTAATTGGTTGAGTAACTAAGGGGGCATTTACTTTTTCAAATGGGTGATATGGGTGTTTGATAACTTTTTTCATTAAATAATGAAAAATTAATTTCAAAAATGTCTTTTGTATTTACTGTTTCCCCTAATTATAATTTGTCTAAAGATCTGAAACCATTCAGTGCAACAAATATGCAATGAAAGATAAATCAGGAAGGGGGGGACAGTTTTTCATGGCACTGTAACACCCTTTTTATAACATGGCATTGTATCCAGCCACTGAGCTGCTGCTGCTCACTGCTGTGTCAGTCTGAACTTTCCATAGGTCTTCAGATTGTGCTGTGGTGCTGGCTAACGTCTGGCTGCAGTCCCATCCCCGCTTTCCCCCATTAAAGAAACTGAAGAGATTAAGGGGGGCTTGTAAGTAATTAAGGGGAGATGTGCCAAAATGGTACAAATGGAAATTGCTGAGTCTGCATACGCAGTGTAGAAGGGAAATGAACAGCGCCTTTCACTGAAAGATTTTGTTTTGTACCTGGTGATCACTGGTATTTTACCAGTTTTTAGTGTTCGGCTAACGAACCGAGCAAGTGCTTCATAATTTAAATTAATATCTGCGAGGGTGTCTGAAAACTTTTGTGACAAAAACAGTGCATTTTAATTTCAGGCTACTTCAAAAGTATTCTATTTCATTTCAGAATGCTCGGAAGTATATTTTTATCTTACTGTTTTTGATGCATATATGAAAGCAGATTGATTTTGCCCATTTAAATTTCTTGTACACAAGATGCTCAGACGCACATGAATTTTCATTTTAAATTTCTGCTGACACAGCTCAAGTAAATTGAGAAGACCTCAGTAGCTAGCTATGAAGCTTTCATGCATTTCTTTTTTAATTGAGCTACCATTCTCCATTTCTTAGTACCCAGGTTGATGCTAAAGTTCATACTGTAAATATGTGGCTAGATGGAAAACTAGTTTCTCATACCTGCCCCAAATGGACATCCTACTACTGGGACTCAGAGTACAATGCTGTCCACCATTAATAATGCCTTTTGCCCTTTAACGAGGCTCTGTGTTTTTGTGCCAATTTTATCTTATGTTCCTCTCATGTTAATTCATCATTTTTAGGGAGGTATTTCAATTTGGTCATTAAAGGGGTTATAATGCCACAAGGGACTTAATTTCAGTTTACTGGGTTATGCCAAAAATCATGTGTATTTTGTTCTAAATTTTGCCTTTTGTGTTGGTCAGTCGCCTCATCCCCTAACATGCGTGCATACTGAGAAGGCGTATTGGCAGCCTGAAGGACAAATGTGTCCCCAATGTGTCTCCAGTAGTCTTCAGTTGGGACTGAAAGAAAGCTTGAGTTTTTAGAATTCCATTGTAAACAAAATGGAATGGGTACTTTATGGGAGTTCATGTTAATTCTTAAGCAATAGCATTGAGCTGAAGGAAAATTTCCATTTTATTTTATATTTAATGGACAATAAAGTTTTCTATTCTATTCTAAATAATTCTGGTGTCGTAATTTTGAAAAATAGAAATTGGCAACAATTAAATGTTGGGCAGCTGTTTTGAGCAGCATTTTTTTTTTTTTACAATTGATGTATTGTAATGATACGTCTTTGTAATACTTTTTTTTTAATAAAAAAAAATGTGAATTAATTGAATTACTTGAATAATAAGTATCGGGCACGTCATTTTAAATAGTAGTTTAAATAATCCATTCAGGTTGTTCTTGTTACAGGGTACCCAGTTGACATTCTGAACTCTTCCATTCTTTCTGACACTACATCTCGACAGCGGATAGCCTCAAACCGACTGTTTAAATTTGAGTTTAATTTCAACAGTGGAATTTCATTTGGATGATTAAATGTTGAAATCATACGACAAGCCGTCAAAGGCTTAAGTCAAACTGCAGCATGCATATTTAATCAAACCCAACAGGCAGAGAGGTTTTGGCTTTGTTTTATTAGAAACCACAGTTGATCTGAGAACACACAATGCACGGCTTTGAAAAAGTGCCCACACTAAATATACAACCCACTGCAATTCATTTTTTATTTTTGGAGGGGGTAGACAGAGAGCCAGGTGTGCCAGCGGTTCTCTTGTTGCTAGGTGACCGTGTGTATGCTGGTTTTTGTTACAGCCCTTTTGTGACAGCCTCTTGCTCAGTTAAAGTTGTTCAACACGTCTTTGAGTTCGATAATTTTTTTCCTTAAACTTGACGCTATGGTTTAGCTCATTATCGTTTTCTTTGTCTTCTAATTCATTAGCTACCAAATGGCTAGTTTTAGGTTAATGGTCTTAGCCATGTGTCTATACTTTCACCTTATAGGAGCCTATTAATTCACCTCAGTCTAATTTTATCAATACATTTTTATACGTCTCTGTATGTAACGGTTTAAAACAGCACAATGTGTGTATGGGACTTCTATTTTTCATGGCATGGATAGTTATTTCTGACATAATGTGGCCTAAGGGGGTAAATAATCGCTGAAAACATCCATCCATCTATCCATCCATTATCTATACCCACTTATCCTGGGCAGGGTTGCGGGGGGTGCTGGAGCTTATCCCAGCATGCATTGGGCAAGAGGCAGGAATACACCTTGGACAGGTCATCAAACTCCCTCAAAGCATAAAAAGTATAATTAAACAAAATGAGCAGATTGTTAAAATTTTGGCATTGCAATAGTGGTTGTAATGAAAACCAGCATACACAGGGGGCCCCAGGACTGAACTTGACAACCTCTTGGGTGCACTGAGCCACCCAAGGCCCACAACCTCCTCATCCTGGGAGGACAGTGTGTGGAAAAGTGTCAAGATCAAAAATCGCTGAAGCAATAAAGTTAAATCAGTCTGTAAAGTACAGCTGCCTTCACTGTGCCAATGGTTTTTATTTTAAAGACAGGCTGCTGTAATAGCAATACTTGGCTCCAGACCTCCGTCAAAATGGTGATATGTGTCCGATCAGCCCTCTATTAAAGGAGCCATGTTTTGAGATCATTTTGGCAGCTGGCTGACGGCTCTCTGGGTGCTGATTGGTTGACGCGAGTCTCACGCGCGTCTGCCCCCTATCCAGCGCTCTGCGCGTCCGTCTGTCTGTCACAGCTCGTCGTGCGCGTCCACTTTGACCTGCAGCTCCGCGAGGACGATCTTGCCGTCCGCGTTCTGGTCCTGGTTGGCGAACATGTCCTTGATGATGGCATCGGGGTCCTGACCGGGTCGAAGGCGCCCTATACCCTCCGCCACCTGCATCTTGATGAAGGTGGAGAACTGGAGGAGGGGGCAGAGGAGACCATGCGCTCAGTGGAGGGTCACAGATAAGCTCTAAAATTTAAATGAATCACTGGAGCTGAAAAACACTAAGAACCAGCAGGCACTGTGGCCCTTTAGGACTGGAGTTAAACCTGCAGACCCTGCAGCCCTCCAGGACTGGAGTTAAACCTGCAGACACTGTGGCCCTCCAGGACTGGAGTTAAACCTGCAGACCCTGCAGCCCTCCAGGACTGGAGTTAAACCTGCAGACACTGTGGCCCTCCAGGACTGGAATTAAACCTGCAGACCCTGCAGCCCTCCAGGACTGGAGTTAAACCTGCAGACACTGTGGCCCTCCAGGACTGGAGTTAAACCTGCAGACACTGTGGCCCTTTAGGACGAGTTAAACCTGCAGACACTGTGGCCCTTTAGGACTGGAGTTAAATCTGCAGACACTGTGGCCCTCCAGGACTGGCGTTAAACCTGCAGACACTGCGGCCCTCCAGGACTGGAGTTAAACCTGCAGACACTGTGGCCCTCCAGGACTGGAGTTAAACCTGCAGACACTGTGGCCCTCTAGGACTGCAGTTAAACCTGCAGACACTGTGGCCCTATAGGACTGAACTCTGACACAAGTGCTGTACAGCAGCGGTGCCCAATCTTATCCTAAAAGGGTCAATGTGAGAGCAGGGTTTTGCTTTGGCCCAGCAAGACACCATACACAGTCACTCTATTAGCTGCCATAGCAACAGCATTCTACAACAGGACATTCAATTCTGCACCGATTCTGCTTATAAAACACATTTCTATGATTTCCTCATTTTGAAGGCCACCTGCTCAGGCTGGCAGTGCCATAACACACAGGGCAGGCTGCCACCTGCTCAGGCTGGCAGGGCCATAACGCACAGGGTAGGCTACCACCTGCTCAGGCTGGCAGTGCCATAACACACAGGGCAGGCTACCACCTGCTCAGGCTGGCAGTGCCATAATGCACAGGGCAGGCTACCACCTGCTCAGGCTGGCAGTGCCATAACACACAGGGCAGGCTGCCACCTGCTCAGGCTGGCAGTGCTATAACGCACAGGGCAGGCTGCCACCTGCTCAGGCTGGCAGTGCCATAAGGCACAGGGCAGGCTGCCACCTGCTCAGGCTGGCAGGGCCATAATGCACAGGGCAGGCTGCCACCTGCTCAGGCTGGCAGGTCCATTATGCACAGGGCAGGCTGCCACCTGCTCAGGCTGGCAGTGCCATAACGCACAGGCTACCACTCACCTCCTCGAGGGGTACTTCATTGTCACTGTTCATATCCATGGCCGGGAAGATCTGCTGTGGGGTGTTTTTCAGCCATACAAAATTGTACCCATCTGGCACCCCCTTCTGGAGATCCATCAGCTCCAGCTCAAAGAACAGCACAGCGCTGCCAGGAACGCCACTTCCTGTGGGACGAGCACAGATCAGCACAACCGAGGCTAGCCAATCCCTGCCCTGCTCCTACTCTACACATCAGCATGCTTTCAGTCTGATGCTCAGTCGCTATGTTTAGGCTGTTATGTACCTACAGCATATTCCTGTTCTTCTTGCTCCTGTGAAAGGAATTTAAAGAATCTTGCCATGTTGGCCATGCAAGCTGCTCTGGATAAGAGTATCTGCAAAATAATAACAATAATAACAATTCATAAGAAATAATACTTCAGAAGAAACAGACCTACTGGCAACGCAGGTGAGACGTTTGGGACATACATTTTAAGTTGGTATTAAAATTTCAGAATTTTAATCTTTTATTGATTGGAATTGTATATTAAAAGAGGCTACTATCACTGGGTAGCTATAATCCTTATGCTAATAACTAATAATCAACTCAGTTGTAGTGAGGACATCATCAGCGCATTCATTCTATGTCCACTATGTCAATGGTGCATTTAATTGTCCCGATGTCTTTGGCTGCTTCTTCAAACTTTAATTTTGTTCTCTCCTTATCCAGCATAACCTTCTTCTTTCTGTGAATGTTACCATTGTCTAAGGTGGTCAACCTTAGACTTAAGGTGTTTTTTTCTCAACACTGGTGCATATACTGTAAGTATCTTGTTTACTTTGTTTTTGGCTTTTTGGCTTTTGTACATATTGATAATTGCAAAAAAAATATACATGAAACGCAGTTATGAATTTATATTTTCAATTCCATTCCATTCACATCGGTGATGATAAGCAGCTGAACTACACGTCTTTCCGTAACGAGGCATAATTGAATAGTGTAAACTGTTTAGTGTATACTTCCAGTTCCTACTTCCATGTAGCATTCAGTCACCCAGTCAGTAAATAACTCTGGGACAAGGTTTGTAACTGAGGTTCTTCTGTATTAACCCTTTGAAAAGTAGGTTTTTCGGAATGTTTCCTCAAAATTCTAAGTCAGTGTTCTAGAACTCCATTGCTGTCAATCACCAGTAGTGGTTGTTACATCAGAATGTTCAGTTAAGATTCTAATCACATATTTGTGATCTCACACCTTAAAGGCATAATAATGAGGTGCTGTGCATCCATTTTGGAGTTGAGCTCACCTCCATACTCTCCGTGGGCCAGATGAGGGGGAACGATGACCTTTCGCCTCTCTCCCACACACATGTTCTGCAGGCCCTTGTCCAAGCCCTCGATCACCCTGTTCTCCCCAAGAACAGTCTCCTGTAGTTTGCCAATGTTATCCCTTCACAGAACAAAGAGCCAGATTATTGGTTAATTTCATTTGCTTCCAGTCTCAATCCATTGCTTATTAACACCATTAATGCAGTACATGAATGAAATACTATGATGGAATGCATATAACTCGCCAACAACCCATACTACTGAGCAGGAATAAGAGTATGGCTGTTTCCCTCGGCTGTGATGTAGCTGTGTATCTGAACAGTGATGTCAGAGCAGGAATAAGAGTATGACCGTTTCCCTCGGCTGTTGTAGCCCAGTGATGTCAGAGCAGGAATAAGAGTATGGCTGTTTCCCTCGGCTGTGATGTAGCTGTGTATCTGAACAGTGATGTCAGAGCAGGAATAAGAGTATGACCGTTTCCCTCGGCTGTGATGTAGCTGTGTAGCTGAACAGTGATGTCAGAGCAGGAATAAGAGTATGACTGTTTCCCTCAGCTGTGATGTAGCTGTGTAGCTGAACAGTGATGTCACCCCATAACTCACGAAGAGTAGAGCAGTGTGCCGTCCATCAAAGAGCAGTTGTAACGGTACTTGATCAGGTCATTGTCTTCAGTTGTATGGTTACATTCCGCTGGTTTGTAGGTGACCTTGATATCCACTTGGTCACTGGGGTTGTGGAAGTCAATTATGTGGACGTTAAAGATAAGCACAGCTGAGCCGGGGATGATGTCTCCTGGGATGTTATGGACAGGGACACAGGAGGAGCAAGAAGTATGGGAAATAGGAAGAACAGGGGACATAGGAAACAGAAAGCGCAGAATACACAGTGGACAAGAAGATACAGGGAACAGAAAAAGCAGAAATTCCACTGAATTATTAACCAATGACCCGGAATTGCCACCAATAGGAGACCTGTACCTTAAACATGAGAACATGATGCATATCTAGTGTGACTTTATGTGACTTGACATAGATGTACCTAAGCTTGACATAGAACTATCTAAGATTCTGTCAAGACACAAATAGTAAAGTGTCTAGCTCATCTGTCCTAAACTGTATGCACCCATTTCTCCCCCTGTTCACTTCCACATTCAACTTTAATGACTGACTAGTTGTCTCTCCACATCTATCCCTGATAACTGACCAGTTCTGGCTCCCCTCATCTATCCCTGATTATTGACCAGTTCTGTCTCTCCTAATCTATCCCTGATGAGTGTCCAGTTCTGTCTCCCTACATCAATCCCTGATGGACCAGTTTTGACTCTCTACATCTATCCTCGATGGATCAGTTCTGTCTCTCCACATCTATCCCTGATGAGTATCCAGTTCTGTCTCTCCACATCTATCCCTGATGAGTGACCAGTTCTGTCTCTCCACATCTATCCCTGATGAGTGTCCAGTTCTGTCTCTCCACATCTATCCCTGATGACTGTCCGGTTCTGTCTCCTTACATCAATCCCTGATGGACCAGTACTGACTCTCCACATCTATCCCTGATGGACCAGTTCTATCTCTCCACATCTATCCCTGATGGACCAGTTCTGTCTCAACACATCTATCCCTGATGGACCAGTTCTGTTTCTCCACATCTATCCCTGATGACTGCCCAGTTCTGTCTCCCTACATCTATCCCTGGTGGACCATTTCTGTTTCTCCACATCTACTCTGATGAGTGTCCAGCTCTGTCTCTCCACACCTATCCCTGATGGACCAGTTCTATCTCTCCACATCTATCCCTGATGGACCAGTTTTGTCTCAACACATCTATCCCTGATGAGTGTCCAGTTCTGTCTCTCCACATTTATCCCTGATGGACCAGTTCTGACTCTGCACATCTATCCCTGATGGACTAGCTCTGTCTCTCCACATCTATCCCTGATGACTGTCCAGTTCTGTCTCAACACATCTATCCCTGATGACTGACAAGTTCTGACTCTGCACATCTATCCCTGATGGACCAGTTCTGTCTTTCCACATCTATCCCTGATGACTGTCCAGTTCTGTCTCTCCACATCTATCCCTGATGGACCAGTTCTGACTCTGCACATCTATCCCTGATGGACCACTTCTGACTTTGCACATCTATCCCTGATGGACTAGCTCTGTCTCTCCACATCTATCCCTGATGGACCAGTTCTGACTCTGCACATCTATCCCTGATGGACTAGTTCTGTCTCTCCACATCTATCCCTGATGACTGACCAGTTCTGTCTCAACACATCTATCCCTGATGACTGACAAGTTCTGACTCTGCACATCTATCCCTGATGGACCAGTTCTGTCTTTCCACATCTATCCCTGATGACTGTCCAGTTCTGTCTCTCCACATCTATCCCTGATGGAACAGTTCTGACTCTGCACATCTATCCCTGATGGACCAGTTCTGTCTTTCCACATCTATCCCTGATGACTGTCCAGTTCTGTCTCAACACATCTATCCCTGATGACTGACAAGTTCTGACTCTGCACATCTATCCCTGATGGACCAGTTCTGTCTTTCCACATCTATCCCTGATGACTGTCCAGTTCTGTCTCTCCACATCTATCCCTGATGGACCAGTTCTGTCTCTCCACATCTATCCCTGATGGACCACTTCTGACTTTGCACATCTATCCCTGATGGACCAGTTCTGTCTTTCCACATCTATCCCTGATGACTGTCCAGTTCTGTCTCTCCACATCTATCCCTGATGGACCATTTCTGTCTCTCCATATCTATCCCTGATGGACCAGTTCTGTCTCTTCACATCTATCCCTGATGGACCAATTCTGTCACTCCACATCTATCCCCAATGGAGCAGTTCTGTCTGTCCACATCTATCCCTGATAACTGACCTGTTCCATTTTCCCCATAGGCCAGCTGAGGAGGAACAGTGATGCGTCTCTTCTCCCCCATGCAGACCCCCTGCAGGGCCTTGTCCATCCCAGAGATGATGTAGCCCATGCCAATGTAGGTGTCGTAGGTGTGGTTCCGCTGATAGCTGCAGTGAAGGTGAGAGAGACAGGTTATAATGCCCTCCCTGGCTCTCTTTCATTCTCCATAGTCTCCTTGTGTTGCATTATTATCTATGGTGTAGGCAGGTGAAGACAAGGTAAAAATGATTCAACTAGAGACAATTACATTTCAGACCAGTCAGTTCATCTTAATTCAGTCAATTCATTCAAATGTAAATGTCTGTAATGCTTCTCCAGGGAATGTTCATTTAATTAACTGAATTTTCAATTGAACCATTTTCAGGTGAACTAACATAAACTGACTGAACTAAAAGTGGAAATTCACCCCAACCCTGAAACCAATAATAATGGAGAAGTAAACAGACAACTGAAGACTACAGTCTACTACTAACTGTAGACCAAGGTGGGTGCTACAAATTGGTGGTGGGTGAGGTGAGGTCCCAGTCATCACTGTAAAGCACTTTGAGTGTTTGGAAAAGTACTATATAAATTCAATGGTTCATTCAATATGTACCAGCAGACAGAGATGGTCTGGAGAGAGTGACCTGTCCCTGGACAGAGAGCACAATGTATTGAATGGCAAGAGTTCCCAGTAGATATCAAACATATCCACTGGCTGATAGCTGTCATTTTGAGGTGATTGGCATCAGCAAATGTTGGTAGGCAAAAACAAGTGAGTGGCAAGGCTCTGTCCAGCAGGGAAAATCTGGGCAATCTAGGGCCACACCTACTAGTTAACAGAACCCAGGTGTGTGACTGCCTAACTAATCAACATGGGGCTTAAAAGCATGCTCCTTTCTTCAGTAGGTGACCTGGAAACCGTAAAGCCGAGAGAGCGAATGAGTCAGAGGGAGAACAAGCCTGGCTGAAAAGCTGACGTGTAGTTACATTATATTACATTACATTACATTAGCACATTGTTTTTGAACCCATGAGGGAAAAGGGTGAAGCTGTTTGTTCATTTGTTTTTGTGTAAGTGTGAGTGCGCTCTTTCTCTTTCCGTGTGTCAAACTGCGGACAAAACCCGGATCTGCCGCGTCTCCCTCCAAGGGGTGTCCCACGGCGTAAATTAATATTTAGAAAGGCCCTTATTGCCAGACCCCCGGGGGCGCATTACAAATGCGATATTTTTAATTCCATTGGCCTTTGCAAACCCCATATCAGTCTGCAGCCACCACTTTCCTCACCTCACACCTGCACGTGAGTGACTCACCTGGAGTCGAAGAGGGTGCCATCCTGGAACGTGCCGTTGTAGTGGTACCGGATGAAGTCGCCTGCCACCGACTTGCGGGCGCAGGGCTCGGGCACTTCCTGGTTGTCGATAGTGATGTCATCCTTGGGGTTGAACAGGTCTACCAGGAGCACACTGAACACCAGACTGGCCTGGGGGGGGACCTCTGTGCCTGGGGTGGGAGGAGAAGGTTACACTGGTAAATTTAACACTGATCAGTTCAGCAGCTGCTTGCTTCGCTTGTGTTTTCTTCCGTCATCAGGGAGCAGGGAACCACCAGGCTGAGCTCCATTCTTCATACGTTGTCTGACTAATTGAGGTTATGATGGCTACTGGAATCAACTAGCTCACTAACTGACCTCCAGGACTGTTGGTTCATCCAGTGTACTGTACATCGACTCGTTAATGAACTCATTAGCTTGAGCCAGTTATCACTCATCTAAAATAACTGCATGTTCCCATTTGGTTTCAGAAGTAAGATCATTATAATGCAGAGATGATGATTCAGTAGTGAAGTGTGCAGCTTATTTCAGAGTTACAGAGCAGCTGAAGGGTACAAGAAGGTTACAGAAACTCTTGCAAACAAATTTAACGCAGCCACAAGGCAAAAATTGCCTGTAAGTTAAATGTGGACACTTACTTGAATTCAGTTTCTATTCCCGATCTGTGGCCCTGGAGATGGCTATCTCCTGAAATACAGCTGTTCTGGCACAGCTGTGGGAGTGGCTGTGCATTCAGCATGGGTAAGGCTCCCTTTAGTGTATGAATTTAAAGTACTAAGGAATGAAATGGGATGAGAAGCAGGGTTTTGGTGACATCCCGGACTGAATTTAGCCCCTCCCACAGCGTCCCAACCAACGTCGACCAGTGTTCCCTATAAAATGAGCAGCTGTAGTTAGCTCTCTCTGTTATAAACTTTCTATTCTCTGTTTCTTCTCCATCCCAAATCTATAATGTCCAATTTGTAGAGACCGGTACAGCCGGGCTCTGGAGACAGATGTTGCCATGGTTACCATATCCCTGCTCTCCGTAGGCCAGGAAGGGCGGGATGATGATGGTCCTCAGCTCCCCCACGCACATGCCCAGAAGACCCTCATCCATCCCCGGGATGAGCTCGTCCTGCTTAACATAGGCGTCATACGTCCGGTTCCTTTTGTAGCTAAAGAGGTACATATAGGTCAGATACACACACAAACCCAAATATGCACACGCACATACATGCAGTCACAACTCCTCAAGCTTAAACACGTGCAGTTTATGTTCACACGTCGGATTTTAGGTAACGCCTTTGAACATTACTGCATTACTGCAATAATTACAGATTAACAATACCTTCAGAGTATTACCATCAGACCACTACACACTCAGTGCACAATTTTTTCACAATGAACTATGCAACAGCAGTATTGTCTCATTCTTCACAGACAATCCGCCTAACTTCCTTCCCACTCACCCTTCCCCACCACACCCCGCCCCCTGTCTCTAAGCCCCTCCCCATCCTGCCTCACCTGGAGTCAAAAGCGGTCCCATCCAGCAAGGTGCCGTTGTAGTGGTACCGGACATAGTCAGAGGCCACCACGGTGCGCTCACAGGCCTTCGCCTTGCTCAGGGTGAACGTCTGCACCTTGTCCTCCGTGTTCCAGATGTCCAGCAGGACCAGGTCGAACACCAATATGGTGTCCGGTGGGACCACGTTCCCTGGGGGAGGGAGAGTCTGGATCTAGCACTGCTTCCCAGTCAGGAATGGGAAGACATACACTAAAATAACAAATACAACGCATGAAATGGCTCCCAAATAAATGAATCTGTAAGCTACAATCAAAATGGTAGAAGCACAGGCTGCTTTGAAGGTGGCACTGAGGTATAATCCGCAGAAGAAGGCAGGTGGCCAGCAGGCATTACATATGAACAGGACTACATGCACGCCAATACATACTGCCAACATGTATCTGACACACTGTGAACTGCTTTTTAAGGCCTGCTCTGTCAGTATGGCCTTGCAGACATCTGGTGACAGCAGTGTGTTTGACTAAGAAGAGTGCATGTGGACTGCCTCTAATTTAAGAGACTTGTGTTGCTGGCTTGCCACTTGTCCCAAATGTTTCCAATCACTTTTGTTCCAAGTGACAAAGTGGCTGCCTCTCTTGCAGAACATCCAACCGGAATGACAACTCTGTATCCAGCTGTCTGTCTTTGGGCTCCTGTATAGTCTGTTCCACATGAAATTATATAGCAGGTGTTAGCGCAGCAAACAAACTGAAGTGAATGCTGTGTGTCACACTTTAATAACTGTTTCTTCTGAGCAAGCCAGTGAATGGGGTTTCAGTGTCTAAATCACACATAGGACATATATGCCCTATTCAACGTATAAATGAGAAATGCATGCAACATGCTTGACTGACCGGGCGACTCATCGACTGCTTTTCAGTGCTCAGCCTTTGTGAAAATATCACTGCAGTTTTTCAGCATTTTGTCACCAGACCCACAAAACACTCAAGGCAGCACCTAACTCTCATCTAATACCCAGTATTTGTTCACAACGCGTTTCCTTTATTTCTTTATTTGAGAGGAATTATATTTATTTAGTGAGGGGTGGTACTCTGAAGTGTGCATCTCAGGACAGACACTACTGCAGAGATTCTATTGGCTTATTAGATACTCAGATCATGTGTCCCCAGCCCGAACCCTTCCATCCCCTCAGTTTCTTAACTACAGCAGGATGTGGGTGGTAAAATCTTCGTTGATATTATTATGTTTTTATCTGTACCTATTTTATGCTATGTATGACCCTATGTGCCCCCACCGCACCGTTTGGTCAAGCCGCAACCCTCTTTTCGTTTGCATATTTGTGTTAATGACAATAAATATTGAATTGAATTGAAAAGGAGATTCTAACGCTACTTTACACCACAAAGTCACTTTCCTTTGTATTGCTCCATTATCACGCCCCTTATTGAATTTTTCAGAATATGCAAACTGCAGTGTTTTGGCATCAATGGGGTAGGTTGACAGAAATTTAAATGTTAAGAATATGGAGCGGAGACCTCTTCAAGCCTAGTAAAAATAAAAATGAAACCGATCCTTTTCTTACTTTTCCTACATTTAGGGGCAATGTAGAGAAACTGGGAATTGCCACTATTTGACAATACCTACAGTGAACAAAATCAAAAGGCCAATACGAGTGGATACCGGATGGGCTGACTGTCTGTGGCTGGGTAAAGGGGCGGGGCATGGGGAAACGGGTTGGGTGGGGCTGATACCTGCTCCCAGGCTGCCATACGCCAGGTGGGGGGGGACGGTGACCTTCCGGCGCTCGTTGACGCACATGCCCTGGATCCCGCGGTCCATGCCTGTGATGAGGCGACCGAGTCCCACCTGTCCAACGAAGGGGACGCCGCGGTCACGGCTGGCGAGCGTAGGACAGCGCAGGACAAGAGGAGAGAATAACGGAATTACCATCCATTACCGCTACAAATGAACTCTACACGCTTAAAGGAAAACAGCAGACCTAGCCTATACAAGTTGTATAGAGAGCTATTTTGTATATGATCGATCGATTTTTAAACTATTTTTAAATTGCAAGGTACCGTTACATAATTGATCTTAAGAATTTATGACAGTATAGTATTTCTATAGTATTAATGAAAAATAAAATGTCTTCTAATGTTACCACGATGGAATTGTTAACATGGTTCATTGAATTGATTCCGTGAATATCTCAACTGCATAATTAGCCTGCTATGTAAAAAGTCTGCGGTCGCCCAAAGTAATCTCGGTCCTCGGTCACATCTCCGACAGATGTGATGTCACCGTTACACTAGCGAAGTGCAAAATCTCGGCTACTTTATAACTGTAATCCCTGTCTAATGCCTATAGGTTTCGACTTGTGGAAATTCAATTTACAGTTAATATTTAGAGCCCCAATAGACAGAACGCAGACAGAAAACTTTGGTCAAAATGTAGCCTGTTTGCCTACACGCCAAAAGACGAAATTTAGAAGTTTAGAAAGAAATCTTGCATTTCAGAAATGCGCAGATATAATAAAGAAAGCAACGTAAATAAAAGGCCAGTTGTTAATAGGCCTTTGTTACGGGGATGCTCTGCATGCTTATCTTAGATTGTATTATAATAATATAGCAGTAATTATTACGATTACATCTTATGTTTAAATAGTTTTTTCATCACTTGGCATATGCGTCTGTTCTAGTGTGACAAGGCGTCGCTAAAGTAAATCACTGCTGAAATGGTTTATCTGAAATAAAAATGGTGGTTTCAATGACACGTCTACGCATATTTCTGCAGACTGTGGACCAGTGCGGATGTCTTTCACATCTGCCCCGCGGTGATAGTCTACATGCAAACGATGAGGCGGGATTTGATCCGTTTTCCTCGGAAAGATCGTTGCATAGATAAACGAATTACCTAAACTTGTTCATTTGTGTGGTGTACAGTAGCGAATCCCACATAGGACATAGCTTTAGGCTACTCAATGGGACCTAAAACCTACACACGGCTTGCAGGTTTGGCTGCTTTAAATCTTACCTCGAGTCGAACTTCTTTCCATCCATGAACGTCCCGTTGTAGTGATAACGCACATAATCGCCCGTTTGAACTTCTCTAGGACAAACTCTGGGTATGTCATATCGATCAATAATAACATCTTCTAACGGGTTGGTATGACAACCCACAAATACTTCTGTGAAACAAAGAAAAAGCAATGCATACCTCGCCTCCATCTTAAATAAGTTATTCTGTCAAACTACGTTTGTCTCTTGAGTGTTCTGAAAATGAAGCTTGTCGAATTTATTTTTAAGATTTCTGCGACCCCTCCACAGCTGCCTGTCTGCATACAGTTTCTGAAGAGAAGTGCATAACTTCACTACGCATAGACTACCGCGTTCATTTCCACTCGGGGGAGGGGGCATCCCTGCATGCTCCCCCTTTTTTCCAGTTTGTGTAAACGTGTTAAGTGGCCTTCGGCTAGCAACATGTTTTGGCTAGCCGTTTTGCCATTTTGGGGCGTAACTATTTCTCTTCCTAATTTTAGGCTGTAACGTCCTGATCCCCCGTGGAATCTGCTTACAACTCACTTGTCAACATTAACAGTGAGATGTTTTATTTGATGAATGCATTAGCAAAGCGCGCAAGTTAAACACATCTGGCTTTCTCAAGAAGACCTAATACTACCCTACCAGTAATGGGCAACGGGGTCCTAAAGCTCAGTTTGTATCATGCTGTCGAGTCGGATAGGCGGAAGCTTAGAATCTGTATATGATAACATGGAGATTGCTTAAGATTAAGAAAGATGTTTTTTATTGTTTCAAAAATTAGATGTCTCACAATATAATTTAGGCAAAATCAAACAAATATTTACTGGGATCGTGTAGGCATAGTTTTCACCCACACAGACATCTTATTTAAACAGCAATGGAGATTTTTCAAAATTTACTCACTCTTAAATCCAAATTGAAATAACATCGTATATGATATCCTAGTCTACCGCACGCAGCCTCTGTGGCTACTATTCACCCGAATAGTCACTTTAGCTTGTTTTTCTTTTAAATAAATCCGTTCGACGTTGCATTAATATTATTATTATTATTAGTAGTAGTAGTAGTAGTAGTAGTAGTAGTAGTAGTAGTAGTTGGTTACTATTATAAACATTGTACATTGAGTTTGGCGTAACGTTACTTTGTATCTTTTCTCATTGCTCAAGAAATGGAATGGTATACGAATAGAATTCTGTCGCTGGTGTCACTTTAGCTATACATAAATATGACCGTGTTTGCATTGTACATTATTTGTTGGGGAACTTAATATGACGGGCGTTACGACCCGTGAAATACGAAACTGAGAGTGGTCGTGGCTGGCTTACTCCTATCCAAAACTCCTGAAGGACCCAAACTTTTCTGGCCCTCCTTGAATTCTTCCTCTCACCGTTATACTCTTTGTAGACTACGTGCAAGCTGACATGCTCATCTTTTGAGAAGTCCTGGAGCGGATGAGAGCAGCGGACCATGGCCTCGAACGCTGTATCTGTAAAACGGTCGCTGATCCCGCTCTGTGTGTGGACAGTTTTATCATCCGCCGTACACGCGCAGTACGAGAAATACAGTTTCAAGAGCTTTCCACAAAATGACCTCATGCCTCTTGAGTCTGCGTATGGACATGCCTTGGACCAGTACGCCGCACAGAACTGGAGGGAGAGTATCAAGTATTTGGAGCTAAGCTTGCGTCTACACCGGCTCTTGAAAGACAGCGAGGCGTTTTGTAGCCAGAACTGCAGCAATGTCAGTCGAGACCCAGACCCCCTATTTGCCGACAGCAATCTCCGGGTTCTGCGGCACGTTTTACTCCGGGCATCCTGCCTCAAAAAATGCAAGGAGGACTTTCCCGTTTTCAAGATGTCCTATCCCAAGAAGAATATTCTGGATGCCTTTGAACAGAGATTGCCTTACCGGTATATACAGTACGCGTATTACCAGGTGGTATTAAGCTTTCGATTCTTTTCCAAACATGAAATAGCAATGTTATTTACTGTTGTATCAATTAGGCTATTAAAGGCTATATGCTGTGGGGGATACAGTTAAATTAGCTTATAGGTGTAGTCGCTCTACATTCGTTGTAAAATAAGATGCTGTTGAGGACATGTGAAGTTAATACGAGTGATCGTAAAACAGCCAAGTACGCTATGTAAAAACACAGTGGCGTTTTTTGAACATATTCTAGTCAGTACTATTGTCTGGAAAAATCCAGAGTAGGTTGTGTTTGAATGAAGGTTTTCCTAATTTTGCATTGGCTCATGAATTAGCCAGGAAGAGTCATGTCTCCTTGAAAAGCATTCCTAGAACTGTCAAGGAACCATGGTTTCTGCGTCCACAAATCATTCACAGACAGAATTCAGTGCTGTTTAAGACTGGAGCAGGATCCATTTCATCAGTCGCATGTCCCCGCTGTGCATTTATTTATGCGAGAAATCTTCACGATCAATAGGCTATTGCACTTTTTCTGGTTGTAGTTTACATTCTTTGCGCAAGGTAAAATGTTTTAGTGTGCGCCGCGACATAATTTTTCCGTGACTCACGGCAGCCCTCTAGCCGAGCTCGGTGTAGGCGCTACAGGGAGCTCCACTTGCCACGTCCCCCAAAATATGCCCTGCTCGCTAAGCGCTAAATTAATTCTTATCCATCTCCGCATGTGAAACACACGAGAGCTGCGCTGTAGTGTGTATTGTGCAGTCTATGCTTAATCAATTAAGTGTGCCGAATCAAAGTGCACTTCATTCATTCACACAGCGCCAAATCAAGCTTTGGACCATTCCATTACTGCATATGAGAGGGGAGAAGAGGGGACATTTATTACAGATACAATCCCATCTGATTCCCTTTTGAACCGATGTATTCATTTGCTATTGTGTTAATCTCTGGGCTTTTGTATGTCTGTGACCTCTGGCACTAACTGTCAGGCTAGCCTATACCAGCCTTAAAATTAGGAAGATGTACAGTGAGTGTCAATTAAACCAACCAATCAACTGTTAGATTGTATCCCGCAATCCCAGTTCAATTCAGGCTGACTCTCCCTGCTCACAAAAACGTGGGTCTGTCTGAGTGTTTCAAAGCAAGGGCTCCCTGTTCCAGCATCTCAAACAAGCCGCTTTTCCACTGCATGGTACCGGCTCAACTCGACTCAACTCGACTTGACTTTTTTGGTTGTGGATAGTACCTGGTACTTTTTTGCTATCACTTCCGTCAAGGTTCCAAGCGAGCTGAGGTGATACCAAAAGGTGACGTGAAAACACTGCAGAGCACTGATTGGTCAGAGCAACACGTTTCATGCGGCGTCGCTAATGACGACCAGCTACATTGACGGGGCTGCTATCTGCAGTGGAAAACGGAGTACCTGGTACCAAAAGCAAGTAGAGTCGAGTCGAGCTGAGCCGGTACCATGCGGTGGAAAAGCGGCTAAAGCCTCCCCAGACAGGTGCAGAATCAGCCGTAAGTGCTGCAAGGTTTGATTTTTCTCTTGCAGCTGTTTTCATGGTGAGCTTGCAGTTCCTAGCTCCTCATGCAAGGGCTCACCATTAACCCCTGCTCAGCTACGGCTCTGAACTGTTCCCCAAATTGGGCAATGGGGTTAAAGGTCTGGTTTGGATTCCTGACCCCCCCCAGCTGAAGGCTCCCCCTCCCCCAGGAGCTGTTTTAATTGGTCAGCTGCACTCTGGGGCACAGAACTTTGGGTGGTCTTGTGGAATTCACCTGGAGTAACTATGGCACCACGGGACTGAACTCCTGTTCAGCAACAGACCTGCGGACATGCTGAACGTTTCAGCTCATGGGTACAATGCATCAGAGGAGCTGAATGCAGCCTTCAGAATCATGATCAGTGCACTGGGTGCAGAACGCAAACTGCTTTTTTATGTTACTGCGGGGCCCTGGTGTGATGTCCCCCCCCCCCACTCCCCCTTATGGTCTGGGAGCCGCAGTTCCTGTCACGGGCAGGTACGCCAGCGAATGCCCACGTAGACAATGGTCAGATTCTGAGAGGGTGTGGTGTAGACATTGGTCAGATTCTGAGAGGGTGTGGTGTAGATATTGGTCAGATTCTGAGAGGGTGTGGTGTAGACATTGGTCAGATTCTGAGAGGGTGTGGTGTAGATATTGGTCAGATTCTGAGAGGGTGGTGTAGACATTGGTCAGATTCTGATGTGGTGTAGACATTGGTCAGATTCTGAGAGGGTGTGGTGTAGATGTAGATTCTGAGAGGGTGTGGTGTAGACATTGGTCAGATTCTGAGAGGGTGTGGTGTAGACATTGGTCAGATTCTGAGAGGGTGTGGTGTAGATATTGGTCAGATTCTGAGAGGGTGTGGTGTAGATATTGGTCAGATTTTGAGAGGGTGTGGTGTAGACATTGGTCAGATTCTGAGAGGGTGTGGTGTAGACATTGGTCAGATTTTGAGAGGGTGTGGTGTAGACATTGGTCAGATTTTGAGAGGGTGTGGTGTAGACATTGGTCAGATTCTGAGAGGGTGTGGTGTAGACATTGGTCAGATTCTGAGAGGGTGTGCTGTAGAAGTGAGACCGCATGCTCCTGTCTGTCTCCCAGTTAAACAACCTGGAGAGGGCTGTTTCTGCAGCCCACACCTACCTCCAGAAGAACCCCAACGAACCCTTCATCTCCAAGAACATGAACTACTACAAGACCCTCTTCGACGTGGAGGAGTACCTGATTGACCACGAGGAGCGACCATATGAGGTGGGTGTGGCCAGGACATTCAGTTCCGGGTTCTGCTCCAGATGCAGAACACTTTGCTGTGCTTCACCTGGAGTGCTCATTTCACTCAACACTGTGAGCGTATCTGAGGTGTGCTGCTTCCTGTTTGGCGGGTGTGTCTGTGGTGGCATGATGTAAACAGGAGCAGAAAGCGACATATTTGAAAGTCAGTGTCATACCATCGCCATACTAGCAGTCGAGGTAACAACCCTTTGCACCTTGATATTAAGCACAGCACCATTTTAGTTCATGAAACAGTTTAGATATGTTGAGTGCAGCCCTGACGTGAGTGGGCGGAGTGAGTGGGAGAAGGTATGCTCCTCATTGGCCCAGAGGTGAGTGGGTGGAGTGAGCATGAGAAGGTATGCTCCTCATTGGCCCAGACGTGTGTGGTGGAGTGAGCATGAGAAGGTATGCTCCTCATTGGCCCAGACACGAAGTGGGCTGAGTGAGCATGCGAAGGTACGCTCCTCATTGGCCCAGACGTGAGTGGGTGGCGTGAGCATGAGAAGGTATGCTCCTCATTGGCCCAGACGTGAGTGGGTGGAGTGAGCGTGAGAAGATATGCTCCTCATTGGCGCAGACGTGAGTGGGTGGAGTGAGCATGAGAAGGTATGCTCCTCATTGGCCCAGACGTGAGTGGGTGGAGTGAGCGTGAGAAGGTATGCTCCTCATTGGCCCAGACGTGAGTGGGTGGAGTGAGCATGCGAAGGTATGCTCCTCATTGGCCCAGACGTGTGGGTGGAGTGAGCGTGCGAAGGTATGCTCCTCATTGGCCCAGACGTGTGGGTGGAGTGAGCATGAGAAGGTATGCTCCTCATTGGCCCAGACGTGTGGGTGGAGTGAGCATGAGAAGGTATGCTCCTCATTGGCCCAGACGTGTGGGTGGAGTGAGCATGAGAAGGTATGCTCCTCATTGGCCCAGACACGAAGTGGGCTGAGTGAGCATGCGAAGGTACGCTCCTCATTGGCCCAGACGTGAGTGAGTGTGGGAAGGTATGCTCCTCATTGGCCCAGAGGTGAGTGGGCAGAGTGAGTGTGAGAAGGTATGCTCCTCATTGTCCCAGAGGTGAGTGGGTGGAGTGAGTGTGAGAAGGTATGCTCCTCATTGTCCCAGAGGTGGGTGGGTGGAGTGAGTGTGAGAAGGTATGCTCCTCATTGTCCCAGAGGTGAGAGGGCGGAGTGTGTGTGAGAAGGTATGCTCCTCATTGGCCCAGCCATTAAGAGCCCGTGTGGCATGAGAAGAGGGGAACAGGACTCGTGGCTAAGTGATAGTTAAAATAATGTCTTCACCTGCCTGATTATATTGTCTGTAGGTATGTGGCATGTTCGTACGGACCGCTGCCTTGCAGGTGCCACGCGTGACTGGGACTAATCAGTTTGACCTTTCAGAGGAACGCTATCTGCATGAACTCAGGCAGATGGGACTGAAGGAAGGTGCTTGCCTCTCAGCATACCGGCTCCCCAGCACCTGCACTCATGCACGCTATGAGCAGCATGAGTAACGATGCATTTTCCAATAGAGAAAAATCTTGTTAATTAAACATGAGAGAGAAAAGATGAAAGGAATCTGCTGACTGTAATATAAGGAGAAAATTCTAACTAAGATATTTATGTGCTCGTAAAAAAGTGCAAAAAGCAAAACTACTTCTAACTTCGCTGTGAAAATGCTACATGTAACTGCAGAATACAGAATGTTTTCCTCAGTGAAACTGTTCTCTCCTGTTTCAGTGTTTTCCTCAGTAAAACTTCTCTCTCCTGTTTCAGTGTTTTCCTCAGTAAAACTGTTCTCTCCCGTTTCAGCGTTTTCCTCAGTAAAACTTCTCTCTCCTGTTTCAGTGTTTTCCTCAGTAAAACTGTTCTCTCCTGTTTCAGTGTTTTCCTCAGTAAAACTGTTCTCTCCTGTTTCAGTGTTTTTTCAGTAAAACTGTTCTCTCCTGTTGCAGAGTGTTTTTTTCAGTAAAACTGTTCTCTCCTGTTGCAGAGTGTTTTTTCAGTAAAACTGTTCTCTCCTGTTGCAGTGTTTTTTCAGTAAAACTTCTCTCCTGTTTCAGTGTTTTCCTCAGTAAAACTGTTCTCTCCTGTTTCAGTGTTTTCCTCAGTAAAACTGTTCTCTCCTGTTGTTTCAGTAAAACTGTTCTCTCCTGTTGCAGAGTGTTTTTTCAGTAAAACTGTTCTCTCCTGTTGCAGTGTTTTTTCAGTAAAACTTCTCTCCTGTTTCAGTGTTTTCCTCAGTAAAACTGTTCTCTCCTGTTTCAGTGTTTTTTCAGTAAAACTGTTCTCTCCTGTTGCAGAGTGTTTTTTCAGCAAAACAGTTCTCTCCTGTTTCAGTGTTTTCCTCAGTAAAACTGTTCTCTCCTGTTTCAGTGTTTTCCTCAGTAAAACTGTTCTCTCTCCCTGTTGCAGAGTGTTTTTTCAGTAAAACTGTTCTCTCCTGTTGCAGGGTGTTTTTTCAGTAAAACTGTTCTCTCCTGTTTCAGTATTTTCCTCAGTAAAACTGTTCTCTCCTGTTGCAGAGTGTTTTTTTCAGTAAAACTGTTCTCTCCTGTTGCAGAGTGTTTTTTCAGTAAAACTGTTCTCTCCTGTTGCAGTGTTTTTTCAGTAAAACTTCTCTCCTGTTTCAGTGTTTTCCTCAGTAAAACTGTTCTCTCCTGTTTCAGTGTTTTTTCAGTAAAACTGTTCTCTCCTGTTGCAGAGTGTTTTTTCAGCAAAACAGTTCTCTCCTGTTTCAGTGTTTTCCTCAGTAAAACTGTTCTCTCCTGTTTCAGTGTTTTCCTCAGTAAAACTGTTCTCTCCTGTTGCAGAGTGTTTTTTCAGTAAAACTGTTCTCTCCTGTTGCAGGGTGTTTTTTCAGTAAAACTGTTCTCTCCTGTTTCAGTATTTTCCTCAGTAAAACTGTTCTCTCCTGTTGCAGAGTGTTTTTCTGAAGTCGGTGAAGCTCTTTAACTCGGGAGACTTCAGCAGCTGTGCGAGGGACATGGAGCTGGCGGCCAGCGAGTTCTTTAAGGCGTATGACCTGTGTCTGGCGGGCTGTGAGGGGGTCTACGAGGTGACTGAGACCAAAGACTTCTACGCTTCCCTGGCAGGTCAGTCTGGCCCACAGCATCCACACCCCTCCCTACCACACAGCCCAGCTGTTGGGGGGGGATATCTTCCAGCTCACTGTCAGTCTTTGGGGGTGGGGCATTAGCCAATGCTGGAGCTGAAAAGGCAGATACTTTAGCAAACCCAAATAAAACATTTACTTCTCTGACTGGAATCTATACCAAATCAGTGGAGTAAATTAGTTCATTTAAGTTGGCCAATTTTGTGTATTGAAAATGTTTTCTAAGTAAATGGTTTAGTATTTCATTGGATGCATAAACCAAAAGGACGTTATTCATTCTCGTTCACACTTTTTTGCTTTTCATGTCTTTGCACTCTTTCCTCGTTCCCTTTCTCCCAGATCTGTACAAAGACGCTCTGCAGTGTAAGGTGCAGTGTGAGGCCAGCCTGACGCCCAACGTGGGGGGGTACTTTGTGGAGAAGTTTGTGGCGACCATGTATCACTACCTGCAGTTTGCCTATTACAAGCGTAAGTAGGGAGAACATCTCCTCACATATGACTGTGGTTTTGAGCTGGCTCAGCTGTAGGGCAGTGGGAGGAGGGAGATGAGCTGTGTTCTCTGTGCAGTGTTAGCACAGGGAGATGAGCTGTGTTCTCTGTGCAGTGTTAGCACAGGGTAATGAGCTGTGTTCTCTGTGCAGTGTTAGCGCAAGGTAATGAGCTGTGTTCTGTGTGCAGTATTAGCACAGGGAGATGAGCTGTGTTCTCTGTGCAGTGTTGGCACAGGGTAATGAGCTGTGTTCTCTGTGCCGTTTTAGCAGAGGGAGATGAACTGTGTTCTCTGTGCAGTGTTAGCGCAGGGTAATGAGCTGTGTTCTCTGTGCAGTGTTAGCACAGGGTAATGAGCTGTGTTCTCTGTGCAGTGTTAGCACAGGGTAATGAGCTGTGTTCTCTGTAGTGTTAGCACAGGGTAATGAGCTGTGTTCTCTGTGCAGTGTTAGCGCAGTGTAATGAGCTGTGTTCTCTGTGCAGTGTTAGCGCAGGGTAATGAGCTGTGCTCTCTGTGCAGTGTTAGCGCATGCAGTGTTAGCGCAGGGTAATGAACTGTGTTCTCTGTGCAGTGTTGGCACAGGGTAATGAGCTGTGTTCTCTGTGCCGTTTTAGCAGAGGGAGATGAACTGTGTTCTCTGTGCAGTGTTAGCGCAGGGTAATGAGCCGTGTTCTCTGTGCAGTGTTATCACAGGGTAATGAGCTGTGTTCTCTGTGCAGTGTTAGCACAGGGTAATGAGCTGTGTTCTCTGTGCAGTGTTAGCACAGGGAGATGAGCTGTGTTCTCTGCAGTGTTAGCACAGGGTAATGAGCTGTGTTCTCTGTGCAGTGTTAGCGCAGTGTAATGAGCTGTGTTCTCTGTGCAGTGTTAGCGCAGGGTAATGAGCTGTGCTCTCTGTGCAGTGTTAGCGCATGCAGTGTTAGCGCAGGGTAATGAGCTGTGTTTTCTGGGTAGTGTTAGTGCAGGGTAATGAGCTGTGTTCTCTGTGCAGTGTTAGCGCAGTGTAATGAGCTGTGTTCTCTGTGCAGTGTTAGCGCATGCAGTGTTAGCGCAGGGTAATGAGCTGTGTTTTCTGGGTAGTGTTAGTGCAGGGTAATGAGCTGTGTTCTCTGTGCAGTGTTAGCGCAGGGTAATGAGCTGTGTTCTCTGTGCAGTGTTAGCGCAGGGTAATGAGCTGTGTTTTCTGGGTAGTGTTAGTGCAGGGTAATGAGCTGTGTTCTCTGTGCAGTGTTAGCGCAGGGTAATGAGCTGTGTTTTCTGTGCAGTGAATGACGTGCAGAACGCCGCCCCCTGTGCTGCCAGCTACATGCTCTTCGACCCTGACGACCAGGTGATGAAGCAGAACATGGTGTACTACCGTTTCTACCGCGAGCAGTGGGGATTGGAGGAGAGCCACTTCAAACCCCGCCCAGTGAGTTCCGTCCTCACACCAATGCAGTGTGTTAACTGTGCTCATCGGCTGAGGGTGCCTAGTGCACATGCCCCCACACTATCCTCATTGGCTCGTTCACCTACCTGAGCATCAGTCTGAGCTTATGGTAAGCTCTTTGGCCTGACATTCAGATGGGTGCGCTGCTGGGGAGGAAAGTGGTGACTGTTGGATGAATGGGGTGTAATCCTGTGTAACCTCTTAAGGAAACTCGATGGTTTCCAAAAGTGCATAAGAATAAGTTAGGACAGCAACAGTCCATTCAACCCGTCTCAGCTTGTCACTTGTTTCACCTGACTAGAGAGTATCAATCACCTATGTCTGAATACCTGTGTCCCCCTGTTCTGTTGACAGAACTTAGAAAATCTTGTACTTCACTTTGTTAATCCCATTCGTAAATTTGAAAACACTCTTTAAATTTTTCCCTCAAGTCTCTTTTTGCTTGATTAGTTTAAGCGTTCTTGTCCTTAAGTATTTTCTTGTAATTTCAGGTAAATTTAATATCAACAGCCAATTTAGTTGTCCTTTCTTAACTTTTTAAAGTGTATCTATCTTTCTTGTGGTGTGCTACACAAAGTGGTACACAGTACTCTAAGTGTGCTCCAACTAAGGCATTTTGGTAGAATTAATAGCCTAATCTGATTTATACTCAGTATGATTTATACTCATTGTGTGTTAGTCCTGGTTTTTACCATGAAGCAGGTTGCTAGTGGTTCAGGCTGATGAACAGATGAAAGATGCATTTGGAAGGCTCTCTGGGTAGAGGAAGCCTGTTCTGGAGGCCCTTCCTGTGTAACCCCCCCCCCCCCCCCCCCCCCCCCCCCCCCCAGGGAAAGCCCTGTGAATGTATCGGGTTTCTCAGAAGAACAATCCCTTCATTCTGAGGTTCAGCATCCTGCTCCAAAGGGACTGACCAGAAGCTCCATAAATATTGCTCTTGTGGTGGAATTTCCAGCTATCCCACGTGCCTTTGCTCTAGTGTAGTCACTGCGTGCTTTGTCTGACCTGCAGAACATCACATGACATGGAAGTTTAATGTTCCTGTGTCTGATTGGTCAGGTTTCAGAGTCAATGGGTAGCAAACGAGGGCAGAGGTATATTTCTGATGCTCTTCGGATACACATGAAAAAAAAATGGCTTCAGTCCATTTCTTTGAGTGAAGGTAGCAATTAAAGACACCGCACTAGTACCCCTGGCTTTGCTTGCGGCCATGGTTTCAACATTCCTGACTAGTCCGCTTTACCAAAATTAAAACAAACGCAGGCATAAAGCTGGCCCGTCATGGGGATTCATTTGCTCTGAGGAAGAGGCCGATACCAGTTCCACATTCTCCTCTGTATTCCACAGTCTTTGTGGCTCTGCTTCTGAATTAGAAGAGCACTGATTTAACGTTGCTGTGGCCACATCGCTGTAGGTGAACACTGTCAGTGAAGGACTAATAAACATTCAGTGGATCGGCAAATGAGTTCTCTGGGTACTGACACAAACTCCTCCCATCCTGCAGGAGGCACTGCGCTATTTTAACCAGACCACTACGCAAAAGGAGATGCTGGAGTTTGCACTCAATTACCTACAAACAGATGATGAGGTAAGAGAAGCTGATGCTGAGGTGACGAATAGCTGGAGCACTGATCTTGGGTCAGTTTAGCTTTTCAGCTCATAATGGTTGGGATAACGACAGTAGAACATACCATATCCATCATGAGCTGAAAGGCTGGCTAAATAAATCATTTAACTATCAGCCAGGTAAGACAGCAAACACATTTTCTAATAAGATGAGCATAGTTCATAAATGTGTTTTAATAAAATAATTGTGATTGAAGGTTTCTGATACAGTATGCTACAGTATGCAGAAAATCAAATATCTAGATATTTAGCTAGCCAAACTACTTATCAGAGCTGATACAGTTATGTTACAGCATGCAAAAGAAGCATAGTTCATAATATAAAATAGATATGATAGCAGTAGCTACAGTATGCAGAAAATCAAATATCTAGATATTTAGCTAGCCAAACTACTTATCAGAGCTAGCTATAATTTTATGGTTAGTTGGTAGATGAAAAGAAATGGAACAAGCTGGTTGTCTGGGCTAGGTTGCTAGTGCTTCTGTTAGTGTCTGGGTCAGTCTGTGGCAAGCTACAGCTAGCTTTCCTAAGCAGAATTGAACTTTTAGAGACAAGCATATGAATATCAATGCAAGTGAGCATTCTGGCTGGGTAGTTCGGTAACTAGCTAGCCAGCTAATATGAAAAATGTAAGCTAGTATTATAAATGCATATAGAGCTTTTAGAAAGTATCCCCCTTGAACATATTTTGTCATATTACAGCATAAAATTTGAATGCATTGAAAAGGGTCCCCTTCACCGACATAATGAATTCAAACATGTATTTAAAAAAATTGTTTATTCAACGTTTTTTTAAATGAATGAAAAGAAATTAAATTAAATTATATTTTTCATTTACGAAAGTATTTACTTGGAACTATTTACTCTTTTCGGTAGATAACCTGACTGAATTAAATTATTCTTGGTATTAATTGTTCTAGAAAAGTTAAGTAGGTGAAACTCGTGAATACTGTATCTGTATATGTAAGAATCACAAGTCTCATTTGACTGGTCAGCCAATTATAACACAAAATGCTCGCCTCGCCACCTAGGGTATACCTCCATAACTTCACCTGCTAACAGGCTTTCACAAGAAATAAGGATTTGTGCTAATGTAGTGTTTCTAATCTGCAAGGCCCTTCAGTGAAGGCAGTGGGTTGGGCACAGAGCTCCTAGCTGGGAGAGGTATGTGACAGGGAGGTGTGAGTGACTGAGGCTGCTCTGTGTGTTTGTTCTGCAGTCTGTCTGTGTGCTGGCTGCCCTGGTCAGGCTGTCAGAGACAGGAACTCAGACACACAGAGCTGTGCTAGGGGTGGGGCCAGGGGCGGGGCTAGGGGCGGACCCAGGGGCGGGACCAGGAAGCACACCCTCACAGTGTAGCATAATGCACAATTAGGGGGAGGTTTGAGTCATAGCTAACCTAAGTGTGTGTTTACGTGTGTGTGTATACGTGTGTGTGCATGTACATGTGTGTGTGTGCGTGCGTGTGTGTTCTCATAGGACACAGTGAGCCCAGAGGAAAGCATTGTGGGACCCCCAGACCCCCCGGATGTGGAGTTTGAAGGCCCGGGGGACTATGAGGAGTCCTTCTATGCAGAGTGGTGGCAAGAGCCCAAAAGCAAGGGGGACATAGGAGAGCCTGCAGAGTGACCTAGACCTGCACCAGGACCCGCACCAGGACCCACACCAGGATGCATGCCAAAGTCTGGATAGGCTGCGGGTAGACTGGACTCTGGTCAGAACCACCCACAAAAGGGATGTTTTACACCTCCCACCAAGTCAAATCCAGCCCTGCCCACCCCAATTCAGCCCCACCCAATTCAATCCAGCCCCACCCAGTCAAATCCAGCCCCGCCCCCCCAATTCAACCCCACCCACTCCAATCCAGCCCCGCCCAGTACAATTCAGTGTCGCCTCCAATCCAGCCCCACCCAGTCAAATCCAGCCCCACCCACTCCAATCCAGCCCCACCCAGTCAAATCCAGCCCCACCCACTCCAATCCAGCCCCACCCAGTCAAATCCAGCCCCACCCACTCCAATCCAGCCCCACCCAGTTCAGTCCAGCCCCACCCAGGCCAATTCAGCCCCACCCAATTCAATCCAGCCCCACCCAGTCAAATCCAGCCCCGCCCCCCCAATTCAACCCCACCCACTCCAATCCAGCCCCGCCCAGTACAATTCAGCCTCGCCTCCAATCCAGCCCCACCCAGTCAAATCCAGCCCCACCCACTCCAATCCAGCCCCACCCAGTCAAATCCAGCCCCACCCACTCCAATCCAGCCCCACCCAGTCAAATCCAGCCCCACCCACTCCAATCCAGCCCCACCCAGTTCAGTCCAGCCCCACCCAGGCCAATTCAGCCACACTCACTTCGATCCAGCCCCACCCACTCCAATCCAGCCCCGCCCACTCCAATCCAGCCCCACCCAGTCAAATCCAGCCCCACCCACTCCAATCCAGCCCCACCCAGTCAAATCCAGTCCCACCTACTCCAGTCCAGCCCCACCCACTCCAATCCAGCCCCACCCAGTCAAATCCAGCCCCACCCACTCCAATCCAGCCCCACCCAGTTCAATCCAGCCCCACCCAGGCCAATTCAGCCACACTCACTTCGATCCAGCCCCACCCACTCCAATCCAGCCCCGCCCACTCCAATCCAGCCCCACCCACTCCAATCCAGCCCCACCCAGTCAAATCCAGCCCCACCCACTCCAATCCAGGCCTGACCTGTCTAAGGCCATGTTTACAAGGCAGGTCTTGCTGCCCTGTTTCGATTTTTTGCCTATATCTTATACTGACTGTGACCATATCTGATACCTGTGCTCACACGGTTTACACTTGAAACAACCTGCATGCGCACAGAATGGTTTGGTTACCGATACAAGATCAACAACCACGCCGCCACAGCCATATCACCATCTACAATAAACACAAAACGAGACGGCAATAATGATTCAAGCTATTGCTTTTTGAAGCTTCTTAGGTCCGCAACAAACATCGCCTGTATTTTGGCCCGTAACCTTGGTATTTGCCACTGGACTGAGCCTTTGTCCTCCGTTTAACTTCTTTGAAGATTTACAGTTACCAGCGAAGAGTGGTTGTGCATGTGATATTCCGATCTGTGTGTTTAGATGACCATCGCATTGGCAGATATCTGCTTCCTATCTGATTTATTTCCACATATGAATGTGGCCCAAAACAGATCAGTAAATATCTGATTTCATGTTCTTTTTCCTGTTTACACGTTCATAGTCCATATCCGATCTGTGCCACTGTGACGTGTGCCACTTTTACCAGGCTGTGTAAACGTAGCCCAGCTTTCCCCAGTCCAGCCCAGACAGAGAGGAAATCATGAAGGAGGACGCATCCACATAGACACCTGACCTCCTTCCTCCATCTCTACAGAAGGAAGTAGCAGAATGATCCAGCCTGTTTATTCAGCCAAAGTTATTTCTCATTCATTTACACACTCTGACCGAAGGACCAGGGTTTTTTTCAGTTTGAAAGGTGTATTATAATTATTGCCTTTGTTGTTATCTTTATTTAATTGTTAATCCCGATTGTGCCTTGGCCCTATGTTAGAGGGCAGTGTTCTGTGAAGCAGTTTTGCATTGAATGAGCTGTTCTGTCTCGCACAGTGCCAGAATTCTGTCTGTATTCTTGCAGTCCTCTGTCAGGCAGTTATATGCAAAATGTGTCAACTGAGGATGGAAAAAATAAAGTGGCATCCTGCCACTTTAGTGGGCTGTTATTCTTTGAGAGTCTATTTGCTTCAAAACAACTGGTAAACTTTTACCAATGATGGAAAATGGTAACTAAGGAGTAAGGAAATTCTCTAGAAGGCAGCAGCATTTTTGAGCTAATTGCTCATACATGGAAACATATATTTCTTTACTCCTGTTTACTCCTGTCTGCTCCTGTATACTCTTGTTTATCTGTCTCCTCCTCTTGTTTATTCCTGTTTGCTCCTGTTCAGAAGGGCCAGTTGTGTGTGTTTGTGCTCTGTCAGTTTGGGAGAGAGCAGACCAGCATGCACCTCCAGTACGCATGTGACCTTCCGCTGCTTTTAATCGTGCAGCCTCTTTGTGCCGCTCACACTAGAGCTGGAAAGCCCAGGGGTCAGAAAGTAAAAGTCCTGCTGTGTGTTTCTTCCACCCATGACCTCTGCCAGCTCATTTCACAGATCAGTTCTACTTCCTGGCTGAAGAATTGTGCTAATCACCAAATCCAGGTGATTGGAACAAAACACTGGGGTGGACTTTGACTTTCTGGACCTGGATTTTCCCCCTCTGGCTCACACAGATGTTGAGTCAGAGGAGACTGCATGTGCTGCTTGTGGAGCCTATGGGAGTGCACAGAGGGCATCGCTGGTGTGCAGCGATACTTTAGCCTGCTGATCCAGTTATGCTGGCACAGTCACAGACCAGATTCAATACCAGACTGGGGGTGTATCTATCTATGTATCTAATCTATCTATGTCTATAGTGATTCTGTTGTGTAAGCCACCCAGCAGCCCCAGAATACATATTTTTAACGTGCTTCGGTCCCATGCCGTGACCACCCTGATAGGGCCAGAAGAGCTGAACAACAAGGAGATGCGAGAATTCCGGATAACTCTGGAGATTTAATATTCACTAGCGAGAGAGAGCGTATTCACACAAACATAAACAAACAAAAAAATCCTTTGCTCGTCATCCGCACGGGATTGGGGTTAAAACAAAAAACTGAAACAACAAAGAGAAAATAAATGAAATTATAATTTGTCGCTTTTCAGTCCGTCTCTGCCTTGCCGTGCTCTCTCTCACTGTCGTGGGGGATCCCCGGTCTCAGTCGCCTACTGTGGAAAGAAGCACACCTTTAAATCCTGGGCTGATTCGTAACATCATCCAGGTGCATGCCTACTTAACCAGGTCCTCTAATTGCTCTGAATTCCTCCTTCAAACTGAGCCATGCCACAGCTCCCCATTTGATGGACTTCAGTACTGCACACACCCAATATTCATCCACAAAATTGATTGACAAACACGTTTCACATTTTCATTTTTATTTTCTCATTTTACGTGTCACTCATTCATTTCATTTGGAAGTTTAAAGTCTCTTCTTGTCCGCGACCTTTTCCTGAAAAGACGGGCCGCCTTTCTGTTGGTCTTGCTCTTCCATCGATTCAGAGGAATTTTCATGTGATCTAAAAGGAACCTAAACCCCTATACAGAATAACAGTGCATTCATTGAAAACAACTAAAATTGAAATACTGATTTCTGTTCACTATTTATGAACTGAAAATATCTGCCACGCTCTTTCCCAAACAGTCAACCACAAAGAGAGTCATGTACAATATATACATTTCCCTATATACTGTACATGTTGGCACCTGGATATGAGCAATCTCTGGTGTTTAAACTATCGACACATGTACAATTCTGAGCTACAGAGCTGTGCTAGATATATCTAGACAGGTGTGTTCTAGAATAACAGATCATACTCAACTCCATCTGTATAACATTTTTTGTATATATTATCATGTTTTACACATTATTTCTTATGTATGCACACTATGTACAAGGTAATGTATGCATGGGTGCATTTGAGCACACTTAATGCTTAACACCTACTCTTTGTGCTCATTTTTTAAAGTGTCATGATTTTGCAGCACCAGTAGGTACATGATAGTTCAAAAACAAAAACAGACAGTAGAGATTTGGGTGGAAGTGGGGTAGCAGTGCTGTTGACTAGATAGAAAAGAGATTTGGGGAGGGATGGGGTAGTGCTGTTGACTAGATAGAAAAGAGATTTGGGGAGGGATGGGGTAGTGCTGTTGACTAGATAGAAAAGAGATTTGGGGATGGATGGGGTAGTGATGTTGACTAGATAGAAAAGAGATTTGGGGAGGGATGGGGTACTGCTGTTGACTAGATAGAAAGATTTGGGGAGGGATGGGGTAGTGATGTTGATTATAGAAAAGAGATTTGGGGAGGGGTGGGGTGGTGCTGTTGACTAGATAGAAAAGAGATTTGGGGATGGATGGGGTAGTGATGTTGACTAGATAGAAAAGAGCTTTGGGGAGGGATGGGGTACTGCTGTTTATAGGAAAGAGATTTGGGGATGGATGGGGTAGTGCTGTTGACTAGATAGAAAAGGAGATTTGGGGAGGGATGGGGTAGTGATGTTGATTATAGAAAAGAGATTTGGGGAGGGTGGGGTGGTGATGTTGACTAGATAGAAAAGAGATTTGGGGAGGGGTGGGGTAGTGTTGACTAGATAGAAAAGAGCTTTGGGGAGGGATGGGGTAGTGCTGTTGATTATAGGAAGGAGATTTGGGGATGGATGGGGTAATGCTGTTGACTAGATGGAAAAGAGATTTGGGGGGGGGGAAGTGATGTTGGGGACTAGATGGAAAATAGATTTGGGGAGGAATGGGGTACTGCTGTTGGTTCAGTAGTATTGATGCTGGTTACAGTCAGAAGAGAGATTTGGTTGAATGAGGTATACAAGTAATGCTGGAATAACATTCAGACAGCACAACAGTTTGGATGTGGGTGAGGCACTAATACTGAGGTGGGAGAGGGGGAGTACTTTAATTTCGTAAATCCATTGGCTTAAGAATCATTTTGGTTCAAATGCAGCCTTTGGTTATGAATGAGAATGAGAACAAATTGATGTTAACCTTTTGCCTTATGGAGGTCTTTTGGGTGTAATTAAAAGGGAACCTGCATCATTTCAGTCCAGAGGTTTGTTTTGGGACATAGAAGCCTTTCAGAGACCTGCAACTCAGTTGCATCTGTGTGGATTATCCCACCAAGCAACAAACTAAACTGTTCAATCAGTCTCAGTCTTCATTAAATATTTTTCCCGTCAAAAAATATGTAACTAATAAATATTACCTTGCATAAATATATGGCCTTTTGTCCAAAAATCTAAAGTGCTTTACATTACAAGGCTTCAGAAGTCCCTCATCCTCCTCCAAGTTTCAGAACAGTAGCAGAGGAGCCAAACTCCCTCTGAGAAGCATGTTCAGTCATTACAGGGTGCAAGAGAACAGAATCGTCACACATCATACCAGGTGTGAGCCCCAGTCCCCAATATTAAACGTGCCCTCTGACCACGTTTCCCAGAATGCATTTTGCAGCCAGGCCTCATCATGAGTCAGATGTGGACACTGTGATGTGGTGAAAGGGGGGTCTTGAAGAGCATTTTTCTCGGCGTGCAGTGATGTGCCGAACTGTTTGTCAAACTGTTTGTTGCTAACGAAACGTGAACTGCAAGCAAACCCCCATTTCTGCTCTGGATCCCTGGGCAACGTGTTAAACGGGGCTCCTCTAGCCAGCCTTGAAGCTTGAATCTCACATCCTGTGTCTGGGCATCTTAAGGACAACTCAACCAAAACCATCATTTGGTATGTTCTGCTTTTAACCCAAACCATCTTCCTACTATCTCTGCAAAAGTCCATTTGAAGTGGTGATGTCACTGGGATATAGCTTCTTCCACCTTGTCATTTAAGTGCATAGAAGTGTGCGGGTGAGTCCTCTCCAATAGTGACAAATCCATAGTTATTCTACTTCTAAAGAAAATCCATAAGTACTTCTAAAGAAATCAATAATGGTTTGGTCTCTTGTGTTAATTTAATCTACGAACTGCAGCTAAATGTTCAGAATCCATTCTGTCCAGCAGGAGAAAGAGGAGGCCTTATACCTAGGTGACATCATTGTTGGGCGGTGCTTTGTCCATTTTCTTTAACATATGCTAAAACATAATATGTGACATATTAGAAATAAGAGGGATACATTATTCTGAACTTGGAAAACATATTAAATGACAATATGTTCATGGAAAAAAAGAGAGAACAGACAGCCCCCCTCCCCCTTTCATTTCTAAGAGCATTTCAGTATGGAGACACTAGTGATAAATGAAAAAGATTCAGGCAACAATATACAAACAAATGTGCATGTATTCATTATACATACAGTATACGCATACTCCATGTCCTGTATAGAGTACATTTCTTATATTTTGCAGTGAACACATCATAAATGTACTGATTTCGTACTGAGCCGGCAGTCTAAGAGTGTGTATGTGTATTGTACACATTTCTAAATACTGGCAAACACACACACATGCATCCACACTCTTCTATGCATGTTTGCAGTGTAAGAAACTGCTGTGTTACTGCATGTTGACTGGTTACCTTAAGGTTTTCTTTTAAAAATCAGCATACATAAATAGCAATGACTAATTGTGGAATGTTAGTAGACAACACAAGAGGTTATAAGTCACTGAAGATGACCACTCCTACAGTGTCTCTAGGTCCAGTGAGTTCCTCGTAGCAACACCACCCAGACAGTGTGCGTAATGCCCGTGAGGTTCAGACATCGTTTGAAACGGACTCCCAGCGTTCTGCCCTCCCCTCAGCACTGCTGGAAGCACTCTTCTTCCTAATGCATTTTTTCACAATACATTTCCTTTTTTTCTTTGGAAACAGGACAATTTGTCATTTTAAAAATAACTTTAAAAGGAGTTCTTCCTGATTATGGTGAACACCATTTCATACAAACAGTGCCTACAAGTATCAAGTGCCTAGATCTAAGTTGCATTCAAACAGCCCAGACTATAGAAGTTTCCTCCACTCTGCTTGGTCTTTTGATTAGTTAGTGTCTCCCCCGAATGCTGGAGCTTCAGGCCTCAGAGGCATATAGTTTACCCACAAGTCTGTGCAGACAGATGGATGTTCAATTTAAAGGCAAAACAGAATGTTCTCTGCTCTGATGGTGGTTGTGCTCCAACGTGCAGCTCAAGACGTGACCTACACCCATTGAGAGGAAAGGCATATCCATTTCCAAATGGCATCAAGACTGTTTCCCCATTGCACTCTAACTAGGCAGTTCTGTTTATGTCGGCAGACAGACACTCTGTTCCCTTCCCCTGCTTGAAACACTCCCTTCAGGACAGATGTTAGAGTGAGGGCACTTGAGAAGAATTCAGGGAGGAACGTGATTGGAGGACAGAGATACTCTCCCATCATTGGCTGTCCCAGGACCAACAAGCCAGAGCTCCAGCTTGTCATGATTCCTTCCCCTTGTACAGTAGCCACCACAAGTCTTAACAACAAATACTTTACTGCCAGACTTAGCGATGTATCATTGAGTTAACTGGTTTAAGTGAGTTAGTCCAGTAATAAGGACTGTGGGATAAGTCTCCACAGAGCCGGTCCGGCAGTAAGGACTGATGGGATAGGTCTCCACAGAGTCTGTCCGGCAGTAAAGACTGATGGGATAGGTCTCCACAGAGTCCATCCAGCAGTAAGGACCATGGGATAGATCTCCACAGAGCCGGTCTGGCAGTAAGGACTGATGGGATAGGTCTCCACAGAGCCAGGAAGGACCGATGGGATAGGTCTCCACAGAGTCCGTCGGGCAGTAAGGACTGATGGGATAGGTCTCCACAGAGTCCGTAAGGACAGTGGGATAGGTCTCCACAGAGCCGGTCAGGCAGTAAGGACTGATGGGATAGGTCTCCACAAAGCCGGTCTGGCAATAAGGACTATTGGGATAGGTCTCAACAGAGCCAGTCCGGCGGTAAGGACTGATGGGATAGGTCTCCACACAGTCCGTCCAGCAGTAAGGACTGATGGGATAGGTCTCCACAGAGTCTGTCCAGCAGTAAGGACTGATGGGATAGGTCTCCACAGAGTCCATCCAGCAGTAGTGACTGATGGGATAGGTGTCCACAGAGCCGGTCCGGCGGAAAGGACTGTGGGACAGGTCTCCACAGAGCTGGTCCGGCAATAAGGACTGATGGGATCGGTCTCCACAGAGTCCGTCCACCAGTAAGGACTGATGGGATAGGTCTCCACAGAGCTGGTCCGGCAGTAAGGACTGATGGGATAGGTCTCCACAGAGTCCATCCAGCATAAGGACTGATGGGATAGGTGTCCGCAGAGCCGGTCTGGCGGAAAGGACTGTGGGACAGGTCTCCACAGAGCTGGTCCGGCAGTAAGGACTGATGGGATAGGTGTCCACAGAGCTGGTCCGGCGGTAAGGACTGTGGGACAGGTCCCCACAGAGCCAGTAAGGACAGTGGGATAGGTCTCCAGAGTCCGTCCGGCTGTAAGGACTGATGAGTCTCTACTGAGTTGTTTGCCTGATGCAGCTGGAGTTGACACTGAAGCATGTTCATCTTTTCCACTGTGGATTAATCAATAGCTGCATTACCTTAATCTACCAGCTGAGGCCACTGCTGCCTAGGGGGACAGATATCTGTTGCCTTCTGAAGGCTGCTGTTTGGATGACAGTGTGCAGTGGGAGTGGCTGTGTTGCGCAACCTGACAGTGGCAGCCCCTGGCTGGAGTGATTGGCAGTCAGGTCTGGTTGGAATGCTTGGAGGGAGGGGCCTCAGATGGCCGGGGGAGAGGGACAGAGAGAGAAGGGAAAAGCAGAGGAGAGAAAAAGTGAAGGGGGGAAAGAAGGAGGGGCAAACTAGAAAAGAAAAGCATTGTGGGAGATTTGGAATGAGGAAGACTTCTTTTTCTTCTTCTTTTATGTGAATAGGACACAGTGACAGATATCCTATCCCCCACCAGATCTGGAGAGAAAGAGAGAGGAGAGACAGAGAGCTTAGCCCAGACAGGAAATGACAGAACTGAGGCTAATACAGGAGGATGCAAAATCAGGCTAGCTGATGGGAAAGAAAATATCAAAAACTAGCACACAAAAAAAAACAATAAGGACATACTCATCACACAAAAAAGCTTCAAAGCATGATGTATTATACCAAAAATGTCACCATATAATCCATATCAGACAACTGGTACTTTTCTGTCATCGTTTGTGTGCATAGTTACTGAGTTTCATTCAAATTCCAAAAACGTACAGAATATTTACAGCTGTAACCTTCTACACCACAAAGCTATTTTATGCTGCAGGCCCAAATTCAACACTTTAACAGAAGCACTTTTCTTGTGATCTATCACAGGTCATGCCAAAACAGTTCATACAGTATGTGAGGTGAAATGTACTCGTTCACTGTTTAAAGAATCTTTCATATGAAAAGAAATTTCATACCATAATCAATACCGGCAATTAACTTTAAAACAAAACACTTGACTAACAGAAGTAAGGATAGACATTAATATATGACAATCATTGGTATTGCCATGTTTTATGTTTGTACAACAAAAAGCTTCAGTCCAAAAAATTGCAGTCCACTGTTAGCATACAATTCCATAGGAGAAAAGCCATTTCCTGTTCTTACACTGCTGGGTTCTGCGAGCTGTTGTGAAAAGTGAGCCCTAATCGCACATCAAATTCAAAGCTAATATGCCTTTGAGCCCCTGCCCTGCTGGGACCGTCTGCGATATGGGGCAGCAGATCTGACCGGTGCATGTTGATGATGTCATGGGCAAGCAGATCTAACAGGAGCATGGTGATGATGTCATGGGGCAGCAGATCTGACAGGTGGGGCAGGCTTAGGCGTGGGTTTAGAGATGAGGTAAGCGGTGCGGCAGGTTCAGGAGTGGGGCAGGTTTAGGGGTGGGGTTAGGGATGAGGTAAGGGGTGGGGCATGTTTAGGGGTGGGGTTAGGGATGAGGTAAGGGGTGGGGAAGGTTTAGGGATGGGGTTAGGGATGAGGTAAGGGGTGGGGAAGGTTTAGGGTTGGGGTTAGGATAAGGTAAGGGGTGGGGCAGTTTTAGGGGTGGGGTTAGGGCTGCAGGCAGACACTTCACATCCATGGCTGTTGTGCAGAGTCGTACCTTCCTCTTCGAATGTTCCTTTATCCCAGGATAAACAGCAATAGCGTGGCGAGAGAGAATGAGAGAGAGTCAGGGTTAGAGACAGGAATCACAGGGCAGGTGGTGTCAGGAATGGGCACTGGGCAGGTGCGGCCAGGGACAGTGACAGGGGTCTAATTCAAGCACACCCGACATGCCAGGGATACTTCCCTTTTTGGAACTTTTATTTATTTCAGTTTTATTGTATGTTACGCTGAGCATGAGTAGCTGTGTCTGTTATCAGGCCTTATACGATACTTTGAGTCAGATCTCACATCGATTTTTCTATCAAATCATTTATTAGAGTGTAAAACAACACTACCAACAATAACTAAAGTTGTGCTTGTAGAACATTCCTTAATTTCAGCATTGTTACGGCAGGGGCTGGGGCTAACACAGAGAATCCTTCACCAGTTCATTGCTGAGACATGCAATCACAGGGCTGAAATGTGATTGGTTGGTCAGATTAGTTCTAAGGGAAGTAAAAGTTGTTGTGTGCACTTGTTCACATGTGGCCACTCACCAAATGCATTCCAGAATACCCTCCCCCCCCCGATTAGTGCAAGGGTGCAGGGGCCGATCCGTTTCAGGATTTTGTGCCAACTTCTGTTCTTAATTATTTAATTAGCTCAATCAAATCTTTATCTGACATTTGTATAAGCACCAGCTACAGCCACAGGCTGAAAGTGTATCCTAAAGTCTCTACTGTGTTCAAGTACAGGAGTGAACCAGCATAGATTATAGAGCTGTCAGGAAACTATACTAAAGTAACAGGATGGGACACAAAAACCAGCACACAGACCGGCCCTCTAAGGTCAATTAAGGCCCCTCCCCTCAATTAGTGTCTCACACTTATGGGGGGATGAAGCATCATGAAACCAAATGTAGGAGGGGATACATTAAGCTATTAGTGACACATGGATTTGTGTGACAAACCAATCATTGTGTTTTTCTGCGTAGAACACGTTTAATGGATTCAAACAGGTCAGTGATTGACAACTTATCGTAGCTCCTCCTATTCCTGGATTCATGAAGCCTCATTTTCTCATCATTGGCACACAGATGGGCTGAGCGCTAATCTGAGATCGGGGCTGGCTGAGGTGAGCACGGAACCACCCAGAATCACCCGGAACCACCCGGAACCACCTGGAACCACCCAGAATCACTCGGAACCACCCGGAACCACCTGGAACCACCCAGAATCACCCGGAACCACCTGGGACCACCCAGAACCATACCATAAACTTCTGTCCACCTAACACTCTATTTCTCCTTTGGACATAAAGGAGCTTTACTCCCTGTTCAGAATAGACCAATCAGAGGACAAGAGTGCACTCAGCTGGTGCCAGAAGAGGTCTTTCTGTATATTGAACATGCATTCATGTAGCATGGTCATCTACTTCACTCAGCAAAGTAGATGCACATCCTACACTGTGAAGCCTTGAATGGTTCATGGAGGCACATTGCCCATGCTAAACGGGCAGTGGCTTAGTTGGGCCACATTGCCCATGCTAAACGGGCAGTGGCTTGGTTGGGACACATTGCCCATGCTAAACGGGCAGTGGCTTGGTTGGAGCACATTGCCCATGCTAAACGGGCAGTGGCTTAGTTGGGCCACATTGCCCATGCTAAACGGGCAGTGGCTTGGTTGGGACACATTGCCCATGCTAAACGGGCAGTGGCTTGGTTGGAGCACATTGCCCATGCTAAACGGGCAGTGGCTTGGTTGGAGCACATTGCCCATGTTAAACGGCTTTTCACTGTGTGTGTGCAGCATGTTTGTCACTGTGGGTGTACAGCATGTTTGTGACTGTGTGTGTGTGTGTGTGTGTGACTGTGTGTGTGTGCAGCATGTTTGTCACTGTGTGTGTGTGCAGCATGTGTGTGACTGTGTGTGTAGCATGTTTGTGACTGTGTGGGTGTGCAGCATGTTTGTGACTGTGTGTGTGTGCATGTTTGTGACTGTGTGTGTCTGTAGCATGTTTGTGACTGTGTGTGTGTGCAGCATGTTTGTGACTGTGTGTGTGTGACTGTGTGTATAGCATGTTTGTGACTGTGTGTGTAGCATGTTTGTGACTGTGTGTGTGTGTGTAGCATGTTTGTGACTGTGTGTGTGTGTGCATGTTTGTGACTGTGTGTCTGTAGCATGTTTGTGACAGTATGGGTGTGCAGCATGTTTGTAACTGTGTGTGTGCAGCATTTTGTGACTGTGTGTGTGCAGGTTGTGTGTGACTGTGTGTGTAGGACACTGCCGTTTGTGTACCATGTTTGTGACTGTGTTGTGTCTGTAACATGTTTGTGCTGTCAGTATATATCCAGCTGTATGTGACTGTATGGGTGTAAAATGTTTGTGACTGTGTGTGTGAAGCTGTTTGTGGCTGTGTGTGTGTGCAGCAGTGTTTGTGACTATATGTGTGTAGCATGTTTGTGACTGTGTGTGTGTGTAGCATGTTTGTGACTGTGTGTGTATGCAGCATGTTTGTGACAGTGTGTGTGTGTAGCATGTTTGTGACTGTGTGGGTATGCAGCATGTTTGTGACTGTGTGTGTGTGTGTGACTGTGTGTGTGTTTAGCATGTTTGTGACTGTGTGTGTGTGACTGTGTGTGTGTAGCATGTTTGTGACTGTGTGGGTGTGTGTGTGACTGTGTGTTTGTGCATGTTTGTGACTGTGTGTGTGTGTGTGACTCTGTGTGTTTAGCATGTTTGTGACTGTGTGTGTGTGACTGTGTGGGTGTGTGCAGCATGTTTGTGACTGTGTGGGTGTGTGTGTGACTGTGTGTGTCTGTAGCATGTTTGTGACTGTGTGTGTGTGTGTGACTGTGTGTGTGTGTGTGTAGCATGTTTGTGACTGTGTGTGTGCAGCATGTTTGTGACTGTGTGTGTGTGCAGCATGTTTGTGACTGTGTGTGTGTGTGTAGCATGTTTGTGACTGTGTGTGTGTAGCATGTGTGTCTGTGTGTGTGTGCAGCATGTTTGTGACTGTGTGTGTGTGTGACTGTGTGGGTGTGCAGCATGTTTGTGGCTGTGTGAGTGTGTGTGACTGTGTGTGCAGCATGTTTGTGACTCTGTGTGTGTGTGTGTGTGGACTGTGTGGGTGTGCAGCATATTTGTGACTGTGTGGGTGTGTGTGTGACTGTGTGTGTGTGTGATGTGTGTGTGGTGTGTGTGCATGTTTGTGACTGTGTGTGTGCAGCATGTTTGTGACTGTGTGGGTGTGCAGCATGTTTGTGACTGTGTGTGTGTGCATGTTTGTGACTGTGTGTGTCTGTAGCATGTTTGTGACTGTGTGTGTGTGCAGCATGTTTGTGACTGTGTGTGTGTGACTGTGTGTATAGCATGTTTGTGACTGTGTGTGTAGCATGTTTGTGACTGTGTGTGTGTAGCATGTTTGTGACTGTGTGTGTGTGTGTGCATGTTTGTGACTGTGTGTCTGTAGCATGTTTGTGACAGTATGGGTGTGCAGCATGTTTGTAACTGTGTGTGTGCAGCATGTTTGTGACTGTGTGTGTGCAGCATGTGTGTGACTGTGTGTGTAGCATGTTTGTGACTGTTTGTGTAGCATGTTTGTGACTGTGTGTGTCTGTAGCATGTTTGTGACTGTATGGGTGTGCAGCATGTTTGTGACTGTGTGTGTGAAGCATGTTTGTGGCTGTGTGTGTGTGCAGCATGTTTGTGACTATATGTGTGTAGCATGTTTGTGACTGTGTGTGTGTGTAGCATGTTTGTGACTGTGTGTGTATGCAGCATGTTTGTGACAGTGTGTGTGTGTAGCATTTTGACTGTGTGGGTATGCAGCATGTTTGTGACTGTGTGTGTGTGTGTGACTGTGTGTGTGTTTAGCATGTTTGTGACTGTGTGTGTGTGACTGTGTGTGTGTAGCATGTTTGTGACTGTGTGGGTGTGTGTGTGACTGTGTGTTTGTGCAGCATGTTTGTGACTGTGTGTGTGTGTGTGACTCTGTGTGTTTAGCATGTTTGTGACTGTGTGTGTGTGACTGTGTGGGTGTGCAGCATGTTTGTGACTGTGTGGGTGTGTGTGTGACTGTGTGTGTCTGTAGCATGTTTGTGACTGTGTGTGTGTGTGACTGTGTGTGTGTGTGTGTAGCATGTTTGTGACTGTGTGTGTGCAGCATGTTTGTGACTGTGTGTGTGTGCAGCATGTTTGTGACTGTGTGTGTGTGTGTAGCATGTTTGTGACTGTGTGTGTGTAGCATGTGTGTCTGTGTGTGTGTGCAGCATGTTTGTGACTGTGTGTGTGTGTGACTGTGTGGGTGTGCAGCATGTTTGTGGCTGTGTGAGTGTGTGTGACTGTGTGTGTGCAGCATGTTTGTGACTCTGTGTGTGTGTGTGTGTGTGACTGTGTGGGTGTGCAGCATATTTGTGACTGTGTGGGTGTGTGTGTGACTGTGTGTGTGTGATTGTGTGTGTGTGGGTGTGCATGTTTGTGACTGTGTGTGTGCAGCATGTTTGTGACTGTGTGTGTGTGTGTAGCATGTTTGTGACTGTGTGTGTGTAGCATGTGTGTCTGTGTGTGTGTGTGCAGCATGTTTGTGACTGTGTGTGTGTGTGTGACTGTGTGGGTGTGCAGCATGTTTGTGGCTGTGTGAGTGTGTGTGTGACTGTGTGTGTGCAGCATGTTTGTGACTCTGTGTGTGTGTGTGTGTGTGACTGTGTGGGTGTGCAGCATATTTGTGACTGTGTGGGTGTGTGTGTGACTGTGTGTGTGTGATTGTGTGTGTGTGGGTGTGCATGTTTGTGACTGTGTGTGTGCAGCATGTTTGTGACTGTGTGTGTGTGCAGCATGTTTGTGACTGTGTGTGTGTATGTGCAGCATGTTTGTGACTGTGTGTGTGTGACTGTGTGTGTGTGTAGCATGTTTGTGACTGTGTGTGTGTGCAGCATGTTTGTGACTGTGTGTGTGTGTAACATGTTTGTGACTGTGTGTGTGTGCAGCATGTTTGTGACTGCGTGGGTGTGTGTGTGACTGTGTGTGTGTGTAGCATGTTTGTGACTGTGTGTGTGTGCAGCATGTTTGTGACTGCGTGGGTGTGTGTGTGACTGTGTGTGTGCAGCATGTTTGTGACTGTGTGTGTGTGCAGCATTTTTGTGACTGTGTGGGTGTGTGTGTGACTGTGTGTGTGCAGCATGTGTGTGACTGTGTGGGTGTGCAGCATGTTTGTGACTGTGTGGGTGTGTGTGTGACTGTGTGTGTGTAGCATGTTTGTGACTGTGTGTGTGTGCAGCATGTTTGTGACTGTGTGGGTGTGCAGCATGTTTGTGACTGTGTGGGTGTGTGTGTGACTGTGTGTGTGTAGCATGTTTGTGACTGTGTGTGTGTGTGTGTGTACAGCATGTTTATGACTGTGTGTGTGTGTGACTGTGTGGGTGTGCAACATGTTTGTGACTGTGTGGGTGTGTGTGTGTGTGTGTGTGTGTGTACAGCATGTTTATGACTGTGTGTGTGTGTGACTGTGTGGGTGTGCAACATGTTTGTGACTGTGTGGCTTTTCATCATGGGAAAGTTGTTCTGGAGAGCCCATCTGATGCAGACTTGATTGACATCCCTGCCTTGCGTAGGCCACACCCACCATCCCTGTCCCACCACTCAGCCCCTATCACTGCCTTGTGCTCTGCCCCCGTGCTCATGCTGGCATGCACAATCAGCCAATAAACATCCAAGGCACACATGCAGGGCGGGGCTTAACAGAGAGGGCACTGTGGGGTCCCTGGCAGGCTCAGTCTGGAGTGTGTGTGTGATTGTCTCTATATGTGTGTCTGTAAGCGTGACTGAGTGTGCAAGCATGTGTGTGTGTATGTGTTTGATTGTGTGCATGTGTGTGTGTGTGTGTGTATGTGTTTGATTGTGTGTTTGTGTGTGTATGTGTTTGATTGCGTGTGTGTGTGTGTAACTGAGATGTAATGGGAAGGACAGTGTGCCCAATTCCATAGTGGAGTTTCCATATCTACGTTGTTCCACTCAATCACACTCTGAGGTGCTTTTTTTTGTAGTATCTGAAAATTATTTAAGATTTTAATTAAAAAAGAACACTTATGAAACGAAACGTGTCTTCATGCCAACTCAGCGTATGGAAACTCCCAAAGGGCACAGTGTGATGTGAGCTCAGAAGAAGGCGTTTGTGTTAGTTGGAGGAAGATGGACGTTTTGGCCTTTTAATTAGTCCCCATGCAGGCTTAAGCCCTGATATCCCAACGCAAGGAAGAGCTAAGCTGATCTTAATTAAATATGTTAAAAGTTTGTGTATCGTAAATATCAGCATTGTTTTTTTCTATACACTATGATTTATACTTCCCTCACAATTTTAGGTCTGAAGACATTTTATGGGAAAAAACCCCAGATGTGGTGGTGTGGTAATAGCTGTTTGGCCTTTTGAGCAACTTTTCCGCTGGTCTGATGGGGATATCACAGTGACAGGACGGACGAACAGGCTGCTGGCCGTCTGCGGTTGCGGTAAACCACCAGCAGAGGGCGGTGCGGAGACAGCGGTCCTGCTCTGGAGGAACGCGCTGGCGTGTGCTGTGCTAGCCCCGCCCACCCCGGCATTCCGTATGCCAAGCAAGTGAGAGAGAGAGTCTGGGGCGCCATGGAGAAGCAGACAGGTACACAAAGACATGCCAGATCTCTTACTTAAATCCCCATCCTGTCCCCCCTAGGACTATAGCTGCCAGCAGAATAGCGCCTGCAATGGACCCTATAATGATATTGGTGCCACTGGGACCTGCGTAAAGGAAGGGGGGGAGGCAGGGGAATGGGGGGGGACGGGACGGAGACAACACCACCAGACGCACATCAGAGGACAAAAGAAACACTGTACATCTCATCAAACAACCACTGGTCCCCCCACAACCGAGAGAGAGAGAGATAGAGATAGAGAAAGAGAGAGAGAGAGATAGAGACAGACAGGGACAGAGAGAGAGTGAGAGAGAAAGAGTAGGAAAGATAGGAGGTGGGGGGGAGAGCGAGGGAGGGTAAAAGTACATAACAGTGAAAAGAAAAGGAGTGTCTTCCATTACTTCAGCCCGCCTTCCCCCCTCTCTCTCTGTCCAGCGCCCTCTTGCATGGGGCGGGGGCCATCGGTGTGGGGGTAAAATTAAGGACACGGTTACTTCAGGATGGAAAAGAAGACAAGCAAAGTGAGCACTCCAGCAGACCTGTATGTAACCAGCCTCTGACAGGAAGCAGCTGTGCTGTGATCAGACCTGGGTCAAACCCCTTACACAAACCTTTACACAAACCCCTTACACAAACCCTTTACACAAACCCCTTACACAAACCCTTTACACAAACCCCTTACACAAACCCTTTACACAAACCCCTTACACAAACCCTTTACACAAACCCCTTCCACAAACCCTTTACACAAACCATTTACACAAACCCCTTAAACACACCCCTTACACAAACCCTTTACACAAACCCCTTACACAAACCCTTTACACAAACCCCTTACACAAACCATTTACACAAACCCCTTACACACACCCCTTACACAAACCCTTTAGACAAACCCCTTACACAAACCTTTACACAAACCCCTTACACAAACCCTTTAGACAAACCCCTTACACAAACCCTTTACACAAACCCCTTACACAAACCCTTTACACAAACCCCTTACACAAATCCTTTACACAAACCCTTTACACAAACCCCTTACACAAATCCTTTACACAAACCCCTTACACAAACCCTTTAACTGGCCCAACATTCAGGAAAAGGTACCTAATGCTATATGTACGGTTCGCTCTGTACGTTTTTCTGAAAATTCTCAGTGTCTGCAGGACTGTTGATGTGATAAATGTAATTTCAAGTAGGTGCATGTCTGCATATTTCAGTGTTTCTTTGTATATGTGTGATTGTGTATTTCATCTTCTAAATAGTGCTGTAAAAGTACAATTAATGGCCCACGCCTTTAAATGGCTACACTGCACATAAGTCCCAGCTCTGGTTGTAGATTGGTGTCCCGGTGTTGGTTGTAGATTGACGTCCCAGTGTTGGTTGGAGACTGGCGTCCCAGTGTTGGTTGTAGACTGGCATCCTGGTGTTGGTTGGAGACTGGCATCCCAGTGTTGGTTGTAGACTGGCGTCTCGTGTTGGTTGTAGACTGGTGTCCCAGTGTTGGTTGTAGACTGGCGTCCCAGTGTTGGTTGTAGACTGGCGTCTCGGTGTTGGTTGTAGACTGGCGTCCCAGTGTTGGTTGGAGACTGGTGTCTCGTGTTGGTTGGAGACTGGTGTCCCAGTGTTGGTTGGAGACTGGTGTCCCAGTGTTGGTTGGAGACTGGTGTCTCGTGTTGGTTGTAGACTGGCGTCTCGGTGTTGGTTGTAGATTGGCGTCCCAGTGTTGGTTGGAGACTGGCATCCTGGTGTTGGTTGTAGAATTGACGTCCCAGTGTTGGTTGGAGACTGGCGTCCCAGTGTTGGTTGGAGACTGGCGTCTCGGTGTTGGTTGTAGATTGACGTCCCAGTGTTGGTTGGAGACTGGCGTCTCGGTGTTGGTTGTAGACTGGCGTCTCGGTGTTGGTTGTAGACTGGCATCCTGGTGTTGGTTGTAGATTGGCGTCCCAGTGTTGGTTGGAGACTGGCATCCTGATGTTGGTTGGAGACTGGCATCCCAGTGTTGGTTGTAGACTGGCATCCTGGTGTTGGTTGGAGACTGGCATCCCAGTGTTGGTTGTAGACTGGCGTCTCGGTGTTGGTTGTAGACTGGTGTCCCAGTGTTGGTTGGAGACTGGCATCCCAGTGTTGGTTGTAGACTGGTGTCCCAGTGTTGGTTGTAGACTGGCGTCTCAGTGTTGGTTGTAGACTGGTGTCCCAGTGTTGGTTGTAGACTGGTGTCCCAGTGTTGGTTGGAGACTGGCGTCTCGGTGTTGGTTGGAGACTGGCGTCTCGGTGTTGGTTGGAGACTGGTGTCCCAGTGTTGGTTGGAGACTGGCATCTTTACTGTTTCTCACTGCTGTGTACACCTCATTCTAATTTAGGCTGTTGCTATTTAAACTACCATACAGGTTTTCACAGTCGCAAGACAGCATTTTGAATTGCATGATGAATATGATAAAAGACTAGAACTAGAACTGCATTTATTAAAACACTTGAGCAGAGTTGTGGGTGGTAGAGGGTCCAGACATTTTGTAGAGGTGGTCTTAATCACATGTGAGATGTGGCCTACTAGTGTACCCCGATGTGGATCTACTCACAGTAGCTCAGGAACACTCACAAGAGTCCAGTTTACCAGGCCAGTTTATGTGGCCTGTTCAGTTTCTCATGTGTGCATGCCTTGCCTCTCACTCAAATGGTTCTATTGTTGAATAATTTTGGTTGTCAAAAACTTTTCACATAAGTAATAATTAATAATTATAATAATTATTTTTTTCCTATGTCCTGGCTGCTTTTTCTGCGTTTTATGACCACTGACGCTGGATCTAACTGGTGGTTAATGGTGTTGGCCACAGTACGTTATTCCTCCTCCTAAGGTCGAAGTTCATTACACGTCTAGCGTATGGGTGGTGTGTTCATCTACACATACCAGGAAATATAAATTTGAAATTCAGCTGTCTCTGGTGGAACACCAGTTACACATGTAAGCTTGTAAGTTACCACACGCAAACTGCTCCAGCAGCACGCTGACAAACTGCTTCCCCGTTATTGTGGTAATGCATGACCCCCACCCAACAATTCAGAGAGACGGGCTCCTTTCAGAGGCTTTGGCCTGGATTCACAAAGCACCTCTGGGCAGGAGTGCTGCTCCAGGGTCAGCCTTCCCCTGTTCACATCTGACCCTGATCCACCCTGAGCCAAAAGGCCAGACTGATCCTAGATCAGCACTCCTGCTCTATTTGAATACAGGCTTGGGTGTTTAAAATGTGAATTTGGCCCGGGTCTGGTTACAGTGCAGGAACTTTATATGGTAGTTATGGAAACAGAGCATGAGGTCACAGTAGAGAGGAGGGAGACAAGATCTGCCAGGGGGAAAACATGGAGGATGTGCTAGACTGCAGGGAGGGGGTGCTGCAGGGTGGAGGTGCTGCAGGGAGAGGGGGTGCTGCAGGGAGGGGGGGCTGCTGCAGGGGGGGAATGCTGCAGGGGGGGATTCTGCGGGGGGGGGGGGGCTGCAGGGGGGTTCTGCAGGGTGGGAATGCTGCAGGGGGGGGGGAGGGGGGCAGGGCAGGGGGGGATGCTGCAGGGCGGGGGGGGGATGCTGCAGGGGGGGAATGCTGCAGGGGGGGTGCTGCAGGGTGGGGTGCTGCAGGGTGGGGGGCTGCTGCAGGGCGGGGGGGGCTGCAGGGTGCGGGTGCTGCAGGGCAGGGGGGTGCTGCAGGGGGGTGGGTGGTGCTGCAGGGCAGGGGGGTGCTGCAGGGCGGGGGAGGGCTGCAGGGTGGGGGTGCTGCAGGGTGGGGGGCTGCTGCAAGGCAGGGGGGTGCTGCAGGGTGCGGGTGCTGCAGGGCAGGGGGGTGCTGCAGGGTGTGTGGGTGTGCTGCAGGGTGGGGGGGTGCTGCAGGGTGTGTGGGTGTGCTGCAGGGCGGGGGGGGTGCTGCAGGGCGGGGGGGTGTGCTGCAGGGTGGGGGGGGGTGCTGCAGGGCGGGGGGGGGCTGCTGCAGGGCGGGGGAGGGCGGGGGGGGGGCTGCAGGGTGGGGGTACTGCAGGGCAGGTGGGGGGGGTGCAGGGGGGGGTGCTGCAGGCTGGGGGTGCTGCAGGGAGAGGGGGTGCTGCAGGGGGGGGGTACTGCAGGGTGGGTAGGGTGCTGCAGGGTGGGGGTGCTGCAGGGTGGGGGGTGCTGCAGGGGGGGTGCTGCAGGGTGGGGAGGGTGCTGCAGAGCGGGGGGGGCTGCAGGGTGGGGGGGTGCAGGGTGGGGGTGCTGCAGGGTGTGTGGGGGGGGCTGCAGGGGGATAGGGGGCTGCAGGGTGGGGGTGCTGCAGGGTGGGGGGGTGCTGCAGGGTGGGGGGGGGTGCTACAGGGTGGAGGGTGCTGCAGGGTGGGGGGGTGCTGCAGGGCGGGGGGGTGCTGCAGGGTGGGGGGTGGGGGTGCTACAGGGCAGAGAGGGTGTGCAGCAGCGCGGGGAGGGGTGCTGCAGAGCGGGGGGGTGTTGTAGGCTGGGGGGTGCTGCAGGGCAGAGAGGGTGTGCTGCAGCGCGGGGAGGGGTGCTGCAGAGGAGGGGGGTGCTGCAGGCGGGGGGTGTTGTAGGCTGGGGGGGTGCTGCAGGGCAGAGAGGGTGTGCTGCAGGGTGGGGGGGGGTGTGCTGCAGAGCGGGGGGGTGCTGCAGGCTGGGGGTGCTGCAGGCTGGGGGTGCTGCAAGGTGGGGTGCTGCAGGGTTGGGCGGGGGGGGGGGGCGCTGCATGGCGGGTACAGACCCTTCTTCTCTGTTCCGTCCCGGGTTTGGGTTCAGGGATGGGGTCGTAAAAACTGCAGTCTTTGCCAGTGTAGTCTCTGTCACAGATACACTTCACCTCATTACTGCAGGTCTGAAACAGAGAGAAGGGGGAGGCGATCAGTACAGACCATAAACAAATACTGTTCACACAGTATAGCTGAACTATAAATACTGTTCACAGCAGAATAACTGAACAAAATACTGTTCACATAGTATAGCTGAACTATGAATACTGTTCACAGTAGAACAGAGCATAAACAAATACTGTTCAGAGTATAGCTGAAATATAAATTCTATTCACAGCAGTGTAACTGAACAAAATACTGTTCAAGAGTATAGCTGAACTATAAATACTGTTCACAGCAGTACAGACCATAAACAAATACTGTTCACAGAGTATAGCTGAAATATAAATACTATTCATAGCAGTGTAACTGAACAAAATACTGTTCACAGAGTATAGCTGAATGATAAATACTGTTCACAGCAGTATAGCAGAACTATAAATACTGTTCATAGCAGTTAAGCTAGAGTATAAATACTGTTCACAGCAGTTTATCTAGAGTATAAATACTGTTCACAGCAGTACAGACCATACACAAATATTGTTCACAGCAGTATATCAGAACTATAAATACTGTTCACAGCAGTTTAACTGGAATATAAATACTGTTCACAGCAGTATAGCAGAACTATAAATACTGTTCATAGCAGTTAATCTGGAGTATAAATACTGTACACAGCAGTATAGCAGAACTATAAATACTGTTCATAGCAGTTTATCTGGAGTATAAATACTGTTCACAGCAGTACAGACCATACACAAATACTGTTCACAGCAGTACAGCAGAACTATAAATACTGCTCACAGCAGTTTATCCGGAGTATAAATACTGTTCACAGCAGTATATCTGGAGTATAAATACTGTTCACAGCAGTTTATCTGGAGTATAAACACTTCACAGCAGTATAGCAGAACTATAAATACTGTTCACAGCAGTTTATCTGGAGTACAATACTGTTCACAGCAGTACAGACCATACATAAATATTGTTCACAGCAGTATAGCAGAACTATAAATACTGTTCACAGCAGTTTATCTGGAGTATAAATACTGTTCACAGCAGTATAGCTGAACTATAAATACTGTTCACAGCAGTTTATCTGGAGTATAAATACTGTTCACAGCAGTACAGACCATAAACAAATACTGATCACAGCAGTGTATAGCTGAACTAAATACAGTTCACAGCAGTACAGACCATACACAAATACTGATCACAGCAGTGTAACTGAACTAAATACAGTTCACAGCAGTACAGGCCATAAAAAATACTGTTCACAGCAGTACAGCAGAACTATAAATACTGTTCACGGCAGTTTATCTGGAGTATAAATACTGTTCACAGCAGTTTATCTGAAGTATAAATACTGTTCACAGCAGTATAGCTGAACTATAAATACTGTTCACAGCAGTTTATCTGGAGTATATATACTGTTCACAGCAGTACAGACCATACACAAATACTGATCACAGCAGTGTAACTGAACTAAATACAGTTCACAGCAGTACAGACCATACAAAAATACTGATCACAGCAGTGTAACTGAACTAAATACAGTTCACAGCAGTACAGACCATAAAAAATACTGTTCACAGCAGTATAGCTGAACTATAAATACTGTTCACAGAAGTTTATCTGGAGTATAAATACTGTTCACAGCAGTTTATCTGGAGTATAAATACTGTTCACAGCAGTATAGCAGAACTATAAATACTGTTCACAGCAGTTTATCTGAAGAATAAATACTGTTCACAGCAGTATAGCTGAACTATAAATACTGTTCACAGCAGTTTATCTGGAGTATAAATACTGTTCACAGCAGTATAGCAGAACTATAAATACTGTTCACAGCAGTTTATTTGGAGTATAAATACAGGTCACAGCAGTTTATCTGGAGTATAAATACTGTTCACAGCAGTACAGATCATACACAAATATGGTTCATAGCAGTATAGCAGAACTGTGAAAATACTGTTCATAGCAGTATATCTGGACTATAAATACTGTTCATAACAGTATATCTGGAGTATAAATACTGTTCATAGCAGTTTATCTGGAATATAAATACTGTTCACAGCGGTATAGCAGAACTATAAATACTGTTCTCATATCAGTTTATCTGGAATATAAATACTGTTCACAGCAGTATAGCAGAACTATAAATACTGTTCACAGCAGTTTATCTGGAGTATAAATACTGTTCACAGCAGTATATCTGGAATATAAATACTGTTCATAGCAGTTTATCTGGAGTATAAATACTGTTCACAGCAGTATAGCTGAATTATAAATACTGTTCATTGCAGTTTATCTGGAGTAGAAATACAGTTCACAGCAGTATAGCAGAACGATAAATACTGTTCACAGCAGTTTATCTGGAGTATAAATACTGTTCACAGCAGTATATCTTGAGTATAAATAATATATAAAGGATACTGGGTGTGTCCCATTACTCTTCACTCCTCACCTCCTTTCCTTCACTCACCTACTACCAGTCATCTCCTACCCTGAAGTATGTGAAGGAGAGTAGGAGACGAGTTTGAAGCAGTTTTGCCAATACAGTTCTGTGACTTTCGCTCGTCTCCTCCAATATCGAGACACTGGAGGGAGGACACAATAATCGGTTTCCAGGGTACGGTGAAGACGAGGTGGCAGTGGAGGAAAGGTGGATGCATTTTTCGGGTATTGGGACGCACCCTATGTGTACGTGTGTCCTGAAGGATCATGAGCAAATGTGTCTTGCAGAATTATGGATAATTGTCGTGGCAGAGGCCCTCACCCCGTGGCCGGAGCAGGTGTGGAAGGGGGAGGAGCTGGGGCAGTTGCTGAGGTTGAAGGCAGTCAATGGAATGCAGCGGCGATCCAGGCACATCATGTTGGGCCCGCAGGGCGTCCCGTCCTCCACGTAGCCCAAATCTGAACCGTCCTCGAGCAGGGCGTGGCCGCCACTGGGCACATGCAGAGAGAGAGAGAAAATATCACATTAAGACCAGGCCTGATTTCCTCAACTATCTTCCTCTCTAGAAACTGAACTACAGGTCTGAGGTCCTCAACCATCCTCCTCTCTAGGGACTGAACTACAAGCTTGAGATCCTCAATCATCCTTCTCTCCAGCTGCTGAACTACAGGCCTGAGTTCCTCAATCACCCTCCTCTCTAGGGACTGAACCACAGGCCTGAGTTCCTCAATCACCCTCCTCTCTAGGGACTGAACCACAGGCCTGAGTTCCTCAATCACCCTCCTCTCTAGGGACTGAACTAAAGACCTGAGTTTCTCAATCATCCTCCTCTCTAGGGACTGAACTAAAGACCTGAGTTCCTCAATCACCCTCCTCTCTAGGGATTGAACTACAAGCTTGAGTTCCTCAATCATCCTCCTCTCTATCTGCTGAACTACAGGCCTGAGTTCCTCAATCATCCTCCTCTTTAGCTGCTGAACTACAGGCCTGAGTTCCTCAACCATCCTCTTCTCTAGGGACTGAACTACAGGCTTGAGTTCCTCAATCATCCTTCTCTCTAGGGACTGAACTACAAGCTTGAGTTCCTTGATCATTCTCCTCTCTATCTGCTGAACTACAGGTCTGAGTTCCTCAATCATCCTCCTCTCTAGCGACTGAACTAAAGGCCTGAGTTCCTCAATCATCCTCCTCTCTAGGGACTGAACTAAAGGCCTGAGTTCCTCAATCATCCTCCTCTCTAGGGACTGAACTAAAGGCCTGAGTTCCTCAATCATCCTCCTCTCTAGGGACCGAATTGACCTAGCTTCAGAACACTTTCCAGAAACCCATGGAAAGTAAACAGGTGATATCACAGTCACTTTGTCCACTTTGTCTATGGTCTCATTCCTCCCTCCCCACCTCCCTCCCTCCCTCACCGGCAGTCCAGGTATTTGTTCTGGTGGTAGATGGTCTGGCTGGTCACCTCTCCCTGCAGGTCTCCAAACGCTGGTCTGACCGTCATGTTGGCGCACATGAGCAGCCCACACAACACGTCCCTGAGAGAGAGAAGAGAGAGAGGGAGGGTCAGAGAGGGGGTCAGAGAGAGAGAAGGTCATGTGAAAGGGTGAGACAGGAACGTCAGTAAATGACTGAGGTCATGGGAAAGGGTGAAACAGGAACGTCAGTAAATGACTGAGGTCATGGGAAAGGGTGAAACAGGAATGTCAGTAAATGACTGAGGTCATGTGAAAGGGTGTCAGTAAATGACTGACGTCATGTGAAAGGGTGAGACAGGATGTCAGTAAATGACTGAGGTCATGTGAAAGGGTGAGACAGGATGTCAGTAAATGATTGAGGTCATGTGAAAGGGTGAGACAGGATGTCAGTAAATGACTAAGGTCATGTTAAAGGATGAAACAGGTACGTCAGTAAATGACTGAGGTCATGTGAAAGGGTGTCAGTAAATGACTGAGGTCATGTGACAGGGTGCAGGATGTGAGGAGGTCTAGGCACGGGGACTCACTGCTTGCTGCACTGCAGCCAGCCCTGCCCACTGGAGTCCCGGCCGCAGTTGCCCTTGTCCGAACCCTCCGCGTTCAGCTTCTCGTAGCAGAAGCGGTCCGCCGAATCTGAGGAAGCACACACACAACAGTCAGCCAGAACGCCAGCTGGGTAGTGCAGTCCAGCCGGGTAGTGCAGTCGAGTTGGGTACTGCAGGCCTCCAGAGGGCACATGATCCAGAGCAGGTTTATCAGGCCCTTTCCTCCACAGCTGAGCTGCAGCACGTCTGTCCCTCCAGTGAGGGGATTCACACTCATCCCAGTCTGCTGCTGCTGCAGCGTGTTCATCTGCACAAACGCTTAGCTGCTGGAGCACGGACATCTGATAAATCAGTCTTCAGATTAGCTGGGGTCTCTCCCCTGTGCCCCTGTCTGCTATGGGCTCTTAGAAACAGGCCTTGGTGCCCTCTTGGTGAAATTGAACTTGTATTACTAAGAGTATGACTGATATACTCCACTAGTGTTAGAGTGTCTACTAAGTGACAGTAATGTAATGAAATAAACCCAAGCTTTTTCACTTGAGCAGCAACATGTGTGTATGCATATTCTCAAGCTCACGTTTTCACTCCTTCACTGAGTGAACAGATCCTCCTAGAGTAAAAAATATATCCTCCTTCACTGGATGCCAAAAATGTTCTGAGCACTGAATGCACTAAGCAGCCACAGCCCTTAAAGTAGTTTCATCTGTTGTTTTAGAAACTTTGCATTTTAGTTACAAACAGGTGAATACTTGTTGGAATACAGTACGTTTTCCCATGACAGAATGATACGGATAAAGGGGACATTTTAGGACTGGTAAAATGTGCTCACCATGACCCCACAGTCCCCTACACTGCCCGTCCCGGGTTCGGCACCGCCCCCCATAACACCGGCCCTGAGAGAGAACGAAGGAGAGGAGTGAAACAGACATGCACACACACACTCACACACACTCTCTCTCACATGCACACTTGCACACTGTCTCACACACAAGCGCGCTCATGCACACACACAACAACACACACACACATGTGCATGCACACACTCATACACATGCACATTAACACTCCCTCTCATACTCACGTGTGCACACACACACACTCTCTCTCACACACATGCACATTCACACTCTCATACACACGTGCACACACACACACACACAGACTTACATATACATGCATACACACGCACATACACACACAAATACATACTCTCTCTCTCATACACATGCATATTTGCATACTCTCTGTCATACATAAGCACACACACACACACACACATCTTCCTGGAAAAGTTGGTCAAAAGCAGACATAAAAACAGTTACCTGGTTGTTGTCACAAATGTACCCGTCCAGCTTGTGAACATTGTAAGGACACTATAGTGGGGACAAGAGAAAAGCTGTTGATAAAGGGATATACTTTTCACAGATTAAAGAGGACTACATTTCCCAGGAGTCCTCTGCATGGCACCCATACCTGGCTGGAGTCTCCTGGGCAGGTCTCTGGGACGTCGCATTCATTTACTGCCTCTCTGCACACCACCCCTCTCTGTTCATACTGAGACACAACACAGCAGAGTCATGCACCGAAGGCTACACACCGCTCTGTGAAATATTAGACTATACACTGGGGACACAGAAGGCTACACACCACTCTGTGAAATATCAGACCATACACTGAGGACACAGAAGGCTACACACCGCTCTGTGAAATATCAGACCATACACTGAGGACACAGAAGGCTACACACCGCCCTGTGAAATATCAGACCATACACTGAGGACACAGAAGGCTACACACCGCTCTGTGAAATATCAGACCATACACTGAGGACACCGATGAGAAAGACTGCTGCATTATTCACTTGAACAGCTGACTCATTACTAGCGCAGTGTCCCCCCTGTAATTGTAAGGCATTAAAACTATATCCCTAACAGCCACACCCACCTGCTCCTAATGATCACCATAACAATGCTACTTTTATCACCAGCACACCCACCGCTCCTAATGATCACCATAACAATGCTACTTTTATCACCAGCACACCCACCTGCTCCTAACGATCACCATAGCAATGCTACTTTTATCACCAGCACACCCACCTGCTCCTAACGAGCACCATAACAATGCTACTTTTATCACCAGCACACCCACCTGCTCCTAACGATCACCATAGCAATGCTACTTTTATCACCAGCACACCCACCTGCTCCTAACGATCACCATAACAATGCTACTTTTATCACCAGCACACCCACCTGCTCCTAACGATCACCATAACAATGCTACTTTTATCACCAGCACACCCACCTGCTCCTAACGATCACCATAACAATGCTACTTTTATCACCAGCACACCCACCTGCTCCTAACGATCACCATAGCAATGCTACTTTTATCACCAGCACACCCACCTGCTCCTAACGAGCACCATAGCAATGCTACTTTTATCACACAGCACACACCAATGCTACTTTTATCACCACCTGCTCCTAACGATCACCATAACAATGCTACTTTTATCACCAGCACACCCACCTGCTCCTAACGATCACCATAACAATGCTACCTTTATCACCAGCACACCCACCTGCTCCTAACGATCACCATAACAATGCTACTTTTATCACCAGCACACCCACCTGCTCCTAACGATCACCATAGCAATGCTACTTTTATCACCAGCACACCCACCTGCTCCTAACGATCACCATAGCAATGCTACTTTTATCACCAGCAATGCTACCTTTACCATCACCCACCTGCTCCTAACGATCACCATAGCAATGCTACTTTATCACCAGCACACCCACCTGCTCCCAACGATCACCATAACAATGCTACTTTTATCACCAGCATACCCACCTGCTCCTAACGATCACCATAGCAATGCTACTTTTATCACCAGCACACCCACCTGCTCCTAACGATCACCATAGCAATGCTACTTTTATCACCAGTCAAGTACCAAAAACATTTTACTCAGTGCAGCTCAGACTAACTGTGTCAGATATTATAGTAGATCTTACACTGTACTGAATTTGCTAGCACAGTGGTTGTCTACCCTGGTCCTGGGGAATCTCCACTCATGTTGGTTTATTTTTAATCTTAATTGCAATTCATGAAGTATAAAGAAGTCTTAATTGTTCAATTATGTCTTTAATATAAAAATTTACTGTCAAATGATTTACTCTGTTAATTCAACATTACATCAGAAACATATATAATGAATGCTCCATGTTAACTTACAGACTTTTAACCAGTCAGCTCACTTGTCAGAAAACGAATCATTCTATAATGTGCTGTGGCAAATTGCTCCTTTCAAAATATGATGTACCAGCACGTTTCTCAGAAGATATATCAGTGAGTCACTGAGTGAGATATACCAGTGAGTAACTGAATAAGACATACTACTGAGTAAGATATACCAGTGAGTCACTGAGTAAGATATACCAGTGAGTAACTGAGTAAGATACCAATGAGTCACTGAGTAAGATATACCAGTGGGTAACTGAGTAAGACATACTAGTGAGTCATGGAGTAAGATATACCAGTGAGTCACTGAGTAAGATATACCAGTGAGTCACTGAGTCAGATATACCAGTGAGTAACTGAGTAAGATATACCACCGAGTCACTGAGTAAGATATGCCAGTGAGTAACTGAGTAAGATATACCAGTGAGTCACTGAGTAAGATATGCCAGTGAGTAACTGAGTCAGATATACCAGAGAGTAACTGAGTAAGATATACCAGTGAGTCACTGAGTAAGATATGCCAGTGAGTAACTGAGTCACTGAGTAAGACATACTAGTGAGTCACTGAGTCACTGAGTAAGATATGCCAGTGTGGTATCAGTGGTAAATGTAAGAAGAGTTCTTCACCCTGCAGCTCCGACAGCAGAGTCCGTTGCTGCACATGGCATCATGGGAAAGCGTGCACTTTTTACAGCAGGATCCACCATTTCGGGAACACTCCTGTGGGTAAACAGGAAGGGCAAGGTCACCGCACCGTTTTTCACCCTTACAACATTACTGTACCACAGTCTAACACATCCCCTTACAACATTACTGTACCACAGACTAACACATCCCCTTACAACATTACTGTACCACAGACTAACACATCCCCTTACAACATTACTGTACCACAGTCTAACACATCCCCTTACAGCATTACTGTACCACAGACTAACACATCCCCTTACAACATTACTGTACCACAGTCTAACACATCTCCTTACAGCATTACTGTACCACAGTCTAACACATCCCCTTACAGCATTACTGTACCACAGTCTAACACATCCCCTTACAACATTACTGTACCACAGACTAACACATCCCCTTACAGCATTACTGTACCACAGTCTAACACATCTCCTTACAGCATTACTGTACCACAGTCTAACACATCCCTACCACATTACTGTACCACAGACTAACACATCCCCTACAACATTACTGTACCACAGACTAACACATCCCCTTACAGCATTACTGTACCACAGTCTAACACATCCCCTTAGAGCATTACTGTACCACAGTGTAACACATCCCCTTACAACATTACTGTACCAGTCTAACACATCCCCTTACAACATTACTGTACCACAGTGTAACACATCCCCTTACAGCATTACTGTACCACAGTCTAACACATCTCTTTACAGCATTACTGTACCACAGTCTAACACATCCCTACCACATTACTGTACCACAGACTAACACATCCCCTTACAGCATTACTGTACCACAGACTAACACATCCCCTTACAACATTACTGTACCACAGTCTAACACATCCCCTTACAACATTACTGTACCACAGTCTAACACATCCCCTTACAGCATTACTGTACCACAGACTAACACATCCCCTTACAGCATTACTGTACCACAGACTAACACATCCCCTTACAGCATTACTGTACCACAGTCTAACACATCCCCTTACAGCATTACTGTACCACAGTCTAACACATCCCCTTACAGCATTACTGTACCACAGACTAACACATCCCCTTACAGCATTACTGTACCACAGACTAACACATCCCCTACAACATTACTGTACCACAGTCTAACACATCCCCTTAGAGCATTACTGTACCACAGTCTAACACATCCCCTTACAACATTACTGTACCACAGTCTAACACATCCCCTTACAACATTACTGTACCACAGTCTAACACATCCCCTTACAACATTACTGTACCACAGTCTAACACATCCCCTTACAGCATTACTGTACCACAGTCTAACACATCCCCTTACAACATTACTGTACCACAGTCTAACACATCCCCTTACAACATTACTGTACCACAGTCTAACACATCCCCTTACAGCATTACTGTACCACAGTGTAACACATCCCCTTACAACATTACTGTACCACAGTCTAACACATCCCCTTACAACATTACTGTACCACAGTCTAACACATCCCCTACAACATTACTGTACCACAGTCTAACACATCCCCTTACAACATTACTGTACCACAGTCTAACACATCCCCTACAACATTACTGTACCACAGACTAACACATCCCCTTACAGCATTACTGTACCACAGACTAACACATCCCCTTACAACATTACTGTACCACAGACTAACACATCCCCTTACAACATTACTGTACCACAGACTAACACATCCCCTTACAGCATTACTGTACCACAGACTAACACATCCCCTTACAGCATTACTGTACCACAGTCTAACACATCCCCTTACAACATTACTGTATCACAGACTAACACATCCCCTTACAACATTACTGTACCACAGTGTAACACATCCCCTTACAACATTACTGTACCACAGACTAACACATCCCCTTACAACATTACTGTACCACAGTGTAACACATCCCCTTACAACATTACTGTACTACAATCTAACACTTCCCCTTACAACATTACTGTGCCACAGTCTAACACATCCACTACAACATTACTGTACCACAGACTAACACATCTCCTGACAACAACTGTAATGTTATGATTATGTTTATTATGTAAGTGAGATTAGACTCATATTGGTCCTGAATAAACTGTTCTCTCAGTGCCACATTGATTATGACCACCCTACACGAAAGCATTCTTTTACTGTAGAGATGAGTATCCTAAAGATTCAAATGCCCCCCATCCACAGAACACAGGGTAGTTGCCCAACGGTTTCGGCAATGTGCCAGTGATGTCATCCATACATCACAGCCTTCTGGCAACAAGCAGCGGCTCATTCCCTTATTAAGTGCCTTCACTGCAGTACTTTACTGCTGTAGCTTTCACCTCCTTTTATCTGGGACTAGCGCTGTGATGCCAGGCTGAACTCACCAGTTGAGAGCCACAGTCACACTCCTCCCCCATCTCCACAAAACCGTTTCCACACTCCGGAGCGTCCAGCAACTGTAACCAATGGATGAAGAAAGTAAGTAAGAGACTGAGGAGGAGGAGTTATTGGGAAGGAGGGAACAGGTAAGGAAGGAGGAAGAAAAGGAAGTAAATTAATATCTGAATCTGGAAAAACAAGGGTGCTAGTAAAAACATACATGGGGTGCAGCTAGCTGTCCAGAAGGGCCTTCATGCTTTAACTGACTTCCCGTTCCCACTGGACTCCACTAGCCCAACCCACTCAAACAAAGCCAGTTATGTCTGTTCATATTGCACTGACTGATTTAGGAGCAGTTTGCAAAAACCAATTCTAGCCTGAACCATCATGAAAAGTGAGCTAAAGCTAATCTAGGGTCAGAGCTTGAGTACTGCTGACCATATATCTCAAGAGCATCTGAAAAGGGAAGTTGGAGTTCCAGAGGTTGGTGTCCTGTAAGCAGTCTGGAAGCACATTATAGTCTGTGTTACTGTATAGATCAGTATTAGGAATCATGGAATAATTATATTGTGTAGGTGATCAGGAATCCACATATTGCTTTATTATGCAAGGTTATGAGCAGCCTGGTCAAGCTCATAGTGCTGTAAGGTTATGAGCAGCCTGGTCAGGCTCATAGTGCTATAAGGTTATGAGCAGCCTGGTCAGGCTCATAGTGCTGTAAGGTTATGAGCAGCCTGGTCAGGCTCATAGGCTCATGAGTAGCCTGGTCAGGCTCATAGGCTTAAGGTTATGAGCAGCCTGGTCAGGCTCATAGTGCTATAAGGTTATGAGCAGCCTGATCAGGCTCATAGTGCTGTAAGGCTATGAGTAGCCTGGTCAGGCTCATAGTGCTGTAAGGTTATGAGCAGCCTGGTCAGGCTCATAGTGCTATAAGGTTATGAGCAGCCTGGTCAGGCTCATAGTGCTGTAAGGTTATGAGCAGCCTGGTCAGGCTCATAGTGCTGTAAGGTTATGAGCAGCCTGGTCAGGCTCATAGTGCTGTAAGGTTATGAGCAGCCTGGTCAGGCTCATAGTGCTGTAAGGTTATGAGCAGCCTGGTCAGGCTCATAGTGCTGTAAGGTTATGAGCAGCCTGGTCAGCCTCATAGTGCTGTAAGGTTATGAGCAGCCTGGTCAGGCTCATAGTGCTGTAAGGATATGAGCAGCCTGGTCAGGGCTCATAGTGCTGTAAGGTTATGAGCAGCCTAGGTCAGGCTCATAGTGCTGTAAGGTTATGAGCAGCCTGGTCAGCCTCATAGTGCTGTAAGGTTATGAGCAGCCTGGTCAGGCTCATAGTGCTGTAAGGATATGAGCAGCCTGGTCAGGCTCATAGTGCTGTAAGGTTATGAGCAGCCTGGTCAGGCCTCATAGTGCTGTAAGGATATGAGCAGCCTGGTCAGGCTCATAGTGCTGTAAGGTTATGAGCAGCCTGGTCAGGCTCATAGTGCTGTAAGGTTATGAGCAGCCTGTATCAAGAAGGAACACAATCGCAATGCCCCCCATACCTTGTCGGGCTTGTTGAAGAGACAGCTCCCGCCCCCTCTCTGCAGGAATCGGGCATATTCTTCCACACTGCATCGGGAGAACTTTCGCGGGATGTAGAACCTGCCGGAAACATGCAGGAATGATGAATGAGGGACACTTATCAGCCGTTTTACTGCCAAACTGTTGATATACTCCAGCCAGGCTTATAAATGGATCAGTATTACAAGAGATGGAGTGACCGGCGAATGATGACAACCTTATTTTGAGGACAATTTATCAACCCTGAATGTACTGTATATCAGTCAACATGGCTCCTGTGTGTTCTCTTCCATAGCAAAGAACAGCGTTGTTCCTGTATGTCTTTGAAATATGAACAAGCGCCATTGTGGCACTGAGAGAAAGTGAGGAAGAAAATACGCACCTAATGGAAAAACCTATTTTAAGACCACATCGCCAAAGTGGATATTTGGAGTGATGGAATATGGGAGCATTGCGTAGTTCTGGCAGACCACGACAGTCACACCGCTCCGGCTGAATCAGCTGATGCTCAGCTGAGTGATGTTCACCTATCACAGTACATTCACATAACAGGGTGGTCTACTTAAACAGCCCCCCTCTACTCATTCGGCTGCTCCTCCTGCATGCAAGCTTGCTGCACGTTGCTTTGTAAATCCCCTCCACCAACCCAGCTCCATCCCTGTGTGTTAAGAATTTGCATTGCTCCATCCCTATGTGTTAAAAAATTTGCATTGCTGCAGGATCTGTTCTGTGTGTACCCCTCTAAGGGGGTTTGGCTGCTGGCCTCCCGACCTTATCCACACTTGCTGCGCGGTTGGCAGGAGAGCTTCTAGAACAGAGCCATACCTCCAAACATAAATATATTGCCTTTACTGTAAATAAAGATCTTACTTTGATGACAGTGGTCCTGACTGAACAAATATTTTGACACATTACCAACCTGTTGTTCCTTCTTGTTCCTCATATGCTGTATTTGCTTATGCCAACCAGCATCAGCTTTACATTTCATCATTCATGTCCGCACTCACGTATGGCCAAATAAAAAAAACATTCAACTTCAATTCCAGGAAGATGGCAGTGTCACAGTTTCAGTTATTTGCAGGATAATTAATTGATTTAATTACCTTAACTAGCTGTGCACATAAAATATCAAGATTTAAAAACATCACAACAGAAAAATCTTTCAGGAGTGAGGGGCACACAACTTCCTGTGTTGTTGATGTTTAATGTGTAAATGATTTAATAAAATGAAACCAGTTTAGTAACAGAGAATAGAATCCCTGTTGTTGTGAATGTGTGTACGTGTGCTTGTGCTTGCGTGTGTGTGTGCGCGCACATGTATGTGTGTAAGTGTGTGTGTCTATGTGTGCTTGTGCTTGCGTGTGTGTGTGTGTATGTGTGTGTGTGCGCACAGGCCATTGTGCATATTTCACACAGACCTCGTCTCTCTATTCCACCACCACCCTGTGTCTCACAGTTCTCTGCCTTCACTGAGTGATGTGACTGTGTGGAAATACTGGCCCCGTCCCAGCCTACACTGCGCTAGCCAGGCTTACAGCAGAGAGGAACAAGCCTGGCTGGTGTGTGTGAGAGAGAGCTCTGCTCTGTGTGTCACTAGTGGGGACCCTTACCCAGTGTCCTCCATAATGCATCCCAGCCACGCGTCCGGACACCGACAGTCCCCTGTTAGAGGTGGAGAGAGAAGGGGGTGGCCATTTGACTGGTGCAGCCCACACATTGGGCCATTACCAAATGCAGTACATCATAGCACATGTCTGGAGAGCTGCAGGGCCCACTTGGTCTTTGTTTGGACCTTAAAATCAGCGATCAGCTTAGTGCCAAGAAACCAGGTGAGGTGAAGTAATGGTGAAGTCAGCTACTTTAATCAATCTGTTGCAACAGCTTTAATTAATATGTCCATCAACTAAATGCTGAGTAACAGCAAAAACCAACAGATCTGCAGCTTTCCAAGAGCAGGGATGGTTAGGGGGGGCTTAATTATTCTGGCTTAATTCCTAAGCAGATGTACATGTTAATTCTGGTTCTCAATGGTTCACGGTAAAATGTTTTTCACCAAGGATTTATGTCAAAAATGTCAGATCAAAAACATGATTTGGCTAATTAAATATTTAAGAGCACAAATCAGCATGAACTCCTAAACAGATCAGACCTCATTCAGCAGCCCTGCTGTCAAGCCAAATCCCACCATCAACCATAATTAGGAACAGTTTATTTTTAGAGCATGTGATCCAAAATGACTTTCAACTTGCATTACAATTTAATCCTTGTGTGCATGTGTGTGAGTGTGTGCGTGTGCATGCATGTGTGTGAGTGTCTGTGTGTGTGAGTGTGTGAGTGTCTGTGTGAGTGCGTGCATGTGTGTGTGTGTCTGTGTGTGCGTGCGTGTGTGTGAGTGTCTGTGTGTGTGTGTGTGTGTGGTGTGTGTGTGTGAGTGTGTGTGAGTATCTGTGTGAGTGCGTGCATGTGTGTGAGTGTCTGTGTGTGTGCCTGCATGTGTGTGAGTGTCTGTGTGCGTGTGGTGTGTGTGTGCGTGTGTGTGTGAGTGCGTGCATGTGTGAGTGTCTGTGTGTGTGCGTGCATGTGTGTGAGTGTCTGTGTGTGTGCGTATGTGTGCATGTGTATGTGTGTGTGCGTGTGTGTGAGTGTATGTGTGTGTGTGTCTGTGTGTGTGTGTGTGTGTGTCTGTGTGTATGTGTGTGTGTGTGTGTGAGTATGTGTGTATGTGTGTGTGTGTGTGTGTGTGTGTGTGTGCGTGTGTGTGTGTGTGTGTGAGTATGTGTGTATGTGTGTGTGAGTGTGTGTGTGTGTGAGTATATGTGTATGTGTGTGTGAGTGTGTGTGTGTGTGTGTCTGTGTGTGTGTGCATGTGGTGTGTGTGAGTGTGTGTGTGTGTGAGTATGTGTGTATGCGTGTGTGTGTGTGTGTGTGTGTGTGTGTGTGCGTGTGCGTGTGTGCGTGTGCGTGTGTGTGTGTGTGTGCCTGCCTTCAGCTACCGGAGGAACCAGAGACCCTCCCAATTACTCTTTCTTCACCCCCTATCTATCCACGTCTCTCTCTCTCTCACAGGAATAGGGTCTCCAGTGTGCGCTCAGTAATTAAAAGACAGCTTCTCCCTGTGTCCCACCCCAGCTGGTGGTCGCACTGAGACTGAATGAGAAGCACATCTCTGCAGGCAACAGGCATTAATAACAGCTGCCATGAATGACTACAGATCCATTCAGGCCATTTCTTCAAAAGATATTGACCACTGTTTACCAAAGAACTATACTGTGGACTAGCTCTCACAGCAACCAGCTACAGTGCCTAATTAATCTAACGGGGAAAACTAATTGCAGCCGCGGTACATATGGTACATACCATGCATAAGCCCCTCCCCCTATCCGATACCCTGCCTCCCTTAGCTGCACACAGATGGTGCTGATATGAAGAGTGATGTGGCCAGAACTCAGGTACCCAATGTACGTCACTAAAACACAAATACTTTCTACTTTTGTAACATGTAAATGGTTTCCTACCACGTCTGTGCAGGCAAGCTAAGTTGGAAGAGCATTGCACATTCACTGGATGTATAAAAACCAATAAAAACCTTTTCTTTTCCAAAAATGAAGGGAGCTACGAGAAATGGTTGCATTTCTGGAGGCCTACAGGCACTGCACCACTGGAATAACCCCAACATTATTTTTATTAGAGACCATTTTCGTGAGGAGGAGCACCAACTATCAACAATAACAATGTGGCTTTGCTAAAAAGCTAGCACTGCTGCATGGTGCAGTGCCCCCCTCTCTTCACCTCCCTCCCTCCCAACCATTGCTGCAGGCGACACTCCTACTTGAGACAGAACAGATGGGTGATGGATCGGTAAGTAGGTTGACCATTAGCTAGCGATAATTAAATAGCTTTCGAATTTAGATATGAGGAATCAAAGCCTTCTTAATTTGGGTGTGATGCCCGGAGTTTGAAACCGTCGTTGAGTCTAATGTTAGCGTACAGTACATCAGTGTTACAATGTTATTACACATTGAATGATCGATGGTAAAGCCTAGCTTAGGTTGCTTTCTTTCGTGTTGTCTGGTAGTGTAATGTTACTGCATGGGACAACCTGCTATAACCTAGCGAGGAGGAATGGTTCACATGCAGTGTGAGGTGCCTCACAGATATGAATATTAATGTCCTTATCTGCTGAACAGGTCACAATAATCAAATAGTGTTTATTACAATTTAATGGTTATAATTGGGTTAAAACAACTTGAAAGACATTTAAGAAGACAATCAATTGTCACTTCTGGGGAATATAACCACAGTTTGAATCCAGACTCCTGGACTGTGAATAGTGAGGGACGATGGTGCAGGACTAACCCGCAGACGTGCGATCTTTGTTCCACATCATGCCGACGTTCTGGCCCAGGCTCTGGCACAAGGTGACGGCCATAGCACCCACATTCCCATACTGAAACACACACACAAGGTAGCACCCACATTCCCATACTGAAACACACACACAAGGTAGCACCCACATTCCCATACTACTGAGGACCATAGCACCCACATTCCCATACTGAAACAACACACACAAGGTAGCACCCACATTCCCATACTGAAACACACACACAAGTAGCACCCACATTCCCATACTGAAACACACACACAAAGTAGCACCCCACATTCCCATACTGAAACACACACACAAGTAGCACCCACATTCCCATACTGAAACACACACACAAGGTGAGGACCATAGCACCCACATTCCCATACTGAAACACACACACAAGGTAGCACCCACATTCCCATACTGAAACACACACACAAGGTAGCGCCCACATTCCCATACTGAAACACACACACAAGGTGAGGACCATAGCACCCACATTCCCATACTGAAACACACACACAAGGTAGCACCCACATTCCCATACTGAAACACACACACAAGGTAGCGCCCACATTCCCATACTGAAACACACACACAAGGTAGCACCCACATTCCCATACTGAAACACACACACAAGGTAGCGCCCACATTCCCATACTGAAACACACACACAATTTTTCAAATCTATATCTAATCATATTTTTAATTAAGGCTTTAAAATGACCTTTTACACTGTTATTATTTATTTTCATTAATGATTAGGATAAAGTCCAATTAAGAATCGTAAATGTAACTGCAGCAATGCATTTGGTTGAACTACACTTATGTACTGAAGGCGTGGTAGGCCACCAAACCTGGACCTGGCACCCACCTCATTAACGCCCCCTCCTCGGGTCAGGGAGCAGACCCCTCCCATGTAGGCCGTCCCACTGCGACTGCTCCGGAAGGTGCGCCCCCTGGAGGAGAGATGAGGTGCTGCAGCAGGAGAACACTGACTCACTGACATCTCCAATTCTGGAAAGCCAGTGTGTGAGCTGATCTTTGTTCCAACCAATTAGTGTTCTGAATATTTACTTGAGTTACAAATCTTACAACACAAAACATTTTTGCGTATTACACCAAGGTCATGCGCACCAAAAGTTAGCCCATTCTTAAATTCTGAAGAACTTGATTCACAATCCCAAATTTTGCAAATTACATTTTGTACTTGTCTTGAGACATCTGTAGTGAATTATTATTTTTTTGTGAGTGTAAAATGCATGTTTAATTTTTTAAATGATGATTTGCAGTTGGAACTCATACCAAGAGTACCAGTTAATGGCATTAATGAGGATAGTTGTGTAATTAAGAACAGAGTTGGCATGAAATTTCTCAGAACAAATTTGGGACAGGGCAGGGTGGGGCTGGGGCATGGCACAGCAGGGAGGGGCTGGGGTGAGGCGTAGGGCTGGGGGGTACCCACGATAAGAGGTGAACAGCGTCACTGTGCTCCTTGATGCTCTCCTTCCTGTACTTCATGAAGTCACGGAGGGTGAGCAGGGGGTCGTCACCCACAGAGACCATGTTTGCTGATGACCACGTTTCCATGGCAACCAGCACAATCCGGGTGTTCAGCTGTTCTTTATAGATCTAGAATCAGACAGCCCACAAGAATGCAAAGAAGGCAGTTCAATGAGCAAGTTAAAATCACACATTTGTGTTAAATCTAAATAAATAAAGCTGGTATTTCAATATGGGTTACAGGTGGTGGCAAGGTGAAAGCTGAGTGGGCAAATGTACTGTTCCTGTTAATTCACTCATTCAGTTCATTCTGATACATTTCAGCTCAACATAGAAATATTTTAAACAATCAACTGGAATAGACTTTCAAGAGTTGGTGACCAATTGTGTTAGCGTGTTAATCAGTCCATTGTCTAGTTTTATTACAGCAGAGGTGGAAAGTCCAGGGGTCAGAAAGTAAAAGTCCCGCCATGTGTTTCCTCTACCTGTTAACTCAGCCCGGCTGATTTCACTGTTTAGTTCCACCTCCTGGCTGAAGGATTGTGCTAATTAAATCCAAGTGACTGGAAGAAACTACTGCGGAGGATGTTTTCTTTCTGAACCTGGATTTTCCATCTCTGTATTCCAGTGAACTCCTGTCCTGGAAACATCCACAAATTAAGACTGACATTTGCTGGAACTGGAAATAGTGCAGATCACTGCTTGGGCCCCATTGCACCTATACAATAAAGCTAACCTGTGAGACCCAACTGAAACAGCCTTCAGAATGCCTCCATGCAATGACTTTATTCAGCTTTCTAGCTCTGGCTGAGGTCCTAAGCAGAACAGAAACATCCATTACAGAAATGTTCTCCAAAGCAGACACCTGGTTGTAAACATCCGTTACAGAAACGTTCTCCAAATCAGACACCGGGCCATAAATATTTGATACAGGAACATTCTCCAAAACAGACACCTGGATGTAAACATCTGTTATAGAAACATTCTCCAAAACAGACACCTGGACGTAAACATCCGTTACAGAAAGTGTGCACTGACCGCATCAGCCATGTTAACAACAGCCTTGGCGAAATTCCTGGTCTGGGACGTAGAGCTGCGCAGCTGCAAAAACTGCAAAGAGACGACAGCCAATGAGACGACCAGTGAAACTGACAGCCAATCTGACTGACAGCCAATGAGAAGTCAGTGAATGAAATACCACCAAAGAGACAGCAGCCAATGAGACAGACAGCCAATGAGACAGGCAGCCAATGAGACAGAGAGCCAATGAGACAGACAGCCAATGAGACAGACAGCCTCTGAAAAACACCAGAAAAACAGAAATAAACATTTGGACCCCATAGCTACAGACTGTCTCATGTTAGCCTTAAGAAAAGAAACAGACATTAAACCAAAAAAAGAGAGAAGTGCGAAACTGTTCCAACAGAGAACTGTTCCAACAGGCTGAATTCTTTCTGCCAAGTTTTGGGTACACTCAAGTTTAAAAGGCAATGTTGATGGGTTGGGTGTAACGCATGACTTAATGGTGCTGAGTAATCATCTTCACCCATGTCACTGTATTTCCTGCTGACAGGGGGCCCTTTGTAGAGAATGTTTTCCATTTCCATCAACTGATCCTGAGCTGACTGACTTCCGTGTGATAATGTACAGCCACTGACTGCAGACACTGGTAAACTCACAAGCTGCAGTTTAGGGCATACTGGTAGAACACAGTGACCCAGCACCCTAAAGAAGTAAACTTACACTGGTGTGTACATTTTCTGTTCACTCCCTGCAGTTCACATTGCCCTAAAATGGGCTCCAGTAAACACTATCAATTCGACAATCACTCACCAGTTCATGGTCATTCACCACCATCAGCTCAATGTACTTAGTCTCACTCTGGACTGTGTTCTGGCTCCAGCGAACCTGCAGGGGGCGACAGAGAGAGGGCTTTAAGTTCATAATTATTGTACCTACATCGGCAACTGTTTCTCAATAACAATTAATAATACAGGTAATCTGTCAATTTCAAATAAAAAATGTATTGGAGAACAGTATAAATTTTTTAGTTTGTTACATGATTCTTGCTGAAAAAAAGCCACTTGAATTTCAGCGCAACATATTTTGATTATTTAGAAAAATAGGACTACTAAAAATAGAGCTTTGTGTTCTGATATCCCAAGTGGTGTTATACTTAAACAAAGGATAGGAATGCGTGCACATTTTAGAATTCACACTTTGTTGTTTGTGTTCATTTATTGTATAAGTCTTCTTTCCTGGCAATTCTACATGTAATTTTCATCTTTGTGCTTACTCAAATAGTTTTTTTTATAATGATGTACAGGAGAAACAAAGCATGATAATGCCAGGAATTAAATCTGTGTAAAACTAAGCTTAGTTTTTGCCTGTCTTAAATCTAGAAGCAAAAGGGGTATTAGTTAACACTGTATGGGATGTGTGCATGAAGGCTTAGTTTTAAATTGCACATCACCATGATGAGCTGTGCATGCATGCAACATCAGAACAGAGTGGTGTGCTCCGGTCCCACACCAAAGCCAAGGGGTTAAACACACTGAAGCTCCTTAACTTCACAGGACAGAGTGCTTTATTCAGCGCATACCGTGGCTACTTGCAAGAGAAATGTGGAAACATGGTCATCAGAAAACATGGCAGGGGGTGGAAACCCTGCCCGCGTGTGGGACTCTTATGGCTCACCACCCTCCAGACCATCCCACAGACCACCCCACAGACCACCCTACAGAACACCCTACAGACCACCCCACTGACCAACCTACAGACCAACCCACAGAACACCCTCCAGACCACCCCACTGACCACCCTACAGACCACCCCACAGACCACCCTCCAGACCACCCCATAGACCACCTTCCAGACCACCCCACAGACCACCCTCCAGACAACCCCACAGATTACCCTACAGAACACCCCACAGACCACCCTCTAGACGACCCCACAGACCACAGCACAGACCACCCCACAGACCGCCTCCAGACCACAGCACAAACCACCCCACAGACCACTTTCCAGACCACCCTACAGACCATCCCATAGACCATCCTACAGACCAACCTACAGACCACCCCACAGACCATCCTCCAGACCACCCCATAGCCCAATCTTCAGATCACCCTAAAGACCACACCACAGACCACCCTACAAAACACCCTTTAGACCACCCCACAGAACACCCTCCAGACCACCCAACAGACCCAATATCTTTTATTAGGAAGTAAACAACATGATTATTAGTACAGACATATGCCAGAGATGGGCAGCATCTCTAATACATGTATTTGAAATTATGCATTTGCATGCATGTATTCCACATGCAACATGGGCTGTCTGTCCCTTCTGTGTCACTTGCAAAGCAATCTACATCCGCTGCATGTAGACTGTCATTCACAGACACCTTTATTTGGGATGCATTGTGTATTTTGAAACAGTATGGATATGTTGCAGTGTGTTTTGCCCATCCCTGGTAAGGCATGCTGTATTACACTTGAAGGACATGCAGTAAGGTGCAGGGCACTGGCTCATTCTGACTGGAGGAGACAGACCCCACCTGTCTCCTGGATCGTCTCAGCCCCTCTGTGGCCGCAGTAGAGTTGTCCTGGAAGACCTGGCCACCCCTGTGACTGTGACTGTGACTGCCAGGGTCATTGCTGTCCTGTGTGCAGGCTGAGGGAGAGACAGAGAGCCACATATCAAAGCGCATGTGCATGGGGAGGGAGAGGGGGCAGGAGAAGGCTGGGGGAGGAGGGGGGGACGTAGGGGGACAGGAAAGGCTCTCATCAGGGGGAGGAGGGGGCAAGGAGAAGGCTGGGGAGGGAGAGGGGGCAGGAGAAGGCTGGGGAGGGAGGGGGGGCAGGAAGGGGGGAGGAGAAGGGGGGAGGGGGGGGGGGAGGGAGGGGGGTAGAGAGGAGAAGGCTGGGGAGGGGGAGGGAGAGGGGGCAGGAGAAGGGTGGGGAGGGAGGGGGGGGAGGGGGGCAGGAGAATCAGGGAGAGGAGAAGGGCTGGGGAGGGAGGGGGGGCAAGGGGGGGCAGGAGAAGGCTGGGGAGGGAGGGGGGGCAGGAGAAGGCTAGGGAGGAGGGGGGTGGGTAGCGGAGGTCCCCACCTGGACACGTCGGGCTCAGGGGCAGGCTGGGCATCTTGTGTACCACATGGGCATGCTGAGCCTGCGGGAGAGAGCACAAACCCTCCAACCAAGAACCGAAAACCACACGCAGCACAGAACACAGACCTCCACTCCTGCACTAAGCAAACCCCTCCCTTTTCACAGTCAAAAATATTGACAGTGTAGTATATTTCAAGCAGCAGCAAAATAACTTTGTTGGCCAAGTGGCAGAGGTCAAACAATCCTGTTTTATCTGGAAGCTCAGCACCATGACTGCTCTCCAAATTCCCCACTTTCAATGCATTTATTGTAAAAAAAATTGATCTCTATCACGAGTCACAGAGATTTAAACTTGTATTTTAATTGTTATCCTCCAGGGGTCACTGTAGGCTCTCAAACAACGCAGTCAATAGACTAATAATACAACTGAATGGCTAATTGTGATGTTTAATCAACAATTAGTTGACCAAATATGGGGAGAGTGAAAGGAAGGATGGTGAAAAGTTTTATTTGCATCATAACATGTTTTTGATTCCTGTCTTCTGCAAACACTTGGCTAATGGAATTTCAACTTTAATCAAAGCCATTACAAAAGCAATGAGAAACAGTAACTACAGCAACCAAATGATAAGCATGGAACAACTATATATATGACACAGTCACATGCATTAAGATGAGTCACATTGCTTTCTAGAACAATCTTGATTGCACGCATATATAATTGTAGCTGGGACATGCACATTATGGGACCTTCATTCCTTAATTTTCTGGGGAGTCCAGCTCATGACTTAGACAGACAGGAGAGGGCCCCAGTTCCCTGCACTCCAGCACAGCCCCCCATTCACTCTGCACATGCTCAGTAGGCACTGTACAGTTTAGAGGCTTTGTTAAAAGTGATTGGAACTGGAGACAGTGCAGGGGGGCAGGTTTTCTGTGACTGATGATACTGATAACTAGGCCTGAATACTCCAAACCAACGTTCCAGGGACACTGACACACCTACCATCCCACAGTGGGAATATGAGGGACCCACACACACAGGCGCACACACGCACATACACAAACACATATGCACACACACATATGCACACATACACAAACACACACACGTGCACACATAAACACACACATGCACACTAAAACACACACACACGCATGCACACGCACACACATATATACACAGACATGTACACGCACACATGCACACACACACGCACATGCATGCACACGCACATGCACACACATACAAGGACATGTACACACACACATGCATGCCCACACACTCACACACACACACACACCACACACGCATGCATACACAGACATGTACACGCAATTACACAAACACACCACAGCACTATGCACCACACACATGACATCACACTCTCACATCCATGCACACACACACACACACACACACATACACATGCACACCCAGACTCACCTGATCACTGCTATCCAGGGCTGGCTCAATTCCGTAGGAAAACTGTCCATCTGAGAACAAGCCACTGCAGAGGGAGAAAGAGGGGGGGGGGGCAGGGGGAGAGAGAGGGGGAGGGAAAGGGGGGGAACGGACAGAGAGAAGTGGAGGGAGAGGGGGATCAGAACGGGAAAGAGAGACGGAGAAGAGATGTGTAGAATAGTGAAAAAGGAAGAGAGTTTCAAGAGTTCCAACTACAAAGTTGCCCACTGAATGGACCACACACGTGTAGTGCATCAAGACTCTGGCCCAGAGCGCCGCCCAGGTGGAGGTGTAGTGTAAGAACAGCCCGCTTACCTCAGGCCATGGCAGGTCGAGAGAGCTGCCCAGGACCCCGGCACACCACGTACCCTCCCGTGGTAATAACAGTGTTCCCCTCCCTGCAAAAAAACACAGATAGCACGGCCTGCACCTGAGCACAGTACTGCCTTACTGAGCACCAAAACACAGCGCTCACTCTCAAACAGACACCACAGCCTGAAACTGAGCACCCTGCTGCCTTACTGAGCACCAAAACACAGCGCTCACTCTCAAACAGACACCACAGCCTGAAACTGAGCACCCTGCTGCTTTACTGAACACCAAAACACAGCGCTCACTCTCAAACAGACACCACAGCCTGAAACTGAGCACCCTGCTGCTTTACTGAACACCAAAACACAGCGCTCACTCTCAAACAGACACCACAGCCTGAAACTGAGCACCCTGCTGCTTTACTGAACACCAAAACACAGCGCTCACTCTCAAACAGACACCACAGCCTGAAACTGAGCACCCTACTGCTTACTGAACACCAAAACACAGCGCTCACTCTCAAACAGACACCACAGCCTGAAACTGAGCACCCTGCTGCTTTAGTGAACACCAAAACACAGCGCTCACTCTCAAACAGACACCACAGCCTGAAACTGAGCACTACGCTGCTTTACTGAACACCAAAATACAGCGCTCACTCTCAAACAGACACCACAGCCTGAAACTGAGCACAGTACTGCCTTACTGAACACCAAAACACAGCGCTCACTCTCAAACAGACACCACAGCCTGAAACTGAGCACAGTACTGCCTTACTGAACACCAAAACACAGCGCTCACTCTCAAATAGACACCACAGCCTGAAACTGAGCACAGTACTGCCTTACTGAGCACCAAAACACAGCGCTCACTCTCTCAAACAGACACCACAGCCTGAAACTGAGCACCCTGCTGCTTTACTGAACACCAAAACACAGCGCTCACTCTCAAACAGACACCACAGCCTGAAACTGAGCACAGTACTGCCTTACTGAGCACCAAAACACAGCGCTCACTCTCAAACAGACACCACAGCCTGAAACTGAGCACTACGCTGCTTTACTGAACACCAAAATACAGCGCTCACTCTCAAACAGACACCACAGCCTGAAACTGAGCACAGTACTGCCTTACTGAGCACCAAAACACAGCGCTCACTCTCAAACAGACACCACAGCCTGAAACTGAGCACAGTACTGCCTTACTGAGCACCAAAACACAGCGCTCACTCTCAAACAGACACCACAGCCTGAAACTGAGCACAGTACTGCCTTACTGAACACCAAAACACAGCGCTCACTCTCAAACAGACACCACAGCCTGAAACTGAGCACAGTACTGCCTTACTGAGCACCAAAACACAGCGCTCACTCTCAAACAGACACCACAGCCTGAAACTGAGCACAGTACTGCCTTACTGAACACCAAAACACAGCACTCACTCTCAAACAGACACCACAGCCTGAAACTGAGCACCATGCCACTTAACTGAACACTAAAACACAGCGCTCACTCTCAAACAGACACCACAGCCTGAAACTGAGCACAGTACTGCCTTACGGAACACCAAAACACAGTGCTCACTCTCAAACAGACACCAAGGCCTGAAACTGAGCACCATCCTGCTTTACTGAACACCAAAATACAACACACTGTCAAATAGACACCACAGCCTGAAATGTAGCACTGTACTGCTTTACTAAACACCAAAACACAGCGCTCAATCTCAAACAGACACCAAGGCCTGAAACTGAGCACCATGTTGCTTTACTGAACACCAAAACACAGCGCTCGCTCTCAAATAGACACCAAGGCCTGAAACTGAGCACCATGCTGCTTTACTGAACACCAAAACACGACACACTCTTCTGGACAGGATAATTAACCACATACAATCAAGCCGCAAAACCTTAGTCACAACTCAGTCCTTAGTCACACACACAGCCCTCCCTCAAGAAACTTAATTACAACACAGGCCTTAATTACACACACACAGTCCTGTCTCACGACAACCTTAATCACAACACAGCCCTCAACCCCCTTTACTCTCTTAAACACTTAACATGTAACGCACTGTGCAACACATACTCTTGTCTCTGAGCACAAACTCTGAACACACAGACCGTTTCCACAGCTACTTCTATCATTGGGAGTGAGGTCTGCAGATCAAATCTGGCCTCCACTTCAGGAGCCTTCAGCACAAACAAACTCAGCAAGTCTGGAGCAGTAACAGAAAGATTTTAATAAAATGTGCAGTGCACTTCTTCAGTATCACTTATCCCATTCAGGAGAATTACTGTGGAAATATAGAGCACTTATCTGCACAGAAAGAGTCAGAGACTTTTTATTGTATTATACAGTAAGCGAAGGTAAGCTAATTACAGCACAGGCACTTGATGGGGAAGAAAGGCCTTTGTGCACACACACACACACACACACACACACGTAAACACAAGCACACACACACACACACACGTAAACACATGCACACACACACGCATCCACACACACAAACACGTAAACACACACGCACACACACCTACACACGTGCACACACACACATACACACACTCACGCACACACACACCTACACACACACGCACACACACATACATTCGCGCACACACACATGCACATACACGCATACACATACACATGCACACACACACATACACACACTCGCACACATGTACACATACACACCCACACACACGCACACAAACACACATTCATACGCATGCTTGCACACATACACACTCATGCACACACATACACATACACAAGCACACATTGCTTAAAATGCTATTTGGTATTGAAGGTGCAGCACTGCAATCTTTCAGCAGTTCCCCTGCAGATGTGCTCTATGGAGGGTGGGGGGTGGGGAGGTGGTGGTGGGATCGGGGGGTTGGGGCGGGGGTCAGGGTAAAACTATACCCCTTAGAGATAAGGATAATGTTGCATGTGTGCATGTCAGTGAGTAGTCTGTCTGCCTGGATACATTTGTGTGGGCTCCCTAGAGACTGCAGATGTTACATAATGTCTCTGCATTCCGAGCTCAGATCAACTCTCTCTACGACAAAAAGTGTTCAGGGACCGTCTACAAAGACACAACCCAGCTAGGTCAATCAAGAGAGTGTCTACAAATGCACATTTTTGTTACTTTACTGAGAAGCACAAGAAAGGAATTAAACTATTATATTGATAAATAAACAGAGCTGAATCATCTTTTTTCCTTTTAAAACTGATCAATTTCATAAGAGATGCCCTAACTAGAGCCCTAAATCCTCCATGTCCAATATATTTATGCATATTTTCTACAAGCTGTGTCTCTCCTAAATAATTTCCAACATAAAATATTAGAAGAAGTTAGTAAAGATGTTTGTCATTTGTGCATCTCATGGAGACCAAGCCCTTAAAACTGCTGCACACACGTCCCTCGGCCCTCCAGCACTGTGTAGCACTGTGTACAACAGCACTGTGTAAAACAGAGTCAGCACTGTGTACAACAGCACTGTGTAAAACAGAGTCAGCACTGTGTACAGCAGCACTGTGTAAAACAGAGTCAGCACTGTGTACAACAGCACTGTGTAAAACAGAGTCAGCACTGTGTACAACAGCACTGTGTAAAACAGAGTCAGCACTGTGTACAACAGCACTGTGTAAAACAGAGTCAGCACTGTGTACAACAGTCAGCACTGTGTAGCACTGTGTACAACAGAGTCAGCACTGTGTACAACAGTCAGCACAGCACTGTGTATAACAGAGTCAGCACTGTTTAGCACTGTGTATCACAGAGTCAGCACTGTACAACAGAGTCAGCACTGTGTATAACAGAGTCAGCACTGTTTAGCACTGTGTATAACAGAGTCAGCACTGTGTATAACAGACACAGCACTGTGTACAACAGTCAGCACTGTGTATAACAGAGTCAGCACTGTGTATAACAGAGTCAGCACTGTTTAGCACTGCGTATAACAGACACAGCACTGTGTATAACAGACACAGCACTGTGTATAACAGAGTCAGCACTGTTTAGCACTGTGTATAACAGAGTCAGCACTGTGTACAACAGAGTCAGCACTGTGTATAACAGACACAGCACTGTGTACAACAGAGTCAGCACTGTGTACAACAGAGTCAGCACTGTGTATAACAGACACAGCACTGTGTATAGCAAGTCAGCACTGTGTACAACAGAGTCAACACTGTGTATAACAGTCAGCACTGAGTATAACAGAGGTTGCAGAGGGGAACTGCGTCACCATGACAACCAAAACCACATCTGCATGCCTCAGGTGAGACAGGTGTGAAGGTGCACCTGCCCATGGTCACATGGTCACATGCTGTCATCCTCCTTGAGCAACTTGGGCATTCCAGCCTGGGGTGTCGAGATGCCCTGCCCTGCCCTGCCCCCCCTCCCTACCTCTCTCCCTCTCAAATTCAAATTCAGATTCAAATTCAAAATGCTTTATTGGCATGAAATACATTTGTACATACTGCCATAGTGTACACACAGAAACAGGAATAGGAATACAAACAACATGAAATACAAACAACATTGTGGTAACGACAACAATGCAATTAACAGTGTGGTAATGGCCACAGTGAGTAGGCTATATAATAAATAATAATAATAATAATAATAATAATAATAATAGTAACAATAAAATAAAATAAAGGTAACTCTTCCTCTCTCTCTCAAATTTGAAATGCTTTATTGGCAGGAAATACTTGTGCAAATATTTCCAAAGTGTACAGCAACACAAACACAAACACAGAACACAGATCAATGGTAAATGCTACGTAGCTAAGTTGCGACTCTCCCTGTCTCTCCCCCATATCTTCTCTCCAACAACGTGGTATATGTACATACAGACTAAGCGTGTTCTCTCTCTCTCTCTATCAAATTCAAAATTCAAATTCAAAATGCTTTATTGGCATGAAATACATTTGTACTTACTGCCAAAGCATACACACAGAAACAGGAATATGAATACAAACAACATGAAATACAAACAACATTTTGGTATGCATAATGTGGTAATGGCCACAGCGAGTACATATAACAATAACAATAACAAAAATAATAATAATAATAATAATAATATAATAATAATAATAATAAATAATAAGAATAATAATAATAATAATAATAATGTGGAAAAAAGAAAATGGAAAAAAGAAATATAGAAATAAATTAATAATTAAAATAAATATATTCGTGGTGGTCAACCAGTGTCCCTCAGATTATGGCAGGCCGAGATGTACTTTGCTGCTAGTGGGGCTGTTGGCTTTTCTCCTAGCAGGATTTGCATTTTTTTCTCATTTGTTTGGGAAAGGAAGTCCTTTATAATTAGAGAAAATTTGTTGAAATAATGTGTCCTAATTTCTGAATATTTTTAACAATGTAGGAGAAAGTGCATCTCTCTTTCCACCTCTCCTGTCTTACAGTGACCACATATACGTTGTTCTTTTGGTAACCATGTATTCCAGTGTCTGCCTTTTTCAATTGCAAGTGTGTGGTCACTGAGCCTGTACTTGGTCAGGATCTGTCTCTGCTTTGTATCTCTGACAGAGAAGAGATACTCAGCCAATTTGTAGTCTCTTTTTAGGGTCCGATAGCAATCTAGTTTGTTTTGTGTTTTGGTTACATTATCCCAATATTCCAGATAAGTGATTTTGGCCTGTTCCATTACTTGGTTTACTTTGATTTGTTGGTAAGCAGTGCTGGTATAAAGCTGGTCTATGATTTGTGTTAGTTGGGTTAATGGGTTAGTCAGCTTCATTACCAGCTGAATGAGGGGACTCTTTTCATGACTGAGCTCTTGGGCTTTCATTGCCTTAAATTGCAATGTCTCTTGAGGACTTGAATTGAGGTGCATCCAGAATTGTAATGCTCTTTTTTGGATGTGAATCATTAATGGATAATGGCCTAATTCTGCCCTGCATGTATTATGTGGTGTTTTCCTTTGTACTTGTAGGATGTTTCCACAAAATTCTACATGCAGGGTCTCTATTGGATGCTTGTCCCATTTGGAATAGTTCCACTGGCTGAGTGGACCCCATACCTCACTTACATACAGTGCAATGGGCTGAATAACAGTATCAAAGATTTTTAACCAGATTTTAATTTTTTGAAGTTTTCTTTTTATAGCATAGAGCACTCTTTGAGCTTTTTCTTTTAAAGCATTCACTGCCATGTTAATGCTCCCTGATGCTGTAATTGTCAGACGAAGGTAGGCATAATTTAGAGTGTGATCTGGGGCGGTGTTGCCTAGAAAAAACTGGAACCTGTTTTCCTGACATCTGGCTTTTTTTTTTTGTAAGATCATTATTTTTGTCTTTTTTAAGTTTACTGTCAATGCCCAGTTCTGACAGAAATCCTCCACCAGAGCTAGGTTCTGCTGTAACCCTTCTTCAGTGGGAGAGAGCAGAACCAGGTCATCTGCGTAGAGTAAGAATTTTACTTCCGTGTTATGTAGGAGGAGGCCCGGGGCTGCAGACTGTTCCAACTGCACTGCTAACTCATTGATGTAAATATTGAACAGTGCTGGACTCAGGCTACAGCCCTGCCTCACTCCCTGTTTTGGTGTGAAGAACTCTGTTCTTTGGTCGCCAATTTTCACTCCACATTTATTTTCTGAGTACACTGATTCAATTATATCATAAACTTTACCCCCTACACCACTTTGGAGAATTTTGTAGTATAATCCATCATGCCAAATCGAGTCAAATGCTTTCTTGAAATCAATGAAGCATGCAAAGATTTTTCCATTTTTTGTTTTGTGGACGTGTTTATTTATTAGGGTGTGTAGGGTGTAAATATGATCGGTGGTACGATGATTTGGGAGAAATCCAATTTGACTTTTACTCAGGACATTGTGTTCATTAAGGAAGGTTACAATTCTTAATGATACTACAAAATACCTGCTTAGATTACTGCTTACACAAATGCCTCTGTAATTATTGTGGTCTAATTTGTCTCCACTTTTATAAATTGGGGATATAAGCCACCAGTTCCAAATGTCAGGAAAGCATCCTGCACTCAGTACTTGGTTGAACAATTTAAGCAGAGCTTCATGCATTTCTGGGGTGCTATTTTTGAGCATTTCATTTCTAATTCCATCAAGACCACATGATTTTCTTGATTTTAGAGACTGGAGGTTTTCGATCAGTTCTTTGTGGGAAATTGGTTTATCCAGTGGATTTTGATTATCCTTGATGGTTGATTCCAATTTGTTTAGGTGTTCATTAATCATAGTATGGTGTGTTTTTTGACTGATTTCACAGTATATATTTTTTAAATATTGTTTCCAAATGGCTCCATCACTAATGGCTAATTCGTGTTATTTTGCTGTGCTTAAATTGTTCCGCAAATCCCAAAACTGGTTTTGATTAACTGATTCTTCAATATCATTCAGAGTTTTATTTATGTATTTTTGTTTTTTCTGTTTTAGGGTGTTTTTATATTCTTTAAGAGTTTGACAATACCTGAGGCGTAAATCAGAGTTGTATGGTTGGTTATGTTTTTGGTTTGATAAATCTTAGGTTTTTCCGAATATTTTTGCATTCAATATCAAACCAATTTTCATTTTTGTTCAGCTTCCTTTTATTATGAACTTTTAGTTTAGCTTTATTTGCTGTTTTCTGGAAAATACAAGTGATATTAGTAACAGCCAGATTTAAGCCTTCTCTGTTATTTTGGTAAGGAGTATTGATGAATGTGTTAATAGAGTTAGTTAATTCAGCTGATCTCATTGCTTTTGTGAATTCATCTGTGCTTGTTTCAGCCCATCTGTACGATTGATTAAGTTTATACAGCTTACAGGGCTGTGTGTATGAGTTTCTGGATTGTCTAAATCTTTTCAGAAACACACTGATTTGATTATGGTCTGAAAGGGTTTTTTTTGCCTGACAGTGAATGCACTAAAGGAGGAAGGGTCCATGTCAGTGACAGCATAGTCCACAACACTAGTCCCAAGAGCTAAGCAGTATGTGAACCTTCCTAAAGAGTCCCCTCTGATCCTGCCATTAAGGATGTACAGGCCTAAGGCTTGACAGAGCTGCACTAACTCCCTACCATTCTTATTTATTATATTGTCTGGGTTATTTCTTTTTGCAGTGGTTGGTATAATGTACAAAGGGGTGTTTCCAAATACATGGTTGTTTCCTTGGGGATCGATACAGTCGGGTTCTGTTCCTGTTCTGGCGTTAAGGTCGCCACACAGTAGCACATTTCCCTGGGCCTGGAAATGGCATATTTCTGTATGCAGAGCATTGAAGAATTCCTCATTATAATAGGGGGATTCATGTGGGGCAGCGTAAGCTGCACACAGGAATATATCTTTTTCCCAATCTGCAATTTCTTTGTTCAATTTTAACCATAAGTGGGATTGTTCTTTTTTGGTTACTGTGATGTATTTAGCCAGTTCCTCTTTGTACCACACCAGTATCCATCCGGAGTCTCTGCCATGTCGCACTGTTTTTAATTTTATAGAGGGCACTATAATTTCGCTATAATCTGAGGGGCAGTGGGTGACGGTATCTTCTCGGCACCAAGTTTCAACAAAAATTAAAATGTCAGCATTAGAAATGTTTTTGAGGAATTCAGGGTCTGTGCTCTTCAGCCCAAACACAGAAAATCACAGACCCTGTATGTTCCAACAGCTTATACAGAATGAACTCATTTTAATCATTCACAGCATTTTGAGTGAAACAAAATACATAGCTGATAATAAACTACTGTTTTTTTTTCATTTGTCATTTTTTTTACTTAGTATTTGTATAGTACACAGTATAACTGATTTATACTGTATACTCACACATTAGAATATATATATCACAGCACATATATATTCACAGATATGAATTAATATTAGTTTAGCAACCTATCACACAGCACACTGAGCAGGTGTTTGATCTCACCTAGCTCAGAAGGAGGGGCAGGTGGGACAGGGGCCATTGTGAGGGCTGCAGCGTAGCTGGGCTGGTGTTGGTGGGGGTGCGCTCTGGGGGGTGGGGGCCTTATGGGGGGCTGCGGGGTGCTGGGTGGGCGCAGGGTTTTGGATTGATGACCGCTGCTGTCAGGCTGATGTGGGGCCCGAGGACGGTGACCGACGGCGTGGGGGGGGCTGATGCCTGAGATGGGGCCTGTTGATGGTGGAGGGGGGGCTGGATGGATTGCGTCCCAGTGCCACGTCTTTTAGCGTTTTAGCAAAGACTTTGATACCTTCCTCGTCTGGATGCAGTCCATCGTAGAGGTACCAGGGGCCGATGGTGGGGTGGCGAGCCTGGTGCACATTGGGCAGTGCAGCGCAGCCTCTGGCGATCTCCGCAATAATGTTCTCTCTCTCTCTGTCTATCTGCATGTGGTATATGTGCATACAGACTGAGCATGTTCTCTCTGTCTATCTATCTGCATGTGGTATATGTGCATACAGACTGAGCATGTTCTCTCTGTTTATCTATCTGCATGTGGTATATGTGCATACAGACTGAGCATGTTCTCTCTGTCTATCTATCTGCATGTGGTATATGTGCATACAGACTGAGCATGTTCTCTCTGTTTATCTATCTGCATGTGGTATATGTGCATACAGACTGAGCATGTTCTCTCTGTCTATCTGCATGTGGTATATGTGCATACAGACCATGTTCTCTCTCTCTCTGTCTATCTGCATGTGGTATATGTGCATACAGACTGAGCATGTTCTCTCTCTCTCTGTCTATCTGCATGTGGTATATGTGCATACAGACTGAGCATGTTCTCTCTCTCTCTGTCCATCTGCATGTGGTATATGTGCATACAGACTGAGCATGTTCTCTCTCTCTCTGTCCATCTGCATTTGGTATATGTGCATACAGACTGAGCGAGTGAGATTTGCCTGGAGATGGTGCATCGCGCCCGGCCAAATCCCAGTCACCCAGCTCCTCTCCTCCCTGCCTTTCAAATTTGCTCTTTATTATTTTTTTCTCCCCTTATCCTCTCCTCCTCTCTCCTGTGCTGAATGACAGGACTGGGCCAAAATGGGCTGCCGGTTGCCAGGGGAACGAGCTCCTGATTGGCTGGGCGTGTGCGTGAGGGATGGGGAGAGTGGGCAGCATTTGACGGCGGCTGGGCTCTTTACAAGCGCCAAACACGGGGACGCCTGCCGCCAGCGACCGCTGGGTATCCCCCAGAAACCGCTGGGTATACCCCCAGAAACCACTGGGTATCCCCCAGAAACCGCTGGGTATACCCCCAGAAACCGCTGGGTATCCCCCAGAAACCTCTGGGTATACCCCAGAAACCGCCCCTGCACATCGGGGGTCCGGATAAACCCCTCTTCACTGACTGACGGGGGGGAAACTGGGCAGGGCTCCAGGTGAGACGAACAGGAGGAGGAGTGAGGTCATTTCCTGTTTCATCTCAGCCGGTCCACCCCTTGGTTTAATCTGACCTCTAATCACCACAGAGCCCAGCTGAAACACACAATCTGCTTTCTATAGAGTAAAAGTGCCTAATTGCACTAGAAGATTTTAAGCCAATGATGTACAGCTCAGTCTGAGGTACCAAAGGTACAGAAGACGCAGACAGAGCGGGAGAAAGTGCTTTACCAGCTCCACAGAAAAATCAGAGGAACACTCTACTCACATGCTTAATTGCTCGATTCAAAGAGGACAATAAACTACTGCTATACAGGTGATATGCTTAGAAATCAGAAGAATACTGACAGGCCACTGAGAAATTGAATGTCAATATGCTTTTTGTACTCAAGTAGAGAAGTTACATTACATTACAAGCATTTAGCAGACGCTCTTAACCAGAGCAACTTACACAGCTTTTAGATTGCATCCATTTATACAGCTGGATATATACTGAAGCAATGCAGGTACCATGGCAGTGTCCAAACTGGGAATTGAACCCGTGACTTGTAGGTTACAAGACCAGCTCCATACCCTTTATACTACACTGCCAAAGTTCTGTCCACCACAATCATGAGTACTCCCTCTAAATCAAAATCATAATTGTTTAATAGTTATAGATGAAGAAATAAAGAAAAAACATATGAAGAAAAATATCAAGCAAAGGTTATTGATTGCTGATCCTGAAACCAACAAAATTCTTATAGTACCCTCTACGGGAGGTTTTAGTATTGGTTTTGGACACCATGCTGCTGACCAGACCTGGGTCAAATACAAAATACGTATGTGTTAATACATATTTGAAGTATTTTCAAATACATTTACACAAGGTTATACTATGCATTTGATTTATTTAAGTTCTTTTAATAGAAAATTAAATACTTTCACAAATAGTATTTAAAAAATACATTCCTTTAAATAAATATTTTCCTGGGAAACCAAATACTTTTTCCAATAGCATTTAGAGCCTTTTAAAAATACATTAAATTACATGTTATGTTGTTTTGTTCTACATAAGGACATTACCTTATACTACAGTGTTAGTGTACTCTGGACCTCTGGACAAAAATTACCGAGCCAGCAACAATGCATGCTTCATGCTGAAGGGGGTATCCCAGAGTTCTTTGCACAATCTTTGAGAGTGGCCCTCGATGTGATGTCAGCGAGCTATAATACTGAGGGCACTCCAGGAGAACTACTAGGGTCTAGTGGTTGAATTTGGATTATGGGCAAGGGGTGGTCTACGTTGACAATTTTAAACAACCCATGTGCTGACTCTAACAGACAGTAGCCTAAATTCCAGTCCATGTTTTTGCATGGGGGGGGGGGGGGGGGGGGGGCAAACTCAGACTTTTTGATAAACTACTAGCCAGTTTATTTGAAATATTTTTAAAGTTAGTGGTCTTTTACTGTATTTCCTCTTTTTTTCTGTTGTCAGAGCATTCGACACCCATATGTACAGTTCCATCTTTTACATTTTGTAAGGTTAGACACTGATAAAATCAGTCCAGAATCCAGAATCCAGCTAAGCATATTCACTACAAATTAACAATGGGAATCAGTACATTTGGACTGGGGCTGGCAGCAGTCACCTGATTCATTCTCATCAAAATACTGTCCTCTAATTAGACAAAATGCTCAACTTTCAGAGCTGAGGTTCTTGCATCTTCCAATGCTTTTCAAGTCTTTCAACAGCTTGGTGCAATTGCGCCTGTTGCACCACTGGCCTTATGTTGTTAATATATTTTCAAATAATTCCATTAGACCTATTTGAAAGTTACTGCAAATACAGGCAAGTGCTCCTTAAATGTATTTTCAAATATATTTTGTAATTTAAATACTCAGTATTTGTAAATCCTATATTTCAAATAATTTCTAAAAAAAAGTACTCAAAATTAATTTGAATACTTTAAATATGTATTTGACCCAGGTCTGCTGCTGACTAAAGCCCCAAGGCCATTTGAATTCTAGCCAATCAGATGTGGATTTTCAGTGCCAGAACAGAACAAAACATTAGATTAGATTAGATTAGATAGGAAATGCCAGTTTTCTCACTTCAGTTGCAAGGAAAAACAGACAGACCAGGTTTTAAGGAGTTGTGTATTGGCTAGCAGGGTATTAGATGCACAGATCATGCACTGTGTGTTTGCATTATCATCTGCAGATATTAAGAATTTTTTTCCATTTTGGGGTAAATTTTCCGTTAACATCTACAGTGTGTACACAGCATGTCAGCATCTATGCAATTGCCAAAACAATGATCAAACTTGTCTCGCTCCTTTCTCCCACACAGAAACATGCAAATACACACCTGCAGGCACGCACACACACACACACACACACACACACAAACATATACACACTCACATGCACACACACGCATGCAAAAACAAAAACACACACACACACACACACACACACACACACACAGAAACATACAGATAAACAAACACACACACAAAAACACAAACATATACACACTCACATGCACACAGACACAGATACACACATCAATATGCACACAGAGGAAGTCTGACAAAGAACACAACTGAGTAACTCTAACCTAAACTTAGCCCCGCCCACCCCACCGCCAAAGTTTTACCACAGTCTGCGAAGGCCTCCCTGTGCTGTCAAAGTGCCGCTCCACATAGTCAGAGGACAGGAGGTTACTGCACAGAGAAAACAAACACTGTGTTAGACAGGTTCCTGCACAGAGAAAACAAACACTGTGTTAGACAGGTTACTGCACAGAGAAAACAAACACTGTGTTACACAGGTTACTGCACAGAGAAAACAAACACTGTGTTAAACAGGTCACTGCACAAAGACAACAAACACTGTGTTAGACAGGTTACTGCACAGAGAAAACAAACACTGTGTTACACAGGTTACTGCACAGAGAAAACAAACACTGTGTTAAACAGGTCACTGCACAAAGACAACAAACACTGTGTTAAACAGGTCACTGCACAAAGACAACAAACACTGTGTTAGACAGGTTACTGCACAGAGAAAACAAACACTGTGTTACACAGGTTACTGCATAGAGACAACAAACACTGTGTTAGACAGGTTATTGCACAGAGAAAACAAACACTGCGTTAGACAGGTTAGTGCACAGAGAAAACAAACACTGTGTTACACAGGTTACTCCACAGAGAAAACAAACACTGTGTTACACAGGTTACTGCAAAGAGAAACAAAAACTGTGTTACACAGGTTACTGCACAGAGAAACAAACACTGTGTTACACAGGTGACTGCACAGAGAACACAAACACTGTGTTAGACAGGTTACTGCACAGAGAAAACAAACACTGTGTTAGACAGGTTACTGCACAGAGAAAACAAACACTGTGTTAGACAGGTTACTGCACAGAGAAAACAAACACTGTGTTACACAGGTTACTGCACAGAGAAAACAAACACTGTGTTACACAGGTTCCTGCACAGAGAAAACAAACACAGTGTTAGCCAGGAGGTCACTGCACAGAGAAAACAAACACTGTGTTACACAGGTTACTGCACAGAGAAAACAAACACTGTGTTAAACAGGTCACTGCACAAAGACAACAAACACTGTGTTAAACAGGTTACTGCACAGAGAAAACAAACACTGTGTTAGACAGGTTACTGCACAGAGAAAACAAACACTGTGTTACACAGGTTCTCTGTTACTGCTGCTGCTTGATGTGTGTTCTCCCTGTGAGGCTCTGGGCTCGGGATGCTGTGATCGCCATGGCGAGGGGCTCTGTGTTTAAGTGTCATATATAATGCAGCATCCGCACCACTTTCCCCCCTCTCGGGGTGGGGGGGGGGGGGGGGGGGGGGGGGGTACAGCTGCGCAGATCCAGCTGGGGGTGGGAGGCATTAGGCAGCCCTGTGCAAGCATGTGAGAGAGAGGGATTCCGGTTCGTGAGAATGAAAACGCCTAACGATCTTCAGAGGCGTGATAGAAGGAAACGGTTTTCTGAAGCGTAAAAAAGAGCAGTATGCGCTAGGTGTGTATGTGTGTGTGTTTGTGTGTGTTTGCGTGTGTATGTGTATGTCTGTGTGTGCCTGTGTGAGTGTGTGCGCGTGTGTATGTGTTTTTGTGTGTGTTTGAGTGTATGTGCGCATGTGTGTGTGTATGTGTATCTGTGTTTGCGTGTGTATGTGTGTGTGTTCATGTCTGTGTGTGTTTGTGTGTGCATGTGTATGTGTATGTGTGTCTATGCAATTCAGGTGCAATGAAAATTCTCCAAAGAATCCACACTCTATTTGCATACAGTAACTCCATAATTCAGGCAGCGCAACATACGTGTTTGCCATCTTGGCCATGATGTCTCTGTTCCCTAAAAGCACCAGTCAAACTTTGCTCGTAATCCTCAATCAGACTCCAGGTACCAAAAAAAGGTACCCAGTAAAAACTAGGCTGGAGAGGAAAACTTTCTAATTCATGAGAAGAGAAACTAAGGAGAACACCGGATCTGGAGAGCTTAGTTACACTGAAGGACTTTCAATCGAGCTCCAGTCATGGAGGGCCATAGTGTCAGTGCATTTTCATGTTTCAGCACTCGACTGCTAAGCCTACAGAAAGTTATCACCTGGTTAAAGAGTCTCCCTGCTTTGTTTCTAGACTGAATTCAGATTGCAAAGAAAAAAAACAATAATCCTGCAGACGCTACCGCCCTCCAGGACTAGAGTCAGAGATCCCAGGGACAGAGCGAGATGAACTCACTGATTCAGCTCCAGGTCCAGGATGAAGGTCTTCCCAAAGGCCTCCAGCTGGAAGCTGCTCTGGGCCAGATGTACAGGCTGGGGGAGGAAGCAGAGCAGAAGCACAAGAGAAGACATTAGAGGACTTATTCCACATGCTGTTCCCCTCACCTCACATTTATCTTCTTTCCATTAGTCATGTCTTATTCTTAATGTCACTTTCAATACTTCATCCCACAGCAAAGAACATTTACAGGGCTCCGCCCCAAATAATGATGTCACCCAGGTGTAACTCCTCCCCTTTGCTCCATGGACTTCAGAAATACAGAAAACAATGGATTTACTGCCATTATATGGTATTCTCCAATTCAAAAAAACCCTCCATTCCCCTGAATAGTGAGATTTGAACAGTTATATCCCAGCTATCTCTTCAAATGGTCTTTTGCATTTGAGGAAAGGTTTAGTTTTGACACATGAAATATGGGTCAAATGAGGTTTTCTGAGTGTGAGACAGTGCTCAGTGAAGAAATCTCCATGTTAGAATACATGCTGCAGAATCTGTTTGCTCAAAAGCAGGGTTTCATCCTTGGTTCCAAAACCCACTCGCCTCTCGCTTTGATTTCAGATCAACATTGATGTGCTTCTCAGCGACCATTAAGAGAAGGAACTTGTCAGCAACAGTCCCTGTTGGGGACTTCTCTAAGCAGGACAAAACAGACTTATTAGAAGGTGGAGGTAGAGATGGGCGCTAATAGGATTGAAGGTGGAGGTAGAGATGGGGACTAACAGGATTGAAGGTGGGGTAGAGATGGGGACTAACAGGACTGAAGGTGGAGGTAGAGATCGGAACTAACAGGACTGAAGGTGGACGTAGAGATGGGCACTAACAGGATTAAAGGTGGAGGTAGAGATGGGGACTAACAGGACTGAAGGTGGAGGTAGAGATGGGGACTAACAGGACTGAAAGTGGAAGTAGAGATGGGGACTAACAGGATTGAAGGTGGAGGTAGAGATGGGGACTAACAGGATTGAAGGTGGAGGTAGAGATGGGGACTAACAGGACTGAAGGTGGAAGTAGAGATGGGGACTAACAGGATTGAAGGTGGAGGTAGAGATGGGGACTAACAGGATTAAAGGTGGAGGTAGAGATGGGAACTAACAGGACTGAAGGTGGAGGTAGAGATGGGGACTAACAGGACTGAAGGTGGACATAGAGATGGGAACTAACAGGACTGAAGGTGGACGTAGAGATGGGGACTAACAGGACTGAAGGTGGAAGTAGAGATGGGGACTAACAGGATTGAAGGTGGAGGTAGAGATGGGGACTAACAGGATTGAAGGTGGAGATAGAGATGGGGACTAACAGGACTGAAGGTGGAAGTAGAGATGGGGACTAACAGGATTGAAGGTGGAGGTAGAGATGGGAACTAACAGGATTGAAGGTGGAGGTAGGGATGTGCACTAACAGGACTGAAGGTGGAGGTAAACAGCCTGTGACCACTTGTCTTTCTCTCCCTGGCAGGCAAAGCAGGAGGAGGAAGAGCGGTGGTATTTCGGGGGAAGAACAGCTTCATCACAGCTGACATAATTGAATCTTGAAAGCGAAAACGAGGCAAGCTTCGATTTAACAGTCGATTTACTCAGGATGACACACAATCAATACCCTGGGTGGCTTTAGCAAGTGGATGACTTCCATTAAAAAACAACTAAGATGAATAACTCAAGGCTGAGCACTGATAGGGGAATTCATATACAAAAGCTACATGACGCTAATTAATTTATATTTAAGATAGTGTGTGTGGGATGATGCTGTCCTTATTTTAGCTGGTGATTAAGCTGCTAGACCTGACCAAATTATACGCTGACAGGCAATCAAAGCTGCTGAAAGGGTGAGAATCTGGTCACTAGATCAAACCTATCTGTGGAAAACCTGGTCACTGAAACAAACCTATCGGCGGAAAATCTGGTCACTGAAACAAACCTATCCGTGGAAAACCTGGTCACTGAAACACACCTATCTATGGAAAACCTGGTCACTGAAACAAACCTATCCGTGGAAAACCTGGTCACTGAAACACACCTATCTGTGGAAAACCTGCTCACTGAAACAAACCTATCTGTGGAATCTCAATTCAATGATTCAACACTGATTCAATCAACATTTGTCTTCAAATTCAATTCAATTCAATTCAAATTTAAATGAAATGTTTTTGTTTTTCATAACAATAACTCCGTTTGGCAAGTCTGGCTATGACCAAATGAACTTGCTAACCTGTGTTTGCACAAGAAAAAAAGAAACACTTGAACTGAATTGCAAGTTTAGCTTGAATCCACACTTGAAACAGCCACTTTAATTGACAAAGAGACTGGCTGTGTCAAAAACCAAATACTCCAGTAATAAGCAGACAAGTTTAAAAAAAACTTCAGGCACCAAACTTACCTAAAACTTCAGGTAAGTTAAATCGCTATGAAAATGGATGCTATGCCTGTGATTCTGGCAGTTGATGCCCCAGTGATTACCCACTTAGTTTAACCAATCAGGGCTCTTCTCTCTGCCTTCCCCTGACACCTAGGGGGAGGCTTGACCACCAAGACCTTCAGTTTCTACAACTTTTACACCAATTAAGTTCTTCTGTGAGCCTTATTTAACTGTGTTTTCCTTTCACTTTCAACAAAACTATAGACGCTTTCAAAGGTAACAACATACACAAACGTTACTGCGCATGTGCGTTGCTCTGGCCCTAACTTAACTTCCGGCAGACTTCCGCAAACAATCAATAACAACAGAGTCCCTCTAGACTATTTCTGATAATAAGCAAAATAAATAAAAAGTAAATTACGTTAGCTAGCTAGTTAAGCCAGTCTAGCCAGTATTATTTGGGGTTACCATTCGAAGAAAAGAACCGTTACTTGGCCAAGCTCAAATGCGATTACACTACCAGAAAAACATGACAGAAACAGATAGTGTTGACAGTAGCTGAGCATCATACATTCCTTGCATAATCCATAACTGTTCTGGGTTACATGCACATTCCTGTGTAAAAAGTGCACTCTTTCTATCACATTGCTTAAAAACGATGATTACATGAGACACAAACTGGGGCTAGTGGGCAGCATGTGTAGCCAATGCAATTACTGTAGGTTATTTATTTGTATAGCATGCATTGATGGAAAAACACTGTGGCTCTTATGTTTGGGTCATCTTGCTAGGTTACCACAACAAAAAATGATCAGGCAATGTAACGCTGTCAAGTCACTGGAAACAGGTATCATAACGTTAGTTCAAAACGTAACTAAAGCGTATCAACTATATACTACTAGCATTGATCTAACGTTACTGTGTATAATTTATACAATGTTAGCTACGTTTAGCTAGCTACAATCAATTTATTTAGCTAATTGTTCATAACTATTGAAGGCTTGTTACTGGTCAGCTAGCTATTAGCTATCGCTTAATGATGAGTTTACCTGAAACAAAGTCAGTGCTAGAATGAGAGCACCTATTCGACCACCTTTGTTCGACAGACAGGAAACCGTAAACTGATTTGCAACTATATATGAAATAGATGAAATATCGGTAACAACCTGTACCTAGTTATATAGGGAAAATGTCCTTGTTATCCTCCCGTGGTTATTTTTTCAGTACTTTCACGATTTGTTTTCTGTGCCGGCAAATAAGTCAGAGGTGGTCCAGCGCTAGCTTTTAGTTGCTAAGGGGACGTGTATCGAACCACCCATAAAAATGAATGGAACTTTACATAAATTTGCTAGCATACAGTTTAAGTGTCCTGTCTTGCATATTTGAGGTTAATATGAGAAAGGGTGGTCGCTATCAGCACGTCTAGGAATCCGTACATATTCACTGTTGTAACCCAAGTCGCAGGATGCAAAATAGCCGTTAGGAAAGCAGTTCGAAAGTATGAAGGAACGTCTGCGCCATTGGCTTTAATGGGTCGCGATGAGATAATTACGAGTGTGTTGTTTGTCTTAAAGTTGATATAGTAGATAAGGCTGTATTAGTATTACTAAATGTGTATGTATGAAGTTGATTTTTTTTAAATACAGTTTATTATGTGTATTTTTACAGGAATTACATTTTAATAGGTAACGATGTCCAGGTATTTCTCAAAAATACGAAGTAACAATGGGCAAGCATCAGCTATAATAATCGCAGGGATTCAAGCAATTCGTTTCACAATTACCTGTGGGGTTACAAAGTTAAATTATGAATTTTTGCAAATTTTCGAAATGGCATTTGTTCCAGGTTGCACCCCACAGCACAACAACCTGAGCCCAACGTCAGCCTGCTCATCAGTTTAACTTTCACTCCGTTTTTAATCGGTGCCATATTAGCCAGTAAACACAAACCCAATAATAAACAAACACAGAGCGGAAGTTAATTTAGGGCCAAGCGCATAACCTTGGCAATGCGCGTGCCTCCGATGAAAGCGTCTATAGCCTTTACTGTATTAGGCCGCCACACACATTTCTGCATTTTTAATTTTTTATTATACGAATATTAAATTGCTTTCCTCTGCCATACAGGAGCTTGCTTTCCCCAGCTGTATGACTAATCACCCCCTTTTACATTAAACCCCTTTTTAAATCCCTGAGACGCATTGGGTAATTCTCTTAATGGGCACAGATACATTTTAGAGAAACTTTACTACAGAGCCATTCTGTGAAACCCACTGAAATCCTGTAAACTAGTTTCAGTCCCAACCGGATAAGAAGTGTACAGGTAAACTTTCTGCTGTCAAGTCTCATTTTTCAAAGGCGTCTGCCAGGCCCTAAAGATCCTAATCTATGCTCTTTAAGAGAATATAATAAAATAATTTAATAATTCTTCAATAATATAACAACCTCAGATATAATAACAGCCCATGCAAACACGTAAGGCACAGAGAAAAGTCCACCAGTCTTGATGGCTTTCCCTCTATGTTTCATACTGTGATTTTCCTAAAGCTCTTTGTCAGCACTGAATTTCACAGATATCTACTGCTTCATCAACCCCTACCCAGCCATCAGTGTTTCTACTTTTAAAAACAAATTAGCTAATACAATATGGGTCATAACTGGAGTGCTTTTTAAATCAGCATAATGATATCTAGGAAACTATGTTAGCCTCATAAACACTACACCAGGGCTTCTCAACCCAGTTCCTGAAGATCTACCGCCCTGTGGGTTTTCAGTTCGACCCTAATTTGGCACACCTGATTCTACTAATTAGCAGCTCAACAAGATCTCTAGCTGTTGAATGAGGTGTGCTTTGTTAGGTTTGGAGTGACAACCTACAGGACGGTAGATCTCTAGCTGTGGAATGAGGTGTGCTTTGTTAGGGTTGGAGTGAAAACCTACAGGACGGTACATCTCCAGGAGCAAGGGTGAGCAGCCCTGCATTGATTCCATTTTACTTCCAAAATACTCAAGTGCAAAGCTTACATGCCTTTTCCCTGTCCACATATTCATCAAATCAAACTTTATCCTGGGGCCACCCCCCTTAATCTCTATCCATCTAGGTTGTTTAAAACATGTATTTCATTAAAGTTTTTTCACCTTAACAACACGACACAGCTCATCGCCATTAGCTTTGTGTTTTAACTCTTCATCTTTAACAAACGGCTTCAGTGAACAGTCGTCCACACATTCAGGACCCGAATGCCTTCACCTGTCAGTGTAAAATTTTCATACATTTAAAAAAGGTAAACGAAGGTAAACAAATGTTTCGTTTAAAAGGTAAACGCACCTTTTAAACGAAACATGCACCATATAGCCTATTAGAGAAATGGAATCATTAGCTGACCTGACTGAAAAAGTACCAGGATGTGAATATGGGGCAGTCATTCTTCCTGGTATGTATAGCTATTTCTGACATCGTGCTGTAAGAGGGAAAATTAACCTTCAGCAGACATTAAAAGTATCTAATTAAGAACCATTTACAGCTCGTCACAATTCAGACATTGCAATTATGGTTGGAATGAAAACCAGCACATACGGATAGGGAGCTCCTGTTTGAGAGCAGTTCCTACTCTGAGGTCATACCAAAGCATTTCAAAATGAATTTAGGAATCACGCACAGAACCAGTCTTGGTTGATTGTACTTAAGACTAAGGGCTGTCACTGAATTATGTAAATATATCACATTACAAGCATTTAGCAGACACTCTTATCCAGAGCGACTTACACAACTTTTTACATAGCAATTTTACATTGCATCCATTTATACAGCTGGATATATACTGAAGCAATGCAGGTACCATGGCAGTGTCCAACCTGGGAATTGAGCCTGTGACCTTTAGGTCACAAGACCAGCTCCATACACATTATATTACACTGCCACAGTTCTTTCCACCAAAATCATGAGTACTCTCTCCAAATCAAAATCATAATTGTTCAATAGTTATACATGAATGTATAACATCACATGCCACTTTGTATGCATCATATCCATACATACTACACATTACGATACATAGGCCACATTCCCAGTATATAAATGCCACTTAAAATGAGCACTCATGCATAACCAACAATAACAGCCCACTGCAGGACTGTACACAGGGGTACATAGTAAAATGTTGAGTGTTAATTCAACTCCAACAGAGTTTATGAGTCCACTCTGGTCATAGTGGACTCATATAAAGTCTGTAAGAGTTGATTTAACACTCAACATTTTACGATGTACCCCTCTTGAATTTCCTTGTCTAGAATTGTGATGTTTATAAAATAATTGATATTGCCTGGCTATATTGCTTGGATTAGGGGCAAGCAACTCTGATTCAGATTCACCAAGGCACCCTAATATTAACAGAAAACATAAAGAAACATGAGCTTGATGATTAAAACAAAATACCTTGTCAATGAAATCTTCAGCAAACCACACCAAGTACAGCACTGATATGTGGACTCTACAGACCCAGAAGCTAAACATGCCCAACTACTCCATGTCATGAACAGGTCAGTTAACTGATGTGAATGCATTGCACATTCATTGTATTCATTGTCAGTTTTAACCGCACATCAAACCAATGCGCTGTTGCTACAGAAAAACAGTTTTGGGATTTATGCTGTAGCTAATTGTTTGAGGGAAATATGACTCTAATGGAAGTACAGTTGAGACCTAATGAAATGATGATACAGATGCTTAAAATAATGTAATAATACAGTAACACTTAATCAAAATAGCATGTTACCCCTAATACTGATGACCATGGGTATCTGAACTATGGCATTACACTGCTTGGATCTAACAGGTTTTAGCACTGTTTCCCTTGCAATGAGAAAAATGTTACAAATCTTGTTCTCAAGGGGAATCAGGCGACTGAAATATGGACAATACGCACTTTTTAATTTGCAGCAAGACCTGTAATCTATAGCCAGCCCAGGGTGCAGCTTTCACTCCAACTCCTAAGAGGACTCCAGCGTACCAGCTGGGGTTGGAAACCATACCCCTGAAATCACGCAGTTTAGACTCCAGGAGGGCTTGATCCTGTTTCCAGCACTTTGTACACATTACCTGCACATACCGCCACACCTGAATTATTCAAACGGCCCCCAGCGACTGATAAAGTTTAGTAGCATTAGGGAGCGATCGGGTGATATGGAGGTCTCACACACACATTCTTATCAGCTGTGTCTGCTTGTGACAGACTCCTCAGAGTTTAGGAGCAAGGCTCCCCTGCTCCTTTTAATGCAAGACCACTCAGGAACCCCCCAGTTCCTCTGGCCCAATCCACATGCACCAGGCTTAAATCATTGATAGGAAAATTCTTCAACTGGCCACTGAATAATGAAGGAGGTAGGATTCCAACCACGTGGCAGGAAAGCTGGATGTGATTTTTGAATATTTCATTAGATTCTGATGATGAGGCAGAGCGGCCTCAAGACTGTTACTTCCTCTGTTCCTCTCTCTCCTGCCCCAGCGCAGGAGCAGGCCCACACCAGGACCTCACTGAACCACTTCTGATATGATTCACGAAGGCTGCGGCCTGTTCATTAACCTGTACAGAATGGCACCCACATGGGCAGTAGGGCTCTCTCTCGTTTAAATGCAGCCCAGCGGAACAAAACACAGCTCAACACTGCTCCCCACAGCTTCATATGCCCAACTGCTCCCCACAGCTTCATATGCCCAACTGCTCCCCACAGCTTCATATGCCCAACTGCTCCCCACAGCTTCATATGCCCAACTGCTCCCCACAGCTTCATATGCCCAACTGCTCCCCACAGCTTCATATGCCCAACTGCTCCCCACAGCTTCATATGCCCAACTGCTCCCCACAGCTTCATATGCCCAACTGCTCCCCATAGCTTCATGTGCCCAACTGCTCCCCACAGCTTCATATGCCCAACTGCTCCCCACAGCTTCATATGCCCAACTGCTCCCCACAGCTTCATATGCCCAACTGCTCCCCACAACTTCATATGCCCAACTGCTCCCCACAGCTTCATATGCCCAACTGCTCCCCATAGCTTCATGTGCCCAACTGCTCCCCACAACTTTATATGCCCAACTGCTCCCCATAGCTTCATATGTCCAACTGCTCCCCACAGCTTCATATGCCCAACTGCTCCCCACAGCTTCATATGCCCAACTGCTCCCCCACAGCTTCATATGCCCAACTGCTCCCCACAGCTTCATATGCCCAACTGCTCCCCATAGCTTCATGTGCCCAACTGCTCCCCACAACTTTATATGCACAACTGCTCCCCATAGCTTCATGTCCAACTGCTCCCCACAGCTTCATATGCCCAACTACTCCCCACAGCTTCATATGCCCAACTGCTCCCCCACAGCTTCCTATGCCCAACTGCTCCCCACAGCTTCATATGCCCAACTGCTCTTAAAGGGCAGCTAGGGCTGTTCTCTTAATTTAAGTAAGAACTCAGTAAATATTTGAAAATACCTTTATTTAAAAAATTCAGACGGAAGCTGAGATTTGTTCCTAAATAGACTGTTATTTTAAATAGTTACAATAATAATACAATATTAACTCAGTATTATTGAGAGTGCAGCGCAAACCACACGCAGGTTATAAAATGTGTGTGAGTACAGACATTCAGCCCTCCACAGCCATGTGGCAGTGCATCGCATGTTGCAGGCTAGCACAGTGCATCGCATGTTGCAGGCTAGCGTAGTGTATCGCATGTTGCAGGCTAGCGCAGTGTATCGCATGTTGCAGGCTAGCGTAGTGTATCGCATGTTGCAGGCTAGCACAGTGTATCGCATGTTGCAAGCCAGCACAGTGTATCGCATGTTGCAGACTAGCACAGTATGTCGCACATGTTGCAGACTAGCACAGTGTATCGCATGTTGCAGACTAGTGCAGTGTATCACATGTTGCAGACTAGCACAGTGTATCGCATGTGGCAGACTAGTGCAGTGTATCCCATGTTGCAGGCTAGCGCAGTATGTAGCGCATGTGGCAGACTAGCGCAGTATGTAGCGCATGTGGCAGACTAGCGCAGTATGTAGCGCATGTGGCAGGCTAGCGCAGTATGTATCGCATGTTAGAGACTAGCACAGTGTATCGCATGTTGCTGACTAGCGCAGTATGTAGCACATGCTGCAGACTAGTGCAGTGTATCGCATGTTGCTGACTAGCACAGTGTATCACATGTTGCAGACTAGTGCAGTGTATCGCATGCTGCAGACTAGTGCAGTGTATCGCATGTTGTAGGCTAGCGTAGTGTATCGCATGTTGCAGGCTAGCGCAGTGTATCGCATGTTGCTGACTAGTGCAGTGTATCGCATGTTGCTGACTAGCACAGTGTATCCCATGTTGCAGGCTAGTGCAGTGTATCTCATGTTGCAGGCTAGCGTAGTGTATCGCATGTTGCAGGCTAGCGCAGTGTATCGCATGTTGCAGGCTAGCGCAGTGTATCGCATGTTGCAGGCTAGCGTAGTGTATCGCATGTTGCAGGCTAGCGCAGTGTATCGCATGTTGCAGGCTAGCGTAGTGTATCGCATGTTGCAGGCTAGCGTAGTGTATCGCATGTTGCAGGCTAGCGTAGTGTATCCCATGTTGCAGGCTAGCGCAGTGTATCGCATGTTGCAGGCTAGCGCAGTGTATCGCATGTTGCAGGCTAGCGTATTGTATCCCATGTTGCAGGCTAGCGTAGTGTATCGCCATGTTGCAGCTAGCGTAGTGTATCACTTGCAGGCTAGCGTAGTGTATCGCATGTTGCAGGCTAGCGTAGTGTATCGCATGTTGCAGGCTAGCGTAGTGTATCGCATGTTGCAGGCTAGCGTAGTGTATCGCATGTTGCAGGCTAGCGCAGTGTATCGCATGTTGCAGACTAGTGCAGTGTATCGCATGTTGCAGGCTAGCGTAGTGTATCGCATGTTGCAGGCTAGCGTAGTGTATCATGTTGCAGGCTAGCGCAGTGTATCGCATGTTGCAGGCTAGCACAGTGTATCGCATGTTGCAGGCTAGCACAGTGTATCGCATGTTGCAGGCTAGCGTAGTGTATCGCATGTTGCAGGCTAGCGTAGTGTATCGCATGTTGCAGGCTAGCGTAGTGTATCGCATGTTGCAGGCTAGCGTAGTGTATCACGTTGCAGGCTAGCGTAGTGTATCGCATGTTGCAGGCTAGCGTAGTGTATCACGTTTGCAGGCTAGCGTAGTGTATCGCATGTTGCACAATAGCGCAGTGTATCACATGTTGCATGCTGCCCTGTGCTCCTGCTGGCAGGCCTTCCTCATAAGCACTCAGCTAATTGCTGCATTATGCACAGCCCACACAAACGACTATATTTCATACAAAAGATGTGGAATAAAAACTGGAATTAAATCACACATGGCCCTAGCAGCTGACAGCTGCATGCACCCCGGAAAATCTCTGGAGTGAAATGGTGAAACTGGCCAATAAAAACCCATTCACAATGAACTGAGACTGAAGTAGATCTTCAAAAGGACTCGCCCACACAAACAACTAAAAAACCGCAGAGCACTAATGACACAGTATTTTAAGAGACACCAGAGATTGCCATCCCCTCCCAGGCGTGTGAGTCTTGGTGTGAAATGCAGTGTTTTGGACAGGGTCTTGCTTAATATGGAGAAAGGGTCTCCCTTTCTGTACTGTCAGCTCCTCCTGAGAGGAAGCAAGACTGCTGGAGAACACACAAAACAGGAAACAGGGCTGAGAAAAGGGCCTTCCTGCTCTACCCATAATGCTTTGGGAAGGGAACTCGTTATGGGAACTTGTGAGGACAGCAGGAAGTCAGGTATGTGTTATTAATCACAGGGACTAGTGTACCAGCTGTAGCCTGTCCCAGGCTCAATAGCACAACCAGAGATTTAATTTAATTTTATTATTCTTTTTTCCAGAACAAAAAAATGAATAGTTTTATTTAAATAATCACTGCTTTCCACTAAATTCATATCATCCTTGATCAAATCTGGTGTTAATCTGTTTCCTAGCCGTGCGGTTTTTAGTCATGTCGCAGCAGACTCACCAGGGCGCCCTCGGTGTCGTTCTTTACCCTTGTGTCCAGGTGACCGTGAATAATCTCCCCCTCTGAGTCCATCTGCTGCAAAAGCCGCTTGGGTTTGGTGACTTCTTCAGCGGCCGAGCCGCGTTTCCCTCGGTCCTCCAAAGCTTCCCAATTCCATGCACTTGCATCGCGCCTCCCGGAGCGCTTCCAGCCTGTAACGCAGGGAAACAGGGCAACTTATCAGATTTTATGAACGCGATGTCGCAGTTACTGCAGTTAAACAACCCACGCACAATAAAACCGACATTGATTTTGGCAATCATTTTATTCTTTTATTTTTTACAAGCGACCTCTACAATCACAAATTGCTGCATGCAAGCACCGGGTGTTCAGCTCGACAGACGCGCTGCGGGGAAAGATTCTGTTGATGCAGCAAATATACCGCATCGGTTCTGCTGACGGGTGAAGAGAAGGCTAAAACAGGAACGGACTGAATTGGCACAGAGGCAAAGACGCAGCTGTGAATCACCGACACAACAATATTGTACTCGGAAAAGTGATTAGAGGTGCAAAACAAAAAATACGTATACAGAGGGGACAGAGTAGCAAATAAAGAAGCAATGCGGTTTCATCCTTTCTCCCGCCCTTACCTGTCACGGCAAACCTCGCGCTCACTGCAGCAAAAAGCAGGCACCGAACCGCCAGCATTGTGTTCACATAGTCCCCCGGATTTGCATGAAGGAAGCGGAATAACAGTGCCAAATTGTGAAAAACACAGGTGAACAGCAGTTTGCGTTCAAAGCCGTAATTAAACCGTTACTGGTCCTCAGCCATATCCCCGACGGCGCTTTCAGCCATCCAAATACTCGCTGATGAGCCTCGTTGTAAATGAAAAAGGTGAATTTGTCAATAAATAAATTAAAAAATCATAAACATATGCAGAAAACTGGAATTGGGGGGCAGGATTGTGTACACGTTTTTCCTGCGATGCGTATACGTGCGTGTATGCTGTCCGTCTTCAGCCTGATGGAAACGGAGGATTGAAAAAGACGAGTCTGCGGTGGGAAGAGCACGTGGGACCGCATACGCCCTCCCTTTTCCATCTCTGATAACCGTCCACGGTCCTCCGCGCGAGCGGGTACGCGTGGAAATACTGCGCTTTCCTCGACTCCCTTAAAAGCCCCGTCTGTCTGACACCGGTTTAGGCCGGTGGAAAAGCTTGGTCTTGAGCAAAAATTGACGCATCTGCACGATCTATTCGGTAAGGACGATGAAGGGTTAAGACCACCAACTCTGAAGCAACTGTGGACATTGTATATTAAAGGTGGTCCCTTCTATAGCCTATATAAGTACAGGAATCTTTTAAACAACACAACAGCCTCTATAGCTTGTCCTAATGTGGGTGCAGCAGGCTAGACATAATCTAAGCCTGAGACTTCCACGCTTAGATAAGATTTCCGGTTTTGTGCAGAAGAATGCAAGGATTTTTTCTGTACAATTCTGGCAATTAGTTGATGTTACAAAGTTAAACTAAGTAAAACTAGGCTGAAAAACAAAACTAGGAAAAAATAATAATTTGAATTTTTTTTGTAATGTAAATGGTAAATGGACTGCATTTATATAGCGCTTTTATCCAAAGCGCTTTACAATTGATGCCTCTCATTCGCCAGAGCAGTTAGAGGTTAGGGGTTAGGTGTCTTGCTCAAGGACACTTCGACATGCCCAGGGCGGGATGTGTCGCTGTATTTGCATGCTATGTGTATTGAAGGTATTTGTTGAAAATTGAACCAGTCTAATGAATGGCTTTGGCGAAGCCTTAAACAGTATGAAGTATTTTTGCTCATGCTTTTTCCCTTTAAAAAGCACAGTGTATGAGTCTGTATCTGGCCTGTGCGTGACAGAAGTACCCAGAGAGTGCCTTGCACCCATCTGATTTTTGGGACAAAAAAGCATCCTTTTAGCTGATTGCATCACCTGAACGTTGACATGTGACACACAGGGCAGGCCTTGGTTAGTGAGAGGAGACGGGCACCATATGCTGCGCTGGACCTGACCCATCAGACCTGTGCCTAAGGTGGCCCTCCCTGCCATGCCTGCTGCAGTAAGCTCTGTGATGCAAGAGTCTCTGTAGATCTCTCAAGATCCTGCAATCTGCGTTCTGAGATCAGCCACTAGCGTCACCCCAGGGGGGAGGGGGCCCCACGTGATCAGCGTCCCACCGGGCCAATCAGGGCCGGCACCTGTCCCACCGGGCTAATCAGGGCCCGTGTCAGTCCAACCAGGCCAATCAGGGCCCGATCAGCTAATTAGGTGGCGCAGTCCTATGGCACGATTACTGCGCAACTCAGATGGCAGACTGCGGAGGGAGAGAAGTGGCAGCTGGCTGCGTGCATGCTGGAATACATTGGCGAATCCAGGGGCTCTCAGACTCGGCACAGGGAACACTGGTTTTCATCACGGCCAATCTCTCAGCCAATCAAGGCTGCTGAAAATGTGTTTAAGTTCTTCCCTAATAGATAAATCATCTACTACGCTGCAAAGATATGTGCTGTTTTTTTAAACAGGCAAATAAATGGTAAATGGACTGCATTTATATAGCGCTTTTATCCAAAGCACTTTACAATTGATGCCTCTCATTCACCCATTCACACATACACTCACACACCAACGGGGAAAGGCTGCCATGCAAGGTACCAATCAGCCCATTGGGAGCAATTAGGGGTTAGGTGTCTTGCTCAGGGACACTTCGACACACCCAGGGCAGGGGATCAAACCGACAACCCTCCGACTGCCAGACAGCCGCTTTTACCTCGTGAGCTATGTCGCCAAATGACTTTGTGTTTGAGTTAAGAGCGCTAGTCACTAAGCACCATGTTTGCTATGCGGATGGAAAAGTAACCCAGACGAGATACAAATCGTCTCTCGATGAGATATATTAGAACAAACATTAACTCCGCAGCTAATATACCAAACGCTTGTGTTTGTGTCAGAGTCTACAGCAGACACAGATGGCGCCTGTATTTAAGCCTGTATGTGGGTCTGTATTTAAGCCTGTATGTGAGTCTGTATTTAAGCCTGTATGTGGGTCTGTATTTAAGCCTGTATGTGAGTCTGTATTTAAGCCTGTATGTGGGTCTGTATTTAAGCCTGTTGTGAGTCTGTATTTAAGCCTGTATGTGAGTCTGTATTTAAGCCTGTTGTGAGTCTGTATTTAAGCCTGTATGTGAGTCTGTATTTAAGCCTGTATGTGGGTCTGTATTTAAGCCTGTATGTGGGTCTGTATTTAAGCCTGTATGTGAGTCTGTATTTAAGCCTGTATGTGGGTCTGTATTTAAGCCTGTATGTGGGTCTGTATTTAAGCCTGTATGTGAGTCTGTATTTAAGCCTGTATGTGGGTCTGTATTTAAGCCTGTATGTGGGTCTGTATTTAAGCCTGTATGTGGGTCTGTATTTAAGCCTGTATGTGAGTCTGTATTTAAGCCTGTATGTGGGTCTGTATTTAAGCCTGTATGTGGGTCTGTATTTAAGCCTGTATGTGAGTCTGTATTTAAGCCTGTATGTGGGTCTGTATTTAAGCCTGTATATGGGTCTGTATTTAAGCCTGTATGTGAGTCTGTATTTAAGCCTGTATGTGGGTCTGTATTTAAGCCTGTATGTAGGTCTGTATTTAAGCCTGTATGTGGGTCTGTATTTAAGCCTGTATGTGGGTCTGTATTTAAGCCTGTATGTGAGTCTGTATTTAAGCCTGTATGTGGGTCTGTATTTAAGCCTGTATGTGGGTCTGTATTTAAGCCTGTATGTGAGTCTGTATTTAAGCCTGTATGTGGGTCTGTATTTAAGCCTGTATGTGGGTCTGTATTTAAGCCTGTATGTGAGTCTGTATTTAAGCCTGTATGTGGGTCTGTATTTAAGCCTGTATGTGGGTCTGTATTTAAGCCTGTATGTAGGTCTGTATTTAAGCCTGTATGTGGGTCACATAGTAAGTGAGTCAGAAGTGTTGGGTCCCACATGATGATCAACCAGTTCACACCACAGTGAGATAAGGCACTCAAAAAAGCATGAATCATGCACAAATGGTGCAGATCATTTAAAACAGTCATAGGATTCACCAGTTTCAAAAGGGATCTTTATTTAAATTGAAAAACTTCATTTTTATTCATAATGAAAATGAAAAATGAAAATTCACAACAGGATACCAAGGTCACAAATATATTCACAACTTGTCATCTTTGTGTGATTCTTGTTTTATCTTAAGAGTAAATGAAGAAATAACTGATTACATACTGCATACTGCTTCTGTGGTGATACAGAAATCGAGATCTGATTTTCTTCCTCTGTTACAACAAAAACAGATGTTGATATTAATTTCATTTTTATTCCTGCTTTATTTTTATTTGTTACAGAGACTCTTTCACAAAGATGCTTTACAGAAACAAACAGGAAAATGCAAGAATCTGCATGGTTGAGAGAATAAACTGAATTAGAGGGTAACAATGGGTCACTTCCATTTGAAAACAGGGTAGGTCTACTCCAGACTGAGCTGTTTAGGTAATGCAGCTGACCCACTGTATGCGCATGTGGCTGGCCTTTTCTGCAGATGTCTGAACTCAATTCAAAAGGATGCATTGATCCACAGAGGCCTGCTATTTAAAAAAGCTGTTGTTGTTCATTTGAACTTGAAACACAGGACTACCTTTGCCATTAGACCTGCAGGTGCTGTCATATCGTACAAACCTCCCCTACACCTGGTCCACATTGTCCCTGAAAGGAGAAATTAAGAACTGCAGTGACATTAGGAAGTTTAGGAGCAAACTGGTCCACGATGTGTGTTCCTCTTCAGACCCCTCAGCTCTCCTGGGGGGTGTGGTTCTTTTGAGCACATGCAGCAAGAGCTGACAAAATGGGCGGGGCCACAGCTGAGCTGGTGATGTGGGAGAAGGCGGAGTGGAGAAGTGCAGCAGTAACAAACCGCCTCCCCAAAGAACAGGTCAGGCAAACCCACTCCGTTAATTAGGACTAAGAGCCGCCAACATCTTGCACAGAAGATTAATTGAGCAGATTCACTGATTTGATTAATCCAACTAGGAGACGTCAAGAATGCCTCAAGGGTCTTGTACTTCAGTACTATAAAATTAGGCCGAAAAACCTGCCACTACATTAATCCTACATACACACTGAAATCCTGTTACTACTTCAACCCTACGTACACACTGAAAATCTGGTTGTACCACTAACATTACAAAATTACACTGAAAACCTGCTACTACTTCAACCCTACAAGCACACTGAAAACCTAATTCTGCTTCAACACTACAAAATTACACTGAAAACCAGATCACTTTCTGCCCCTCAGTGATGATTTGAAGTTTATTTGCCAATAGACATTTCCTATGCAATATAGTTTGCTTGCCTTGTATGGTTTATACCTCTGTGCCACCTGTAAAGAAACCCATGCCTTCTATTCCCCCATTTTAATTGTAGTTTACAGACTTTTTGGCAACAAAATATTGTTATATGCAGTTACATCATAGTACATGTTTGCTCTTCCCTGCCTCTCTGCTACTCTCTGAAAACTGATGTTGGCTTATTTTCCTCTGGTCATGTAAAAAAAACCCTTCCATTGGAATCCTTCTTTTAAGATACCAGGACTTTGTATTAATGGAGCCCAATCTGGCAATCCTCACTGAATATTTTATACAGCACATAAAGCTTCAGCAGCCTGTCACTGCAAGCATGGGACATCTTATCTGCACTAAAATTAGTGAGAGCAGAGACAGGAAAAGAGATGAGTTTCTGATCTTATAAACTGGTTAAAGCTTGTTTGTTACATAGGATAGACTGGTGTTTCCCCATGCCCTGTCTCTGACATCAGTCAGTAAGATACCTGAGCCACACTTTCAACACAAGTAGCTCCATCCCATTACAGTAGTACATGATTACAACATTACATTTAAACAGCATTGCATTATTGCTGTAACATTATTACAGTTACATTATCACAACTGGGGATATCTACAGACAGGGGATATCTACAGGACAGCTGAGTATCTACTGGGGGATAACTACAGGACAGGGGCTACTGCTGGGGGATATCTACAGGACAGGGGCTCTGCTGGGGGATATCTACAGGACCGGAGCACTGCTGGGGGATATCTACAGGACAGGGGCTCTGCTGGGAGATATCTACAGGACAGCTGCTATCTACAGGACAGGAGCTCTGCTGGGGGATATCTACACAGTGACACAGGACAGGGGCTCTGCTATAAATGGAATGGTAAATACTGCAGGACAGGCTTTACAATTGATGCTCTCATTCGCTGGGGGATATCTTGCAAGGACAGGGGCTCTGCCCAGGGGGGTTTGAACCGGCACCCCTCCGACTGCCACAGGTCTTACAGATATCGGCTCTGCTGGGGGATATCTACAGGACAGGGGCTCTGCTGGAGGGTTGCAGAGATAGAGAGAGCAAGAAAGAGAAACAGGAAGAAAGAGGACAACAGAAAAGAGGGAAAGGGAGGGGAGTCAGAAAGTCAGAAAGTGAGGAAGGAAAGAGAGCTGTTGTTATTTATTCTTATTCATTTTACTTCTCTGCTTTTAGAATTTTTAATATTATACTGTCAGTATTATAGTGGTACGTATATTTTAAGCAACATGGCACAACTAGACATTTTACATTTCCTTTTGTATATGCTTTGTATATCTTATGGGAATACTGTGCAGGTTGCCTGCCAATAGAAACGTAAATGAAGGGTGAGGGGGTGGAGGTGCCCTCGCTAGGGGTGGTGCTAGAGGGGTGGTGTGGTGTGGTGTTGGGGGGGGGGGGTACCCAGTGTCAGGGTCATGTGCCAGGAGTGTAGGACAGGACGGTGAGTGAGACTGGCCGGAGAACAGAGCTCCCAAACTCAGAAAATGAAGCCTCGCGAAATAGACTGAAACAGAAATCAGTGCTCACATGCGCACACTGTCCTCCAGGAATGTGAGAGAATGAAGAAAATGGACATGCAGCTGCAAAATTTACTTCTGTGCCCTATTTTATAGCTGGTGTAGTTCATACGGGATGTGCAGGTCTGAAAAGGTGACATCTGAATGTATTACAGGCTCAGAGTTCATCAGCAGTGGATGTGGAGAAAGGAAGATATGCAGGATATCGCCTCTCTTCAAATCAGTAGGATATCATGCACTGTCTACACCCCAGAACAGAATCCTGCACAAGTGCACAATCTGGTCAGCAGGGGGCTCTGCACTCTTCTTTTCGGGCAGACAGACGGGAGGACGCAGACCTGGCCTGAAGCAGGGGAATCTGCGTTTGGGAGTTCTCCACTGACCTCATGTACAGGTGTGACAGGATATGTGAATATCAGGCTATTTGGGAACATATTGTGAGAGCAGGCTAGGCTGGGGCTGTTCCAGCTCTATGTGCTGGTTTCTGGTACAGAGGGTAAATAATCTGACAATAGGCATTAAATGCATCTGAAAGATCTAGAGATCTAATGAAATTAAAACAGCAGCTTTATCGACATTCAGGGGTTCCACCTACGGGAGGCCCCAGGAGCCGTGTCTAGGGACCCCTGGGCAAGCTGTCCTATGTGTTTTTTGTGATGAATGGAGTGAAATGCTATGTTCCATACTTTGTGAGAGTCCTGTCTTTTACAAGGCCTTGCCCTCAGCCAACAGTACCCAGGGGATTCCCCAGCCAAGTAACAATCAAGCCCAGACCTGCTGCTTAGCTTCAGCAGTTAGCCATGAGAAGGGTACAGGGTAGTATGGCTGCTTAGCTTCAGCAGTTAGTCATGAGAAGGGTACAGGTTGGTATGGCTGCTTAGCTTCAGCAGTTTGCCATGAGAAGGGTACAGGGTGGTATGGCTGCTTAGCTTCAGCAGTTTGCCATGAGAAGGGTACAGGGTGGTATGGCTGCTTAGCTTCAGCAGTTTGACATCAGAAGGGTACAGGGTGGTATGGCTGCTTAGCTTCAGCAGTTAGCCATGAGAAGGGTACAGGGTGGTATGGCTGCTTAGCTTCAGCAGTTTGACATCAGAAGGGTACAGGGTGGTGTGTGTTGCATGTGAGCTAGTGCTCATGTGCAGTAACAGAACAGATGTAGAGGATGCACAGGTATACACATGTATTCTTTTCTACATTAATGGGACATAATTGGATATTCCCAACTGAGAGAAAACAGAAAGCAGAAATCATTTTTCTTGGCTGTTTTCCTTTAGAATTGCGTAATATACTAACACTTCCTACATTAACCTTAAAATAGTCATTGGGTTATAAATTGCTGTTATGTTGATAAATCATATAATACTAAATTATATAATAAAATATAATTAGGAAAACTCAGGCTCACTGTATTATCTCTGAGATAGTGGTATGGCGCCCTCTCTTGGTAATGCTGACTCATTACAGTTTTGCCCACAATTCAGAAGATTCTGCATATTCTCGATCCAGATGCTCCATCACTTGAGTTTGGAAAGGGACATAACGTTTTATGAGATTGCAATCTGATTGGTCTTGGCAATAGCATATTCTAAGTCACCTCCAAGATAATGAGTCATTAGAAGAATTAAATTATATTTGTTCTATTACCGAAGCACATACCAGAAGTTGGACATCTGATATCAGAGGGACAGGTTTGGGGTTAGAAAGAGAGAGGTGTGGGGTTGGAGCAGGACAGGTTTGGGGTAAAGAAAGACAGGTTAGGTTAGGGCTTGGAGAGGGACAGGTTTGGGGCTAGAGAGAGGCAGGTTTAGGGTTGGAGAGGGAGAGGTTTTTGGTTAGAGAAAGACAGGTTTGGGGTTGGAGAGGGACAGGTTTGTGGTTAGGGAGAGACAGATTTGGGGTTGGAGAGGGAGAGGTTTGGGCTTGGAAAGGGAAAGGTATGGGGTTAAAAAAGGACAGGCTGGGTGTTGGAGAGGGACAGGTTTGGGCTTGGAAAGGGACAGGTTTGGCCTCTGTGGAGGAGGCTGGGCTAAATGGTTCAAACAGTGGCTTCAATATTATTGCAGGTAGTAAATAACTATATATACTTGTACTATACGTAAGGAATAAACTGTGACGGGCTGTCCCGTTGTTTTGGGTGGCACTGTCTTTGGTCCTGATGAGTTCCTGTGAGTTTGGTGGCACTGTCTTTGGTGCTGTATAACTCCTGTGAGTTTGGTGGGCATTGTCTCTGTTCCTGTAGAACCCCTGTGAGTTGGGTGGGCACCGTTGCTGGTGCCCCAGAGCTGCTGAATCACCTGAGGTGCTGAATGGACAGTGCACTAGTTACTACTGCACTGCCCTCCTCAGCATCACATGAAGGCAAATCAATGAATATCTGACATCTGAACCAGTCATAAGCATCATGGGACATACACAATGCTGAATATCCATTGTAATGGATTAAGCCCATGACTTTAGCTCAGGTACAGCAAAAATAAATAAATAAATAAATAAACAAACACTGTACAATTGGAACATGGAAAGCCTATGTTTAAAAAGACCAATAAAAATACCCATACCAAGACTGTTATGTATTATGTACTATGGTGGTTCAGTTCCTGTGAGTACATCTCTCCTAGATCCGTGGCTTATTTACAGCTTTCCCCTCCAGGCTACAGTAGAGCTGCCATACACCTGAACAACCTGCAGAGGGCAGCATGTCACAGTAGAGCTGCCATACGCCTGAACAACCTGCAGAGGGCAGCATGTCACAGTAGAGCTGCCATACACATGAATAACCTGCAGAGGGCAGCATGTCACAGTAGAGCTGCCATACGCATGAACAACCTGCAGAGGGCAGCATGTCACAGTATAGCTGCTATACATATGAACAACCTGCAGAGGGCAGCATGTCACAGTAGAGCTGCCATACACATGAACAACCTGCAGAGGGCAGCATGTCACAGTAGAGCTGCCATACACATGAACAACCTGCAGAGGGCAGCATGTCACAGTCATTCCCCCTTTGCCTTCCTTCTCTGATATAGAAAGACTTCACTAATTTGCTTTCATTGGAAGTGTTAATTGGGCCACAAGATGAAAGTGTATATGTACCTTTCAAAATTCATGAATGGAAAAACCACATTTTCCATTTCTTTTAAAGTTTGTCATTTCATGAGACCTGAAGGTCTGGAGAAGTTTTTAGCTTTTTATTTTAAGCAGGGTAGTCACATTAAGATTGATATCTTTTTGCCTGGAGCCTGAGACCTACATGGGAGGAAACGCAAACACGGTAAGAACACAGTAAGAACATGCAAACTCACACAGAGAGGATCCGTACTGGATATTCAAGTTCACTGCTCACTGGCAGTCCAAATAAAATCTAAGTTATTTATATAGCATATCATACAAATACTTATTTTTACAATACCCTTGGCATTATACCCCAACCTAATTCATCACAAAGTAGGCCAAAGTTAGTGGCAAAGAAAAACGTCTCGGACTGCATGCAGGAAGAAATTTTGGGAAGATGCAGAGCAGAGGTGGAAAATCCAGGTTCAGGGAGTAAAAGTCCTCCCCTATTTTGTTCCAGTCACCTGGATCTGCAAGTCAGCACAACCTTCAGTCAGGAAGTAGAGCTAATTAGTGAAATCAGCTGGCTGAGCTCATGGGTGGAAGAAACACATATCAGAACTTTCACTTTCTGACCCCTGGACTTTGGCAGCTCTGCTCCAGACTGGAGAGAGGGAGCCCTTCAGGGTATGGATTCATGAGGACCAAAGTCCATTTTCAGCCCATATAATCAACCCAATTATATTATATGGACTGAAAAAGCTTTGAACCCAATTATAACCATTAAATAGTAATAAACACTATTAGATTATTGTGACCTGTTCCGCAGACAAGGACAGGGTGGGTGTGTATCCTGCGCTCAATAACAGCCATGTCTGTAGGACACATCATATGTAAACGTCCTCATCGCTAGCTAGGTTAGAGCCTGTTAGAGCAGGTTGTCCTATGCAATAACCTTACACTACCAGACAAAACGAAAGAAAGCAGCATAAACTTGGCTTTACCATCTTATTGTTACACCTGAGGTCAGATCATTCAATGTGTAATAATTTTAACCCTGAGCTAATGTACACTAACAATAGACTCTCTAGCAGTTTCAAACTTCGGACATTACACCTGAATAGAGAAAGTCTTTGATTCCACATACATTCTGCGACGTTTCGGGTGAAAAATGGTCACTCTGTATGAGTTCTTGTAATACTGAAGTGCCCATGTGCTTCAGAAATAAAACCCATTTCTTGCGGGTCTCTTTGTTTTAGGGAAAATAAAAAAGCATATTGCTTTCTCCATGTCCAGAGAAGGGGCAATGCTTAGGCATTTTCAAATTAGCTTACCCTGCCTGCACAAAACAGTGGCAAGAGCATCATTTACATAATACATGTAGAAGGGTTTCACTGGACTTTGTTTTCATTGGACTCTCAAGGTTTTTTTTATGCAACTAACACCCTGTTAACCCCGCCCACTGAAAACCTGCCATTTAGTGAAGGAGGAAAGCAAGCCAATTTTCGCACTGGCTTTTATGTGTTTTTTTTTGGGGGGGGGGGGGGGGTTTGCAAGAATCTTTTTTTTTTTTTGGTGTTTGTGAATGCCAAAAAATATGAAAACAACACATCAGTAAAGAATTCACAGATTTCAGTTTCCTGGACCTTTAAGCAAAGTGTTCTCCAGAAAAGGTCTTGCAGCAAGTAGGAGGCACCCTTTGCTCTGCATCCCTACCCCTCAAGTGAACCATTGCACTCGACCTAGCTAGTTAATTAAAGCAAATAAATAAACAAGCATATGTCCTCATCAACAACTTATTGTCATTTCTTTTTTAGAAAGAAAAATGTACATTTACAATGTGAGAAAAAATCAACATCTTAATTGTACATTCTTTTAGTGACTTATAGTTTGGGATATTCTATAGGAATGTCATCATAAGAGAGTGTCTCAGGTGGTGACTTGTGGTTTGTAATGTAGGTGTGTCCTACCTAATGTATTGTTTAAGTATTGAAAATCTGTATTCCAAATTTTTTTTGCAGTGGTCTGTTTAAGTACAATACATTCACCCAGGAGATGTAGCCATTGTTCAATTGTGATTCCTAGTGATATTTCTTCTTTATTATGAAAGGGAAACGTACCTCCTCCAAACTGCCAGCGTGCAGCTTCCCCTGTAGGTATGAGCTGAAAACTGAGCCTGTTGAGTAAGAGATTAGAGGAGCCACCCAAAAGAGCTCTGTCCTTACTGTAACCTCAGCAGCTTCCTTTCTACCCACACGGCATGCTGGGTATCAGCATCTCCAGGGACCCCACGCTAGCTCTCTCTCTGCACTCCCCCAAGACCTGGAAATCTATACACACAGCTAAAACTTAAGGGTCAAGACAAGGTTGCCTAAATATCACATACCATTGAGGGTCTTGTGTGAATGTTTATTCCTGAAAGTGTGACTAATTCAGTTTTTACAGGGTGTTATTGGTGTTAATGAAAATGTCCCAGTAGTCCATGTGGTTCATCATTCATTTTAACCTATCATACTGTAGCATGATGGCTTTCTAAAGTATTTATAGAAAACTTTTATTGACAGATCTGATGTCGTGAAACATTTATTCTAAATAAATACCAGTGTGTTCATGTACAGTCGAGGCCACTGGTTTACATACACCAAGATGACTGTCCCTTTAAACAGTCTGGAAGATTCCAGAAATTGATGTAATGACTTTTGCCCTTGATACCAAGGGAAAATCCGAGCAACTCAGTCAAGACCTCAGAAAAAAATAGTGGACCTCCACAAGTCCAGTTCCTCCTTAGGAGCAATTTTCAAACAACCGAAGGTACCACAAGCATCTGTACAAACAATTGTATGCAAATATAAAAATCTTTGGACCACAGAAACACTGCATCGTTCAGGAAGGAGGCACAAATTAACTTCCAGGACTGAACAAACTTTGCTCCGAAAGGTTCAACTGAACCCCAAGACAACAAAGGAACTGGAGGAGTTGGAGGCATCAGCTACCAAAGTATCTACATCCACAATTAAGAGAATCCTACATCACCATGGCCTGAAAGGCTGTCATGCAAGGAAGAAGCCCCTGCTCCAAGACCGGCATAAAAAAGCCAGAATGAAGTTTGCAGGTGATCACCAGGACAAAGACCTAGCCTTTCAGAGGATTGTTCTGTGGTCAGATGAAACAAAAATTGAACTGTTTGGCCATAATGATCAGTGCTATGTGTAGAGGAAAAAGGGTGAGGCTTTTAATCTGAAGAACACCATCCCAACTATGAGGCATGGGGGTGGCAGCATCATGTTGTGGGGGTGTTTTCCTGGAAAGGGGACTGGTGAACTTCAGCAAATAGATGGAATCATGCGGAAGGAGGATTATCTAGAAATACTGAAGCAACACCTCAAGACATCAGCTAGAAACTTGGTCGCAACTGGGTCTTCCAGCAGGACAATGATCCTAAGCATACCTCCAAAGTTGTAACAAAATGGCTTAAGGACAACAAAGTGAAAGTATTGGAATGGCCATCACAAAGCCCTGACCTGAATCCCATAGAAAATTTGTGGAATGAACTGAAAAATTATGTCTGAGCAAGGAGGCCCACAAACCTGACTGAGTTACACCAGTTCTGTCAGGAGAAATGGGCAAAAATTCCAGCAAAGTATTGGAAAAGCTTGTGGAAGGCTACCCCAAGAATTTGATTCAAGTTAAGCAATTAAAAGGCAATGTCACTGAATACTAACAAAGTGTATATAAACTTTTGACAGGTTAGCTATTATTTTGAAATGACCTCTCATGGAAATAAAGTACATACCCAAATGGACTTAACACAGGAAATGTATGGTAACATGAAATGTGTGGAGTTGTGAAAAATTGCATTTGAATGTCTTTAGCCTAGTGTATGTAAACTTTGGCCTGAACTGTATTTTTATTAAATACATATCATTAGTAGTGCCTAACAGATTCACTAATAGTTCCACTTTATATATAGTATTTCTAGAATTAGAAACATGATAATGCAGAAGACTAAAAGTGAGAAAATGCACAAATGATGTGACAGGAAAAAGATGTGATGAAAAAGGAAAAAGGAGAGATAGTGCAGTAACAGGATCCTTCCTCTCTATGTCTCTTCCTTTTCCTGTCAGGGGTTCATGGAGAAGAGAGGATGGGAGATGTGCCTGTTCTTGTCCAATCACAACACATTGCGATTGTGATGCAGACAGGTGGGGAGATTTCAGGAGAAACAGCAGCATTTCATGTCACCTGTTCACCTGTCTCATTCGCTACATCCAACTGACAGAGGGACAGGGAAATTACAGAGGGAAGCAACACATTTATTCTCAAATGATATTTATTTGTAATTTTATTAACAAAAAATAATTCTGGACATGCATTTTGTAAGATTTTTCATACATAAAAAGTTTCCAAAATCTTTTTTTTTTTCCCCAAATGTGGTAAGATCCTCCAAGTGTACCAAAAACAGGACAACCCCCCCACCCCACCCCCAAAAACAAACAAAACACATTTCCATTATAGACACACACACATTATCTTTGTACATAAACAATGTTTTGGCACTGACATAAATAAGTATCTGTAACACTTTAAATTAAGTTGCAGCTTTACCTGTGTAGTTCAACTGTAACTCATTTGGTAACAAGAGGTTATTATTAAGTTACTCTAATATAGGAAACATGAAACAACAGTTAGAGGCATTCTCAATTACACATGTGAAACATCTCAAAAAGACATTTCTTCCCATCTGCCACAGGATGTTTTTCCTTGCCACTGTTGCCAGGGTTGTCTGCAAAGCGTATTGTGACAACTGCTGTAAAATACGCTATACAAATAAAATTTCATTGATTGATTGATTGACATGTTGTGGAATGAACAGGCGAGACTTATTTGCTGTGTACCATGAAGGAATAGCCTATGGTGTAAATACAATATTTTAAAACATTCACATAATATTGTGTAATTAAGAACACCACTAATTATTTTTCCATGTTGCCTATGTTGGAGTTACTCAGTAATTACTCCCTGTAACCAAATTAGTAACAATAGCATAGCTTATGTGGTTAAAATTATCCATAAAAATGACCAATTATCTTTGCAGGTCATGTGTAGTTCTGTTCAGCACTGGATGGGAACACACTTCAGAGAAACATTTTCTGCTTGGACAGTCAGGGTTTATATATATTATTATATAAAATTGTATTATTATATAAAAATGTATATGAAATAATTCCCAGGTTCCCATTGAACACATGATGTCAGTCTCTGGAGTCTCAACCTTTCTCTAGGATAAATAAAGGATCATTAAAAATAGTATTTCTAAATAATGAAGGATGTTTTGTTGTTTTTAGGAAAATAACTGGATTACTTTGAAAATACACAGTATTTGACCCAAATCAGTTTCCTGCTTCTACAATATAAGGCCTGGATATTAACAGATGGAGAGGTGATTTTCTTGGATCAGAGCACAAAATAAAACATTCGAAACCAAGCACGTACAGAAACTAAGATGGTTGCCTTCCTCCATATGACTGCACACAGAGGGTCCCCAGACTGGAGCCATGGGGGACCCCAGGCAAATGGTGCTCAGATTTACAGCAGAAATGCTCTGCGCCTCGCTGTCCCCCGGCAATGCACTCTGGGACAGAGTGGAGCCCCATCGCCAGCTGTTCCACACTGCCCACTCCCGGGACTGCCGTAGCCCCTATAGCTCTGTTCTGGGACTCACATTTTCAGAGGATGCAGTCCTGTGCAAATAGCATTTGGCCACAACTGCAATGTGAATCACCAAACAGAAGCAGTTGTGTAGCTCCCAGTCATGGGAACGGTTAGCATGCTTCATTTAGCACTTCACCATTTTGGCACATTCAGTTAACTTACTGCTGTAGCGAAAGCAGGTGAAGCGCTGTTCATTTGAGATCATCAGCCACGGATATAGCTGAATGCTATTAACATCAGTGCTTTTTGCACTGTGCTGGGGTAAAAAACACATCTTAATACAAAACAACTGGTGAACTGTCAAGGCAGATCAAATCACCAGAGATCAGTGAGATCAAACAGTGCTAATAAAGACAACCAATCAAATCTCATAGATAAAGGGAACCAATCAAACAATACTGGTAAAGAGAGCCAATCAAATCTCACAGATAAAGGGAACCAATCAAACAGTACTGGTAAAGAAAGCCAATCAAATCTCACAGATAAAGGGAACCAATCAAACAGTACTGGTAAAGAGAGCCAATCAGATCTCACAGATAAAGGGAACCAATCAAACAGTACTGGTAAAGAGAGCCAATCAAATCTCACAGATAAAGGGAACCAATCACATACTGTAGTGCTGATAAAGCTTTACAAATATGTTGTTAGGATAATCAATGTGCCAGAGCCCAGAAGGCTGAACAGAATATTTTGGCCCACACGCTCATCTGTAAAGCCTTACCAAGACTTGTCCTCGAGAAAATTACATCTGTATTTTCTCCATTCCTAGAAATCTTTAATTACACTTTTTTTTTTTTTTTTTACATTTTTCATTGAGAACTGACTCTTCCGATTTTCCCCTCTTTGATTGTCTGCCACCATTGGCCCACACACCCCTCTGTGATATCCCAGAATGCCTTGCAGGCTTCCCTCACTGACCCTGCCTATATCCCAGAATGCCTTGCAGGCTTCCCTGACCCTGTCTACTTTAAACAGAGCCTGTGAAAACCACTCACAGCTTTCTGGGAACTATTTACAAGTAAAGAAAATAAAAAATGTAAAAAAATAAAATAAAAATAAATGTAATTCACCAACTGATACATTGTAGACCACTTCATATTTTTGTCAAACATTTCATATAAAAACAAATCAGTAAATGGACATTAAAAAGTATTTGTCGCTCAAACATTCAAATTCACAATCCACAGAATAAAAACATCATTTTTGCACATTATCACAATATACAGGAATGGTCAGAAACAAATTTATTTCTCTTTACACCAAAAGAGCAGGACAACAGTGTTTCCCACTGAAGCTCTCAGGAGACCTCATTAACCTCATGCTGCATAGTAGCATGGCACATTGGTCACAAGAACAGTGTCTGGCCTTGGTGATGAATAGGGAGCTTTTCTTAGAATAACCCCAACACTAAAGAACATTAACAAAATTAAATTATTAATTTAATTATTTAAATCGTCTTTACATTGCATGTGCCTGCAGTCCTACATAATGCTGTATAATTTACACATCACATGGAAGACCTGTAGTTGCAAGAATGCCAGGACTGTGGGTGCAGGCCCTAATTTAAGGAAGACATTTTAGAATCATTGGGAAGGTGTCAGCCAGCTCTCGGTACTGAACATATGGCTCACAATACTGCTTGGATGGTCTCACAACATTATAACACTTTTTGGGTGAACTGCTGATATGATAATGACATCACAATAGGGAAGTTTTTATTTGTGCAAGAGGATTCCACATTCCGTATTTCCACACAACCTCCTGCATTTGCTAAAGGCTCTTCACCCATGTCTCTGGCTTTATGAATGTTCCATCCTGACCGCACTTGGCTGTTGTACTGATGATAAATAAGTCACCAGTGGTCAGATTCATAACCAAACATGTCGTTGCAAAGTCCAGGCTTCATAATAAAAGTCCTGCTATGCATCTTGTGAACTCAGCCAGCTGAGTTCACTAACTAGTTCTACCTCATGGCTGAAGAATCGTGCCAACCAGGTGATTGGAACAAAACACTGGGAAGGACTGTTACTTCCTCGTCCTGGATTTTCCACCTCTGTAAACATGGATCTGAACTGTGTTATTGCTCAAAGAACATGTACCTACATGCACCTGCTTTACCCAGAGTCTACAGTCTCCTCATAGACAGCAAGTTCAGTGTGAAGAGCTGAAAGTGAGACATCTCACTAGTGAATCAATAGTCTTTAGTTCTAAGCAGAATGGCTTAAATTGTATCACACTGTAGCCCTGAGACTGCTGGTTCACATACAGCAACCAAAGCCTGAAATTCTAGAGAATGGGACACATAGTCCCAAAGCCGCCCAGTAGAAACAGTTTCCATCTTTATGGTATCAACACTGCCGAGAGTTCATCTCATTGTAGTACAAATACCCTCACATGTATCTGTTCATCAGTCAGCACTGTAACAATGATAACATTTGCACAGTTGTGGCAGTAAAACAATCAATCATTTACCTGAAGTTCAGTGACTGAACACACTTCCTCACCAGGTGTGTTCAGTATTGGTTAAATGACAGATTTGCGACAGAGAGAAGGAAAGGATATGGCTTTGCATTCATCTGCTTCGACAGCAACATTGCTGTCTTTGTCCACTAGAGGGGGCCCTTGAACGAGTAGGGAGGGACCCTTAATGTGAGCGGTAGAATTCAGTAAACTAAGAAATGACATCATACACTGTAAAAATCAAGAGTGTCTGAAGAAGTAAAGTTTCTCACAAAGGTATTTTCACAAAGGAGAGGTGGTGAGAGTTCCACTAAGAAATTGTTATCCCTGAGACAGAAACTAGCCCAGAGTCTGCACCAATGTGGCTACGCCAGTGTGTCTACGTCAGTGTTTCTACACCAGTGTGTCTGCACCAGTGTGTCTACGCCAGTGTGTCTGCACCAGTGTGTCTACGCCAGTGTGTCTACACCAGTGTGTCTGCGCCAGTGTGTCTACACCAGTGTGTCTACACCAGTGTGTCTACGCCAATGTCTGCACCTAGTGTGTCTACACCAGTGTGTCTACGCCAGTGTCTACGCCAGTGTGTCTAAGCCAGTGTGCCTACGCCAGTGTGTTTATGCCAGTGTGTCTACACCAGTGTGTTTATGCCAGTGTGTCTACACCAGTGTGTCTACACCAGGGTAGGAGGGCTATCCAGGATCAGTCTCCCCTGTCCGCATGCTAACCTCATCCATCATGAGATTAGAGCAGTCATATGCTAGCGCTTGTGTCCTCAGCGCCACAGACCTGGGCTGTGTGTCAGGCAGGTGTGGAGAGGCCCAGGCCAGCCCAGGCCAGCCCAGCCCAGGCCAGGCCAGCCTAGCCCAGGCCAGTACCTCTCATTCGGGGGGCTCTCTCACCATTGTCTCTCACTTTGAGGAGACCACATCACTGTCAGGGTGTAAATAACATCTCCCACCCACCCATTAAATACTGGTATCAGTACTGGCCCTTAGGAAACCTACATCAGTCCATCTTGGAAAGGATACCAGTCTTTTTCAGGGGTCTAGCTGGGGGCAGTATCTGTCCCTAACACCAGCCTGATTCAGGGGTCTAGCTGAGGGCAGTATCTGACCCTAACACCAGTCTGATTCAGGGGTCTAGCTGAGGGCAGTATCTGACTCTAACACCAGTCTGATTCAGGGGTCTAGCTGAGGGCAGTATCTGACCCTAACACCAGTCTGATTCAGGGGTCTAGCTGAGGGCAGTATCTGTCCCTGACACCAGTCTGATTTAGGGGTCTAGCTGAGGGCAGTATCTGTTCCTGACACCAGTCTGATTCAGGAGTCTAGCTGAGGGCAGTATCTGTCCCCGACACCAGTCTGATTCAGGGGTCTAGCTGAGGGCAGTATCTGACCCTAACACCAGTCTAATTCAGGGGTCTAGCTGAGGGCAGTATCTGTTCCTGACACCAGTCTGATTCAGGGGTCTAGCTGAGGGCAGTATCTGTCCCTGACACCAGTCTGATTCAGGGGTCTAGCTGGGGGCAGTATCTGTCCCTGACACCAGTCTGATTCAGGGGTCTAGCTGGGGGCAGTATCTGACCCTAACACCAGTCTGATTCAGGGGTCTAGCTGAGGGCAGTATCTGACCCTAACACCAGTCTGATTTAGGGGTCTAGCTGAGGGCAGTATCTGTCCCTGACACCAGTCTGATTCAGGGGTCTAGCTGAGGGCAGTATCTGTCCCTGACACCAGTCTGATTTAGGGGTCTAGCTGAGGGCAGTATCTGGCCCTGAATATTCAAGACGGGTTGCTGGCCCTACCCACCTCCAGCTTATACGATATTAAGGCACATTTATTTCTATAGAAATGCAGCTTTTAATCTCTATGCCCTCACCATCTTCCACCAGTGTTAAGAACTGGTATGCAGGACTACAATTCCCAGCATTCAACAGGAGCCTTACTTCCCATTCTCTCAATTTAACATCAGAATATGCATGAATTTCTTAATGCAGATATGGGGTGGTTGTGAGGACTGTGCCAGGTAAACACTGGCATACAGCTGACCTGAGGTACTGCAGGGGCCGTGCTGGGCTCCTCCGGGCCCCGTGGTCTCCTTAGTAAGACTGAGGACCAGTCAGGATGTGCTACCTCATTGGCTGTAGCTGCATACTGGTAGTCTGTTTTGCAGTGGCAGTATTTCTTAATGTTTGTGTTACTGTGAGCTTTAAGTTCAACAGGAAGTACTGTACTGTTTCACGAACAGGCCGAGGAGAGCTGAGGTATGGAACTGGAGAACAACCCTACTGCCTTCATTATGGACTGAGCACTCGCGCCAGGACCATGTGCTATTGGGAAAGTGTGTGTGTGTGTGTGTCTGGTGCGTGTGCGTGTGCGTGTGTGTGCATGTGCGTATGTGTGTGTTTGTCTGGTGTGTGTGTGTGTGTGTGTGTGTGCATGTGCGTGTGTGTGTGTTTGTCTGGTGTGTGTGTGTGTGTGTGTGTGTTTCTCTGGTGTGTGTGCGTGTTTGCTTGAATGTTCCCTTTACCCTATGCTTCTTCCCCCAGGAATAACCCCTGCCGTCAGTGTGGGTAAAGCAATCACAGATCTTTTGCAGTGGCTTGCCTTTTAAGGAAAAGATCGGATTTATCTTGCAGAAAGTGTTTTATATTAGTCAGTTAGATGTCCCTTTGTTTTTCTCGCTTGGCAATGTTAATGTGTTTGCAAGAGCTGCTCAGATTCAGTCTTCTTAATCTCCTAACCTTGCCCCTAACATTTTTTCCAGTTCAGCCTAATTCTTGCCCATACTTTTCATGTGTTTAGTATAGAATAAAGAAAGAATAAAATCTAATATGATCATTACTGGATGCCGGTGTCTAATTTAAACAGCCATTGGGGGTTATAAGAACTTAAATAAGAAATACCTTAAGACACAGCATAACTAAACTGATCTGTGAGAACACGGCAGCCATTCCACATTTTATTGTGCTTGTGTTTGAGTTGAGTGTCTGAGGGTGTATGTCTGTGTGCCTGTGTGCGTGTGTATGTATATGTGTGTGCGCATGTGCGTGCACGTGTCTGTGTATGTGTAAGTGTGTGTGTGTGTGTGTGCATGTGCGTGCACGTGTGTGTATATGTGTGTGTGCGTGCGCCTGTAAGTATGTGTGTGACATTCAGTCCACTGAAGAAACGGATTGGTGGAGAGAGCACATGCACCTGGGTTGCGTTGGCTAATCAGCCCAGGTGCTTAAAGGTGTGCTGCTCTCCACAGTTTGGGGCCGAGACCGGGAGCTCACACCGAGAGCACGTTTACGATTTTAGTTTTGTTTTATTCTGGAGCTTGGTTCAGGCAAAAAGGAAAGACCAAAGGAAGTGATCCTCAGCTGGGATGCGGGCCAGCTACGGGCGGCGCACGGGAAAGTGGTTTTTGTTATTTTAGCTTGTTGTTTTAGTTTATTGTTTTTGCCCGGAACCCGTGAGGGGGACGGGTGGTAGGTGTCTGTTTATTTGATTTCATGTTTGTGTGGGTGCGCTCTCTCTCTCTCTCTCTCTCTCTCAATGCGACAACCAACGGCACTTCCCAGCTCTGCCACATATCCCTCCCAGGGGTGTCATGCTGGTGTGTGACAATGTGTTTGTGTGTGTGTGTGTGTGTGTGTGTGTGATTCTCACAGAGCTGCAGCTCTTGTGCCCCTCAGTGTTAGAGCTCAGATCCACACAGAGGGCTTGGTCTCTGCGGACTTGCTGTTGCTGCTGACGCTGCTGGTGCTGGAGTCCTCCCTGCTCTTGGCGCTGCTGTGTTTGGATCCGGAGCGCTGCTTCCGCTCGCGCTGCCTCCGCTCGCGGTGCGGGAGCGCCACGTTGCTCTGAGGCTTCTCCCCGTCCTCGTGCTGCCGGCTGTAGGCCTGGAGCGCCGCCTCCAGCTGGTCCTGCGCCTCCTGGACCTCCTTCTGCAGGGAGACGCGCGTCTCCCCCGTGGGGAAGTTCTCCTCGTTGCTGCCGAACTGCTGCTGCTCCTCCTGGGCGATGTTGGCCCGGTTCTGCCGGCAGGCCATCTTGCCGTTGCTCAGGTCTGCGTACGGCGGCTGCTCGGGCTTCACCGCGATGTTGTAGCCGGGCGGGGCCAGGGGGGCGTTCCACGAGAAGGGGTAGCTGCCGTAGTCCCCGCCCGGCACGCCTCCCCCGCTCTCGTCCTCGCCCGCCGGGCCGCCGGCCCCGCCCACTCCCGCCACCACCCCGGGCCCCAGCGAGCCCAGCTGGTACTCGTCCTCGGGGGGCGGGCCCCGACGGCGGCGTATGATGTCACAGAGGGTGCCCGCCCCCAGGTGCAGCATCTCCCACAGGTCGAGCGCCAGGCAGAGCAGGGTGACGCTGTACATGATGCGCAGGAAGATGGTCTTCTCCGTGGGCCGCGAGACGAAGCAGTCCACGCGGTGCGGGCAGGGCGGGTCGGAGCAGACGAAGACGGACGGCACGGCCAGGCCGTACAGGGCGTACTGCCCGGCCAGGAACCCCGCCTCCAGGGCCGTGCGCGTCAGCAGCTGCGCCACGTACACCCGCATCAGCCCGTCGGCACGGATACGCCGCCGCCCGTCGTGACGCGCCTTCGTCCTCCGCCGGGGCGGGGCCATCTCCATCCGCCCCTCCATCTCGGGCACCTCGTAGATCATGGGGTCGTCCTCCTGGTCCTCCTCCGCCTCCTCGGACACGCCCCTCCCCTGGCCCTGCCCACCGAAGAATATCTTGCGGGGTCTCCTGTGGGTGAATCCCGGGGGTCCCGCCCCCGGCTGGCAGGCTCCGACCCCCTCCTCCTGCCGGGCGATCTTGTTGATGGCGTAGCCCAGGTAGATGAGCGAGGGCATGGCCACCAGGATGATCTGGAAGACCCAGAAGCGGACGTGCGAGAGCGGGGCGAAGGCGTCGTAGCACACGTTCTCACAGCCCGGCTGGCCCGAGTTGCAGACGAACTTGCTCTGCTCGTCGTAGTAGATGGACTCCCCGCCCACCGCCGTCAGCACGATGCGGAAGACGATGAGCACCGTCAGCCACAGCTTCCCCACGAAGGTGGAGTGGTTGTGGATCTCCTCCAGGAGCCGGGTGAGGAAGCTCCAGCTCATGGCGTCGGCGCTCGGGGGGGTCGGCAGCGTCCCGCTCTCTCCGGCTCACAGACTCTGGATTGGTGGGGGGGGGCAAGAGGTCAGGTCTCTGCAGCATCAACACAGGCAGGATAGTTCAGCATTATGTTTAATACTTAACATGAGCCCTGGAGCAGTATACCATGTTTAGTAATTTGCTTAATTTGAAGCTCGTCATAAAGCTCTAGAAAAAATTAAGAGACCACCGCAGATTTTCAGTTTCACAGTTTATGGTACGTATGTGTCTTTGCAAAATCTAACTTTTATATTCTTTCATGAACTACTGACTACATTCAGTTTATTTAAAATATTGTCATTGACATTTATTTGCAGAAAATGCAAAACACTAAAAACACACAATGTTGGTATACATTGAATAATGCAAACTTAAGTTTAAGCCATGTAACAAGTGGTGTGGGATTGGGTGTGGTTTGTTGGGACGGTGTGTAAGGGAGTGCGGTGTGTGGGGATGGAGTGTGTGGGGGAGTGTGGTATGTGGGAATGGTGTGTGAGATGGTGTGGTGGCTGAGGGGATGGTGTGGTTTGTGGGGATAGTGTGGGGGAGTGTGGTGTGTGGGAATGGTGTGTGAGATGGTGTGGTTTGTGGGGATAGTGTGGGGGAGTGTAGTGTGTGAGTGGATGGTGTGGTTTGTGGGGATGGTGTGTGAGATGGTGTGGTTTGTGGGGATGGTGTGTGAGATGGTGTGGTTTGCGGGGATGGTGTGTGAGATGGTGTGGTTTGTGGGGATGGTGTGTGAGATGGTGTGGTTTGTGGGGATGGTGTGTGAGATGGTGTGGTTTGCGAGGATGGTGTGTGAAATGGTGTGGTTTGCGGGGATGGTGTGTGAGATGGTGTGGTTTGTGGGGATGGTGTGTGAGATGGTTTGGTTTGTGGGGATGGTGTGTGAGATGGTGTGGTTTGTGGGGATGGTGTGTGAGATGGTGTGGTTTGCGGGGACATGTAGGTTATTCTCCTGCAAGCAGGCCAGCAGAATCAGCAGGCAGCACGAGCAGCAGACTGCAGACCCACAATTAACCCAAGAACTGGTGCAGAACCGGAGCACACCAGCACCAGCCGGGGGGGGGGGGGTCTGCTCCCCACCAATCAGCAGCCTTCCTGCAGCCTGCCAGCACACACAATGAGCGCGCTCCAGCGCCTGCCCGCTCTAAACCTCCCGCCATCTGTATCCAATTCCACAGGATATTTTACACACAGAAGATTCTGATGGTCCACTGGCTTCACAAAGGCTGGTATGTGGGCATCATGGGTTTGTGGTTTAAAGTCTGGATATTCAACAGGGGGTCTGCAAGTCCCTGCAGACTTTACATGCAATTACTATACATAGATTTGGGAAAATACTTCAAAATATGGAACCTTTTTTTTCAAATGCACCCTTTATAACTAGGGGGACCCTGGAGGCTATTGAGCCTGGGTGGCTGTCCCTGGGTCAGAAAAGGCTGAACCCCCCAGTTTAGAGCAAGAACATACACTTGAAGTAATTCCAAAGCGGCTCATGCAGTGAAGATCTGGGTCAAATACGTATTTGTTATGGATTCAAATAGTTTTCTGTGCTTTACTGATCTTGTCTGGTGTATTAGAACCAATGAAATACTCTCAAAAAGTGCAAACACCACCTTCTGGTCATATTAGCAGGCTCAATTACACCAGGCAAGATCAATAGAGCACAGAAAAGTAATTGAATCCAAAAGAAATACGTATTTGACCAAGGTCTGGTACAGTGATGTTATTTTTCCAGGCTGTACATATGAACACATTAATTTTAAAATACTTATTTCCAGGGGTGGACAGTAACGAAGTACATTTACTTGAGTACAGTACTTGAGTACATTTTTCGAGTATCTGTACTTTACTTGAGTATTTATTTTTTTGGAAACTTATGACTTTTACTGCACTACATTTGAAAGATAAATATTGTACTTTTGACTCCACTACATTTCTATGAAGGTAGTCGTTACTCGTTACTTTGAAGCATAGCTTTGAAGTCAACAGTTGAATATTTTTTTATTTTCTAAAATGCGATTGGCCACATGCTGTGTTCCTCACAGGAGAAAAACCAATCACAGTAGCCTACTCCTAATACGCTGTCGGTCAAGTTCAAAGTGCTTGCTTCTTGCACCAGCGGTTGAACAGTTCAATTTGAACTTGGCGGCGGTAATGATGGCGATGGCAGAAGATAAGGACAATTCTTCGCCACCAGAGCACCCATGGCCATATCTCAAGTCCATGTTTGAGATTTGTGAAATTTAAAAAGATTCATATTTTTTAAAATGTTTGCTCTGCTTACTGCGCACAAACTACATCGCTGCATTCAAAAACTCGCCGTCCAACCTGAGAAAGCATGTCGAGGTATGTAAATGTTAGCTAACGGTAGCCTGTTGCTAATTATGAAGTTGTCTGAGCTTGTAGTGGTTGCAATTTTTATACTAGGATTGGCAGATGAAATTTTATGGAATTTGAGTGAAGGGTCATCCAACTGTTTCACATTTCAGGCAATGCTATCTATCATCAGGGGTTAAATTGGGGGTGGACGCGGGTGGACAGCGTCCACCCACCTTTGGTAAATAAATAAATAATTTTGACCGGCAGTTTTACAAATAACTATGACAATCCAGTTCATTTAGGCTCCAGTCCATGTGTTCCCTCTAGCCAGTTACTCACTCAACCAATCAAAAATCCGAAGAAAAAAAAACTCAGGAGGAACAGTCGTTTATATAGACAGCACAGACATAAAAATATCGTTGATTGTCTTGATTGATTGCTAGCGGATGCGGTAGGTAGTTTCATTAACATGTAATTTCATCTATGCAACATTTTAAAGAGAGGTGAATAAACAGCCCCTACAAACGCCAGCTATTATTAACGGCAACTTTGATTGCTTAAGCAAAATCAGCAGGTTGCTGGTCAGCAGCTAAGCTAGGATTGAATATTATAGTAATTTTCCTTTATAATCAAACATGCCAACGATTGGATTAATCAAATGACAAGTAGCCTAACACACAGCGTCTTCATACCGTGTTAGGGGGATTCAATCATAAATTCAATTTATCTGTTAAAAATCCGTTTTAATCACCAAGTAGTCTACACTTAACAGACTGGTGTATCTTATTTGTTATCTACTATGTTAGCTCTCAGAATAACCAGCAAAAACAAAACCTGCACTTCAGTTGTGTTTACAATCTAGCTACGCATTGCAGATATTTGCCATGAATACGAGTGCAGAGAAAGAAGTGTATCCGCAAATAATGTTCATTAAAAATGTGCACAATTTCGTACTGCAAATAAAAATAAATGTAGGCTATACAGCCTAGGCTATCGCTAAAACTGCCTATTTGGGGGGAGCTGGCTATATATGATAGTATTGAGTAGCCTATTTTGTGGATTAATTGTATTGATACTCAAGGAAAATCAGGGGAAGATTCCGCCACTGCTCAGTGATTAAAACGGATTTTTCTAAATCGCATTTATCATTTAATCTCCCTAACACAATGCGAAGAAGCTGTGTCCCTTTCCATTTGATTAGTCAAATGTTTGCATGCTTGTTAATCACTGAAAATTAATTAAAACAGTTTGAGATCAATGATTAGTTTAAAGGAAAGTTCTGCGCCTCACCAGTTTAAGAAAGATGGATAAAGGAGTAAAAAGTGAGGACAAGAGGACGATGACCGATTATTTTCATGGGTAAAAAAAATTCTCAGCATTAATGACACGCAATAAACTTGAAATATATTATGTAAAAGCTTGCATCAATAGTATACATACATTCTTTTTAAACCATTGTTTTCCTTAATTACAATTATGTGCACAATACATTAAAGATACAACTATTTTGAGCTGAGACATTCATTGGTTTGTACCTTTTTTCACCCACCTCCCACCGGATCTCAGGGTCCACCCACCTCCCAAATCCCAATTTAACCCCTGTCTATCATGTGTTGCTATCTAATAACAGTAAAAATGCATCTGTAAATGAGCTTCTGTAAATTCATCGTAGAAACAATACAACAGTGCGTGTGCATTAAAAATAAAATGTACTTTTTAATACTTAAGTATTTTTAAAAGTAAGTACTCCAGTACTTTAACTCTTGTTAAAGTTGTTGTTAACTTGTAGTGGAGTAATATTTGAGCAGGGGTATCTATACTTTGACTCAAGTAATGGAGTTGTGTACTTTGTCCACCACTGCTTATTTCTTGCCGGTTCCTCTTCATTGCAGGGGTACTTCCTTTTCAGTTCATAGGAGATATAGACTCTTCACCCTTCTCAGTTTATAGGTGATATAGACTCTTCACCCTTCTCAGTTCATAGGTGATATAGACTCTTCACCCTTCTCAGTTCATAGGTGATATAGACTCTTCACCCTTCTCAGTTCATAGGTGATATAGACTCTTCACCCTTCTCAGTTCATAGGTGATACAGACTCTTCACCCTTCTCAGTTTATAGGTGATATAGACTCTTCACCCTTCTCAGTTCATAGGTGATATAGACTCTTCACCCTTCTCAGTTCATAGGTGATATAGACTCTTCACCCTTCTCAGTTCATAGGTGATATAGACTCTTCACCCTTCTCAGTTCATAGGTGATATAGACTCTTCACCCTTCTCAGTTTATAGGTGATATAGACTCTTCACCCTTCTCAGTTCATAGGTGATATAGACTCTTCACCCTTCTCAGTTCACAGGTGATATAGACTCTTCACCCTTCTCAGTTCATAGGTGATATAGACTCTTCACCCTTCTCAGTTCATAGGTGATATAGACTCTTCACCCTTCTCAGTTCATAGGTGATATAGACTCTTCACTCCCAGTACCAGCGAGGCGTAGTTGAGATTAAGTTTTCAGGCCAGTGGGTAGCTGCCACACTGCATGCTCTTGCATGCCTAACTTTAACCAAGCTACTTACACATCGAAACTAAAGCAACAATTATGTCCAACTAGGAAACAGAAAAGAATTTCAGCTATGTTGCTGAGCCTTATTTGTCCATGATAGGTCAAAGAGGGAAGGTGCACTGGTGTACCCGTCAGAGCACAACTAGCCACCGTTTCCACAGATCTGCTCAATTCTATTCTCCCCAGTATTCAGAAGATTCTTGTTTCTTATGGTACATTTGATTGGTACATTTGATAAGCAGCATGTTTTCTGGAACATTCTAAGGGTTCTGAAGGAGTATTCCCAAAGTTTATCAGCATCTAAAGAGTCAGTGGACCCAGAGTATTGGACCCAGGTCTGGAAGAGTCAGCGAGCAGTTATCAAGCATACAGTAGCTCATACTGTAGCTCAGTAGTAACTGCGGTACAGAACACAAGTACAGCGGCTGGCACAGCTGT
>CM045899.1:2350054-2352554 GCA_025169545.1 Anguilla japonica
ACACATGCACACACACACACACAGAAACACACATGCACACACACACACACAGACACACTCTCTCTCTCTCTGTCTCTCTCACACACACACACACACACACACACAGACACACACACAAATTCAAATTCAAATTCAAAATGCTTTATTGGCATGAAGTACATTTGTACTTATTGCCAAAGCGTACACACACAAACAGGAATAGGAATACAAACAGTGGAATACAATTCACAACAGTGAAATACAAACAACAATGCAATTAACAGTGTGGTAATGGCCACAGCGAGTAGGCTATACAATAACAATAACAGTAATAATAATAATAATAATAATAATAATAATAATAATAATAATAATAATAATAATGTAGAAAAAAGAAAATGGGGGGGGGGGAAAAAAAAGTTAAGAAAGAATTAATAATTAAAATATATTTGTGGTGGTCAACCAGTGTCCCTCAGAATATGGCAGGCCGAGATGTACTTTGCTGCTAGTGGAGCTGTTGGCCTTTCTCCTAGCAGGATTTGCATTTTTGTCTCATTTGTTTGGGAAAGGAAGTCCTTTATAATTAAAGAAAATTTGTTGAAATAATGTGTCCTAATTTCTGAATATTTTTCACAATGTAGGAGAAAGTGCATCTCTCTTTCCACCTCTCCTGTCTTACAGTGACCACATATACGTTGTTCTTTTGGTAACCATGTATTCCGGTGTCTGCCTTTTTCAATTGCAAGTGTGTGGTCACTGAGCCTGTACTTGGTCAGGATCTGCCTCTGCTTTGTATCTCTGACAGAGAAGAGATACTCAGCCAATTTGTAGTCTCTTTTTAGGGTCCGATAGCAATCTAGTTTGTTTTGTGTTTTGGTTACATTATCCCAATATTCCAGATAAGAGATTTTGGTCTGTTTCATTACTTGGTTTACTTTGATTTGTTGGTAAGCAGTGCTGGTATGAAGCTGGTCTGTGATTTGTGTTAGCTGGGTTAATGGGTTAGTCAGTCACACACACATGCGCACACACACACACACAGACAGGTCTGTGTGCAGTGCGTATTTTGAATGAAGGGGCTGCTGTTTATTGGTGATCCAACAGTCCAGCTCTCAGTCTCACTGCTGATGCTCTCAGTTTACTGTTAGCAGCTTGACCCAGCATGCCTCATGTCCATAGCAGCCAATCAGCACAGACCCTTACATCACAGGCCAGATCTGCGCTGCCTTGGACAGGATCGGCCAATCAGACAGGAGGATGAAGTAACAGTAATAAATGGACCCTTACTTTCCCAGAACTTTCTGATCCATCACAGCTTATCCAAGCAGGACTCTAAGCCTGTCATTAAACCACTGTCTCCCACTGCACATGTGCAGATGAGTCCATTCCATATTAACTGATGAGGACGGGGTTACTCTACCTATATTTAAACCCTTCCTAAGGAAGACATTGTCATTTTTATTACTGATTTATGGGTGTTTAGTTTGCATTATTATTTATTATTGCATAACAAAACTGCATATTTTTATTATTTTGTCCAGTTGCCAATTTCTGCAAATAAATTTTATGAATGGAAATATTTTTGTTTGGAATTAAAATCAAATGTGGTCAATAAATAATGAAAGACACATATTCATAAACTGTGAAACTGAGAACTGTGAAATTTGATGCGGTCTCTTCATTTTTTCCAGAGCTGTATATCAGTATCAGTACTCAATATCAGACAGCAGCTCCATTCCAGTGTAAAATCTGCACACTGTCCTATGGGACTGTAGAGTGACTGTCATTCCAGTGTAAAATCTAAAATATGCTTTAATGTTTTAGAGTAGTGCGGTGTGTTGTTTCTCTGGTTTCAAAGTGTGAGCAACCAGTCTTGTCTGACCCCAAACTACTTGTGTTGACTGACAGATGACCTCACCATGAAATAAAAGTGTCATGAAATGAAACATAGCTGTTTGGAAATGCACCATTTGGAAAAGCACCATTATGAAATGAAAGCAGTCTTTTGAAAAAAGCCATTTTGAAAAAAAAACAGCTATTATGAAAAGAAAATAATGTTAAATGTAACAATGCATTTGTGAAAATGAGTATATGAAATAATATTTTATAATAATAGTATTATTGAACTATTGAATTATTTCACAGTTTATTATATGCCGCATTTATTCATATGAATACTTATATCATAAAGGCAGATTCATTTATGTAATTCTGACCAAAACTGGGTTCCATATGCATGCATATACACCTTTTAAACTGCTTAAAATATCACAACATAATCAAACTATTCATCTGTCAGTTTATTACACATTTACTATTGTCTTATTATTTGCTTATTGACATTACAAGACTAATACACTATGTCAGACACAGTGCATAGTGAGAGCCCATTCTGAAACTCACAGACTTTCATCTACATCCAGTCATTAAAAATGTGAAATAAATGATAAGACAGGCCAGTCTGTACAGTGTGTACCAGACTGCCATTATTCCAGCGTTGCACTCAAACTGAGAGGAGAAT
>CM045899.1:2357554-2365054 GCA_025169545.1 Anguilla japonica
GTCTATCTGCCTGCATTTCTGTCTGTCTGTCTGTCCGTCTGTCTGTCCTCCTGTCTGTCTGTCTGTCCTCCTGCCTGCCTGTCTGTCTGTCTGTCTGTCTGTCTGTCTGTCCTGCTGCCTGTCTGCCTGTCTGTCTGTCTGTCTGCCTGTCTGTCTGTCTGTCTGTCTGTCCTGCTGCCTGTCTGCCTGTCTGTCTGTCTGTCCTCCTGCCTGTCTGTCTGTCTGTCCTCCTGTCTGTCTGTCTGTCTGTCTGTCTGCCTGCATTTCTGTCTGTCCTCCTGCCTGCCTGTCTGTCTGTCTGTCTGTCTGTCTGTCCTCCTGTCTGTCTGTCTGTCTGTCTGTCTGTCTGTCTTTCTGCTACCTGTGGGAAGCAGGTAACTAACACAGGGAGCTGCTCAGTCCTGACAGCTCTGAGCAGGATGTAGCCATGCAGGGCTGACTAGCATCCACACAGCTGTGGAATGTAGCATCATGTGCTGGATTAGCCTATTGTTCTGAAAAAAGAAGGCGGTCAGTAAAAATCACTCAGTGTAGTTATATTAAATTCAGCTGTTTTCATCCTTCGTTGAAACAAGGCGCATTATTTCTATGCTGTTGATCATTAATATATACAATGTACAATGTGGGCAGGAGAAGATGGACATCTGTATGTACAGATTTGGTCATTTTATGGGAAAACATCTACTAATATATATTTTATCTGGAATATATCTATACACACACACACATACACTGCACTGTACTGACACCCCACCCCCTCGTACACACACATGCTTCACACTACCCCATCCCTCAGACACACAAACACTCTCTTTATAAGGTCATTGTTAAACCCATAACTGCTTGCAGTTTAAAGCCACTATCCATCTTCTAGCTTGGACAGTCTGACTGTGTGTGTGTGTGTGTGTGTGTGTGAGTGTGTGTGGGGGGGGGGGGGTGGCGGTTAAACAGCCAGTATTTTATTAAGCAACAGACCAGCTCACTTACTGGTATGGGGTGTATAAAGCCCTGAGAGAGAGAGAGAGAGAGAGAGAGAGCCATACAGAGAGAGAGAGAAAGACGGAGAGAGAGAGAGAGATTGTGTGAGTGACCACCTACCCCATACAAACATGTACATATTTATTGATTTACTTCTGTTGCTGTCGATGCTGTTATTGTTATATATTGTTACATTTATCATTATTATTTTAATATTACTATTATTTTACATTTTATATATGTATGCTTTGGCAATAATTGCATTTGTATTTCATGCCAATAAAGCAACTTAAATTGAATTGAATTGTATTTGTATATGTGTGTGTGAGTGTGTTTGTTGCAGGAAGTGCATGCTGTTAAATAAAGAATCAATGGGCCTTTAGTCATTGGCACCCCTGGGCTGCACAGAGGAGTCACTGTGCTTTACTGTCTCAAACAATGATAACAATAAGAATAATTATTGTTTACATTAAAGTTAATTAAAATATATAGATACTGTACATGTTTGTATAAACACAAATGATAAATAATACACATGCCTCTTTTTAATGGTAATGAAACACCCAGAAAAGTAGCAGGCATAAGAAGGAAGGAGAATACAGCATTTTAATGAGGGTCCTCATTAACGGTCTAGTCTGGCTGTGTCCCAGGACTGCACCATCTGCCATGGTGGTGGGACGTCCTGAGGCCCGGGAGCCCCAGGGGTTCCCCACCCCCCCGGCCCGAATGGCACAGGAGCACACACGACACCCCCTCCCCATCACGCCATTCACCTGCTCTACACAAGGTACAGCCCAGGAGTGCAATCCCAGCCACCATTACCCCTAGCACCACTGCCACAATAAGAGCATCTGCAAGTCTACTATCTGATTGGTCACTGAGTCACATTTTATGTGCTCTGATACTGATAAACATTCTCAAAAAATCCCCCAGTAATAATAATTATAATAATAATCAAAAAATAAAATCATTATAAAATGATTACACAAAACAAAATCATAATCATAATAAAGCCCCAAGCATGTTTCTTTATCATTAACTTTGGCATATCATTTATACTGAATAAAAACGATTAATTGTATCACTCACTGTCTTGATAAAAACATTCCAACATGCTGTAGTAGCTCAGCCAAGCTGCATGCTAAAATTATGATACAAAAAGATGTGGACTAAAGATTGCAGAGGAAGATAGCAAGTGTCTTAAGCATATGCTACAAAGAAATGCATTGCAGAAATTATTTTGGAAGGGGCTATACGTCAGTCTTGCCTTAATCAGTGCCTGTGTGATTCTAAAGCCCTGGGGTAGATGACAGACTTCCCTCCCCCACTCTGTCCTTCAGCCCTGTCCCCTCACTCCCTCCTTTCTCCTCTACAGAAGCTGCAATTGGACCAAAGGTTTGAACTGCAAAAGGAAAACAAATGGGGTCGAGCAGCAGACCTGGATGGGGTCAGCTCTAGAGGGCCAGTGACAGAAACAGCGCCTCTTGTCTCATTTGAGACACGGCGGGAGCAAAAATGGCAACACAGATTCTACACGCTGGCTGTGAAATGAAAGAGCTCTGCCGTGTGCCCCATCCCCCACTCCAAAAGCCTCTCCGTCACCCCCTCCTTTTCCATCTCTCTCTCTGTCCTTCTTTTGCCTCTCCCCCTCCCTCCGCTTCTCAAATCCTCCCCGAATCAACCCTGAGGAGTGCAACCCACATCACACACATCAAACGGAGAACAGCCCTTTTCCATGTGTTGTAGTCAGCACTGAGGAAGGAGAGCAGACTCTAATTAGGGCAGACCATTCCATGTGCGGTAAACAGAAACATTTTCAGTGTAATAGTGATAGTGATAGTGTGCATGCTTGATCCCTTCTGGACTTACTGCTGCTGGGGTGAAATTAACACTGAGAATTTTACTCTGTAATCAGCACATTGCAAAGACAGTGAGTGATAATTAGCTGAATATGGTGGAACAAGAGGAAGGAAGATTAAAACTGACAGCATGTTGACTACACTCAAACAACAGTGATGTTTGAGCAGATTACATTTCTCAAGGTTTCTCTGTTTCATTTTATAATTTTTAAACTTTATTTTAAAATAACAGAGCACAACTCAAGGGAGGCATGAACAATTCATTTAAATATGAAAGACAGAAAGAGTAAAACAACTAGATAATACCAGAGGAATCTGAATGGCTGTTCACCAAAATGAAAAGAATCTGAAGTGGACTTCTAGAACGAGAAATACAAACAACCACTGAGAATTCTGAGTGGAATACACTACACGCACAGCATAGCTGCTGCCTGATGCTATAGAGTAACTGCAATTTCAGAGTCTGGATGGTCCCTGTTCCATGCAGCAAACCAGGAGGACTGTTTCACTGAACTCCAAAACCTCAAACCTTCATCTTCACCGCAGTATATTATTTTTAAAAGGAATACAGCTAAAGTCATATCTCTGCTCTATGCAAGATTAACAACAGCTGCTTTCTGATAAAATGAAGTAAATTCATTTCACATTGCAACCACAATACGGTTTGTGAGCAAGGCTGACAGAAGCCACTCACAAGAAACTAGTTAGCTATTAGCTGACTTGCTGTTATCCAGCTACAGTTTGCAAGATTGTAATCAATATATTTTAATATTTTCAATTGATTGGCAAGACGGCGTAAAGAAACATATTAATCGGTTTTCATTTTTAATAACAAAGGTGGGTCAAGTAGTGGGCCCATGATCCAACTCACCTCTGATACCGAACACTCGCAAAAGCTGGATGATGCTGCTGAACAGCTGATTGAAATTAGTATAAATCTACAGTAAATAATAAGCTAATGATCAATAAATGACTGCTATTTCCCTGATGGAAATAGATTATGAATGGTTTTGAAAATACAACCTGAACGTGAGACCTCAAGAGCATTTCTCCATGAGGGGGGTGGACTGACAGAAAGCAGGAATCTGACTCAGGGGTCCATTGATTACTGGAAGGACAAATCAGCCCTTTTTCAGTGTGAGAGGTGTTCCATAGCAGCCACAGGTGCTCCATTATGCATATATCCTTTTCATTATGTCATTCTTTTCAAACATTTGATCAATATCAGAAAAAGCTAGAGAGAATGCACTCAGTAGATTGCAGACCTCTGCCAAGGCACAACAGTCTCCCTTCACATGACTGTGCCCAGCAAATGTCCAGGCAATCAGGGTATTACTTTTCCAGTTATGTTGAACCTAATGGTGGTACTGGAGGAAAGGTCATAGGGTCACCAAAATCAATACATTTCTTCCTAGTGGGAACACAGCAAATTTCATGGCAACCTGGACATTACTTTTCAACATACAGTTCATCAGATTGAAAGTCTGGCCTGAAGGAGTCTATATGAAGTATAACAGGTAGGGAATTGAGCTTGTTTCTTAAAGGTTTGATTCCCAAGCAGGACACTGCCATCCTGAATTGCTTCAATTCTGCTTTTTAAATGGTATATGTATATGTCCCGCTCTATAAATGGATACAATGTAAAAAATAATCTCTGCTAAATGCCAGTGATACAGCATAAGCACAGGGTGCAGGATGTAGGGTACAGAGCATAGGGAACAGGGTGTAGAGTACAGGGTATAGGGAACAGGGTGTAGGGTAGAGGGCATAGGGAACAGGAAGTAGGGTAGAGGGCATAGGGAACAGAAAGTAGGGTATAGGGCATAGGGAACAGGGTGTAGGGTAGAGGGCATAGGGTACAGGGTGTAGGGAACAGGGCATAGGGTACAGGGTGTAGGGTAGAGGGCATAGGGAACAGGGTGTAGGGTAGAGGGCATAGGGAACAGGGTGTAGGGTAGAGGGCATAGGGAACAGGGTGTAGGGTACAGGGCATAGGGTACAGAGTGTAGGGTAGAGGGCATAGGGAACAGTGTGTAGGGTACAGGGCATAGGGAACAGGGTGTAGGGTAGAGGGCATAGGGAACAGGGTGTAGGGTAGAGGGCATAGGGAACAGGGTGTAGGGTAGAGGGCATAGGGAACAGGGTGTAGGGTACAGGGCATAGGGTACAGGGTATAGGGTACAGGGTGTAGGATACAGGGCATAGGGAACAGGGTGTAGGGTACAGGGAATAGGTATAGGGCATAGGGTACAGGGTGTAGGATACAGGGCATAGGGTACAGGGTGTAGGGTAGAGGGCATAGGGAACAGGGTGTAGGGTAGAGGGCATAGGGAACAGGGTGTAGGGTACAGGGCATAGGGTACAGGGTGTAGGGTAGAGGGCATAGGGAACAGGGTGTAGGGTACAGGGCATAGGGCACAGGGTGTAGGGTACAGGGCATAGGGTACAGGGTATAGAGTGCAAGGGAGGGATCTACCCCCATGTGCACACATACATATAAAAGAACACACATGTAGGCACACACACACACATACACAGATACACAGTTCACCATGCAGAAAAAATGAGTAATAGCCTTGCTCAGTGCATTGTGGGATAGCTTTATTCTTACCCTAGAGACACATGACTTGATTGGAGGTTTTGCTTATTCAGATATGAGACCTTGGGTCTGTTTGGATGGTTCCAGGCCAAGCCGTCTGTGTTTGTGTCCTTTTACAGTTCACTACAGGGACGGCACAGATAATCCTGCTACAAAACCTTCCAAATTGGACTGTTGTTTACATTTCCCCAGGACGATACAAGCCATTTGAAACACTGCAGTTTGTGTTATACTCATCATTTGAAGACAGCTAAGAATACAATACGGTCCTGTCCTGTCCTCCTCCCTGACCTGAGGGGTGTTTAACATTCCCCAGGCATGGAGGCGCAGAAGGAGACACAATGTCAAAGCCCGATGGTTACAGAAACCCAAACGTGTATCAATGTTACTTTATTTAATCCACTACAGGAGAAGGATAAATCAGACCGTTTTCGGGCGTGGAGGGGGTTGGGCGAGTGTGCTGTTCCATGGTGTGTCATCGCAGTTTGCAGGAGTGCGTTATCAGCCAGCACACTTCTCCACGTCATTCTCCTCCCTCAGTAAAGTCAGTATCATGGAAATGCAAAATTAACCATTTGAAGAGCAGGTTTTTGGAGTGTTTTTTTCAAAATTATAAGTCATTGTTCTAGAATCAGTAGTGATTGTTATATCTTATATTAAGTACAGAGAGCAGTTGTTTCAGGAGCCAGAGAAAGAAAAGCAATTCAGATCAGCTGAGCAGAGATGGGAAGATGAAATGGGGGATGCCCTTGGAAACTGTAGAAATGATCTGCAGCAGACTTACTGGCTAATATTACAGCTTCCTCCCATTTTTGGAGTCATTAGAGATGGAGTTGGGGGACGAGGGGGAGTTGTTTTTTATATGCTTTAATTTTGCACAATACCAACAGCACACAATATTTGCTGGCTGCCCCTCCCCCAGACTCTGCTTCTCTCCCTGGTAGTTAACAGCTTCTGCTTCTCTCCCTAGTAGCTAACAGCCTCTTAGCTAACAGCCTCTGCTTCTCTCCCTGATAGCTAACAGCCTCTTAGCTAACAGCCTCTGCTTCTCTCCCTGATAGCTAACAGCCTCTTAGCTAACAGTCTCTGCTTCTCTCCCTGGTAGCTAACAGCCTCTGCTTCTCTCCCCGGTAGCTAACAGCCTCTTAGCTAACAGTCTCTGCTTCTCTCCCTGATAGCTAACAGCCTCTTAGCTAACAGCCTCTGCTTCTCTCCCTGATAGCTAACAGCCTCTTAGCTAACAGTCTCTGCTTCTCTCCCTGGTAGCTAACAGCCTCTGCTTCTGTCTCCGATAGTTAACAGCCTCTTAGCTAACAGCCTCTGTTTCTTTCCCCGATAGCTAACAGCCTCTGCTTCTCTCCCCAGTAGTTAACAGCCTCTTAGCTAACAGCCTCTGCTTCTCTCCCTGGTAGCTAACAGCCTCTTAGCTAACAGCCTCTGCTTCTCTCCCTGGTAGTTAACAGCTTCTGCTTCTCTCCCCGGTAGCTAACAGCCTCTTAGCTAACATCCTCTGCTTCTCTCCCTGATAGCTAACAGCCTCTTAGCTAACAGCCTCTGATTCTCTCCCTGATAGCTAACAGCCTCTGCTTCTCCCCCCGATAGCTGACCTCTCTGCACAGGCCTGATGGCCTCTGAGCTTTGGCAGCGTGTCTGGATGGACAGAGTGGGTGTTTGGGATCCCAGTCCGAGCCGATGGGATGTGTGTGCCAGTGGACAGCGCTGTGTGGCGTGCGTTCACTCTGTGATCAGAGGGGCAGGCTGGCGCTGTGGGAGGTGCACAGGCCCCAGAGGCAGGCTGGCAGCTGGGCACAGCTGTTCCGCTGGGTAAAGGGGCCAGAGGGGCCCTAGGGTGGAAAGGCAGCATGATGAGGGGTGGGGGAGGGGGGGGGGGCGGAGCCTAGGATTGACAGACAGGGAGGTTCAGAGGGCCAAGGCTGCAGGAAACAGTGGGCGCTTCTGAGCTCCGATTGGCTGGCCTGGGCCAGAATGGGAAGCTTTGTGGCGTTTCCGTGGCAGCCGTGTCTCAGGCCCCTTTAAGGCAGGCCCAGCTGCCTGTATGCACAG
>CM045899.1:2367554-2452554 GCA_025169545.1 Anguilla japonica
AGAGCATGCCCTCCTGCAGACGCACTGTTGTGGAGCCGAGAGGGTTACACTGTTGACATGTCATCATGAGTCACATGAGCCTGCAGGCCATGCTGTTCACATTCTCATCACCAGCAGCTCACCATGAGCAGCGCGGTCCTGCAGCCTGATCACATAGACAGGCAGGCTCCATGCAAGGTGTCTTTGGTATTACATGTGAATAAAAATGACAGTTAAAATGACTCTAACTGGAGATTACTGGAGCCCTTTTAGTGTTAATAGGACACACACAGCACAGAGTCATGTGTGCTCACTCACTCACATTCTATTTCTCAGAACAGATGAGTCATTTTCAGATTTCAAATGCACAATCTATTACACACACTCCCTCAGCACACACACACATACACACACACACACACTCACACATACACACGTACACGCACACACACTCACACACATACACACGCACACAAACACGTACACACATACATGCACACATTCACACACATATACACACAGGCACATACACAATCACATGATAATATGAGCACATGCATGCACACACAAAAAAATGTACACGTCCACAGGTCAACACTCACACTCACGCACACACACACACATACACACATATCCTGTGAAGACTGAATGGCCTATATTCCCCATTCTCTCTCATCAGCACAGCTACACAGGGTCTAATAATGGGCTAACAGCGATGCAGCGGTCCAAGCCCCGTGCACAGCCAATAGCACAACAATGAGCTCTTCCATCACAGCCCATTCTGCTGAGGCTGTCCATTCCTCTCCACACAGAGCGCTCCTCTCCTCTCCATACAGAGTGCTCCTCTCCTCTCCACACAGAGTGCTCCTCTCCTCTCCATACAGAGTGCTCCTCTCCTCTCCACATAGAGCGTTCCGCTCCTCTCCACACAGAGCGCTCCTCTCCTCTCCACACACAGTGCTCCTCTCCTCTCCACACAGAGCGCTCCTCTCCTCTCCACACACAGTGCTCCTCTCCTCTCCTCACAGAGCACTCCTCTCCTCTCCACACACAGTGCTCCTCTCCACACAGAGCGCTCCTCTCCTCTCCACACAGAGCGCTCCTCTCCTCTCCACACACAGTGCTCCTCTCCTCACAGAGCGCTCCTCTCCTCTCCACACAGAGCGCTCCTCTCCTCTCCACACAGAGCGTTCCATTCCTCTCCACACAGAGCGCTCCTCTCCTCTCCACACAGAGCGCTCCTCTCCTCTCCACACAGAGTGCTCCTCTCCTCTCCTTTCCACAGAGCAATCCTCTCCTCTCCACACAGAGCGTTCCGCTCCTCTCCACACAGAGCACTCCTCTCCTCTCCACACAGAGCGCTCCTCTCCACACAGAGTGCTCCTCTCCTCTCCTCACAGAGTGCTCCTCTCCTCTCCTCACAGAGTGATCCTCTCCTCTCCACACAGAGCGCTCCTCTCCTCTCCACATAGAGCGTTCCGCTCCTCTCCACACAGAACGCTCCTCTCCACACAAAGAGTTCCTCTCCTGTCCACACACAGCGCTCCTCTCCACACAAAGAGTTCCTCTCCTCTCCACACACAGTGCTCTTCTCCACACAGAGTGCTCCTCTCCTCTCCTCAGAGTGCTCCTCTCCTCTCCACAAAGACCGCTCCTCTCCACACAGAGCGCTCCTCTCCTCTCCTCACAGAGCGCTCCTCTCCTCTCCACACACAGTGCTCCTCTCCACACAGAGCGCTCCTCTCCACACAAAGAGTTCCTCTCCTCTCCACACACAGTGCTCCTCTCCACACAGAGTGCTCCTCTCCTCTCCTCACAGAGCGCTCCTCTCCTCTCCACACACAGTGCTCCTCTCCACACAGAGCGCTCCTCTCCACACAAAGAGTTCCTCTCCTCTCCACACACAGTGCACCTCTCCACACAGAGCGCTCCTCTCCTCTTCTCACAGAGCATTCCTCTCTTCTCCACAGAGCGCTCCTCTCCTCTCCACACAGAGTGCTCCTCTCCTCTCCTTTCCACAGAGCGCTCCTCTCCTCTCCACACAGAGCGCTCCTCTCCTCTCCTTTCCACAGAGCGCTCCTCTCCACACAAAGAGTTCCTCTCCTCTCCACACACAGTGCTCCTCTCCTCTTCTCACAGAGCGCTCCTCTCCTCTCCACACAGAGTGCTCCTCTCCTCTCCTTTCCACAGAGCGCTCCTCTCCTCTCCTTTCCACAGAGCGCTCCTCTCCTCTCCACACAGAGCGTTCCGCTCCTCTCCACACAGAGCGCTCCTCTCCTCTCTCCACAGAGCGCTCCTCTCCTCTCCACACAGAGTGCTCCTCTCCTCTCCACACAGAGCGCTCCTCTCCTCTCCACACAGAGCGCTCCTCTCCTATCTCCACAGAGCGCTCCTCTCCTCTCCACACAGAGTGCTCCTCTCCTCTCCTTTCCACAGAGCGCTCCTCTCCTCTCCACACAGAGCGCTCCTCTCCTCTCCACACAGAGCGCTCCTCTCCTCTTCTCACAGAGTGCTCCTCTCCTCTCCTTTCCACAGAGCGCTCCTCTCCTCTCCACACAGAGTGCTCCTCTCCTCTCCTTTCCACAGAGCGCTCCTCTCCTCTCCACACAGAGCGCTCCTCTCCTCTCCACACACAGCGCTCCTCTCCTCTTCACACAGAGTGCTCCTCTCCACACCATCCGTTCCATTCAGCCACTCCATTACCCCGGCCCACATCCTCCAGGCAAGAAGAGTCCTTACAGCTCCCTCTCCAGCTCTTGTATTTATCCGCTGACCTCATGGAACATCACATTATTTAAACCAGAAATGTAGAAAAAAATCTTTGAAATGCATGAAAGCATTATTTTAAATCAATTTCAGTGGTGCTTGAGCAGGACATTAAAAGTGTGTGCGTGTGTGCGTATGTGTGTGCGTGTGTGTGTGCGTGTGTGTGTGTGTGCGTGTGTGCATGTGTGTGTGTGTGTGCATTAAATACGTCCAATGGTACAGTATGAGAGAAAGACAAGGGCCCAGTCAGCTGCTCTGTGCAGCTGGAGATAAGATTACCCCACTGGGCTAAAGACCAGGGTGCTGAATCCACTACACTATTACTGACCATTTTGGCTAGTACAGTGCCAGGTATGCCAATTACAGTGTCCACAAAGATCTACTAGCCAACAAAAGAAGACAAAATACAAAACACTGATGGTGATTTATACAAACAGGTCATGTGACAGAACTGTTAATACCACTACAAAACCTCAAGAGCTTTCAGTGCACAGTGGTTACTTAGTATTGATAAATTCTAATTACAGTCAAGCATTAGAGGACTTCACAGCTTTTTCAATATTACCCACATTATATTGGCAGCATGTTGTCTGTATTACAGAACAAATCCAATAGAAACTCCATATTATTTTATGAAAATTATTTCAAGCTAAAATGAAGGAAGACACATTTTCCCACCAATCTCCTGTTCAGTTTCACTTCCTTTTTTTAACTTGTAGTTTCACACTCATCAAATTTTGGTTACCGCAGGTATGTCCAATGTTATCTGAGAATAGATGGTGTACATGCAGGCTTGTTCCAGGCCAGTGCTGAAACACTCAATTCATTTAGTGAAATAATCATGCAATATGCACCTTGATATGTTGAATTTTATCTGCTGCTTAAAATGAAATAAACATTCAGCTTTCCCTGAAGGAATTTACAATTCACTACACAACTGCAAATATCCTGGAAGGAAGATAAACGAGAGAAAAGGAAGAGGGACAGCATGTTTCGCATGAATAACTGCACCTGTTTACAGTCTTAACAAGGGAGGTAAGGCACACTGAGGCTCAGCTGAACAGACTGAGGCAGAGCCTGAATGTATGTGAGGTAATCAATCAACAAGAGCTTGAATAAAGTAAGCATGATAAATATTAAAAAGAATCATCAATAGCAGTCTTGACTAAGGAAAGAGGGCAAATAGCTGGGGCTGCAGGAACACACAGCCCCGGATGGGAGTCACTAGCTGCCACAGGGAATCGGCACCTCATCCCTCTCCTGACAGAGAGGCTGATGGGTAATTTCCTGCCTGCTGGAGACCGGGTTCCCCCTGCACCCCCCTGGGACCCCGAACGAGGACACAGGGGACAGTGATATACTGCTGGCAGAGCTCACCGTCTAATCACCTGACCCCCCCCCCCCCCAAAAAAAAAAAACTCAAGGGGTGACAAATTGAGTGAGCAGCACCCAGCTGTGGAACAGCCAGGTACCTGTGAAACCCAGGCCTTGAATAAGCGCATATGAAAATATTATATAAACAGAATACACTGAACAGTGTGAGCTGCATACCCTGCCTGGTTTGAGAGTCCCAGCAGCTGACCCCCCTTAAACGGTTTGAAATCACACAACATGGACCCTGCGGGAGGGACCACTGCTCTACTGCTGACTGATCCAGTCAACTAAGGATATATCTCAAATTACCTAAAAATGACCAATTACAGTAAACTCCTGCTTAGCTCCCACATAAGCATGCTATCATCCAATATCTCATCAACAGTGACAGTCTGGAAAAGTGCCAGCCTTTAGGCGACTGCATGCATATAATGGTATTTTCCTTCTTGCAAGCTAAGACTAAGTATGTTTATTTTACTGAAATTATTTTACTGAAATTCACATTTTGAAAGTGCATCAGCTGCCATCTTTACGGTCATTTTGCTGGCTTATCTTGCCTCTCATGCGTCCACCTCAGTCCCACGGAGATCAGTTATGTGAGAATTTACTGCACTTGTTTTGTGATGTTCTCAGATACTCACTTATAATGATGTCTTGCTTGCAGTGAGCAGGTTCAGTAAATTGAATTGGATGAGTGGAGTGTTCTGAATAAAACAACCGTGTCCGTCTATTGCCACTCAATACAGCCAGCGCTCGGGGGTGGCTGTGGTACACAACCAAAATTACACGTCTGCGCTAAACCCATTAGCAATTACAGACAATGAGCTAAGTGGACATGCCTACTGCTCTCAATGGAATCTTTGGGGTGATGTCTTAGCAGTGCTTACACAGTTTGCTATTTGTTAAGCTCCATGTAGCTGCAGACCCTCACCCTCAAAGCGCTAAGAGGAAAGAATCCATTAGAGTCATTAAGATCATCAGCCTTCAGCCTTTAACAATTACAGATCGCACTGGATACAGTATAATTCTGCAGGACACTTTATGTATTTGTAAATGTCCTCATAATTAATTGCCGTCGCTCGACGTCTGAAAGGCTGTTGCTCCTAATTTATTAAATGCTGCTCCCCTTCTGCGTGAGCACTCTTCCCAGCAAGCTGGGTGCTGAGGAGGGCCTTTACACATCAGAAATTTCATCAGTTCACAGTGGAAACCAATTAACTGCCAGATAGCTTTACTGTCAGTATTCAATTATTGTAAAAAAAAAAAAAAAAAAAAGAAAGAAATAAATAAATAAAATAATAATAACAAAGGATCTTATCATATTTACAGTACCTATAATAATAATAATTATTATTATTATTATTATTACTATTATTATTATTGTGTATTATAATTACAATAATAATAATAAGTATTATTATTATTAGTAGTAGTAGTAGTAGGAGGAGGAGAATAACAAAAATATAACTAAATTATTCATATTAAGAATAATTATAATAAAATGATAAATCCCACTATTTATTGCAATGTACATTATGCATCATGTGTTCATTGATTATTATTATTATTATTATTATTATTATTATTATCATCATCATCATCATTATTATCTCGGTCTAAGATCATCAGTGCAGTAGTAGGTAAATGATTATATATTACTGTTAAAAAAATAAACATTTATTTTATTGTCGGTGAAATGATCTTAAATCGCCGCCAGTGTATCATCCAATGATAATATTTTGCATTGCGCCATCAAAGAAACAGCTGGTTACATGACGGTACAGTTAGACGTAATCCTGTCAATACAAGGTCCAAACCCGCGCGCAGCTGTTCAGCAGGCGCGAGCAGAGACAGCGGTGCGCACATCGTATCGCACGGCGGTAACAGTTGAGGGTCATTCATTGAGAAACTGATAAAACAAACAAAACACGCAAACAAGCGCCTAACATAAGGAAGGCTATAGCTTCATCAGAACAGCACGCAAAACACAACACCGGTGATCTGGAGCGTGGTTCGCTTCAGGGCAAACCTAGAAGCGCAAAAAACTTTTTCCAGGTGAGCAAGAAATCTTTGCCCATTGCAACCACACTATCGTAGGTTTAGCAGCAAGCTCGCTAAATAACTGCTACCCACAAAACAGGTCTACTGGGAACATGTTTAAAATGTAAAGACAATAGACCAAATGTACAACCGTTTCCTTGATTTACAAAATTTTAAGTAGTCTACTGAGGTCACATCAATGTGTCACGCCCATTTAGCTATCGACAGAGTCAACTAGCTCGCTTACAACCGAATGTCATTTCATAATTTATATTGTAGCGACACGAGTTCGATTCCTGCCTGCTCCCTGCCGAGTCCTTTACAGTTATATCGTTGGCCATTTGTGTTGTTGAGTGCGCTCATAATGTTAGCAATAACCAGCTCAGCTGTAAACAAGCTACGGGGTAGATAACGTTGTATTAACGTTACGTTCAGAAAATTACAAATAGCCATTGAGCATCGATACAAAAGACAAAAACTCATTATTAGGCAATAGTCTTACCGCAACGCGAGTCTGTGAAGCTCCAAGTGTAGTCAATCAATGGGAGGTTTCCGTTCACTTATTTCTCCAAGGCTTTGGCTATCCAAGTCCGAAGTTGTCCACTTCGGGTATATTTTTAAGACGACAGACAAAAAATGTTTTACCGAAATAGGCAATCACTTCATTCTTGAAAAGTGGGGTTCCGCGGATAACATCACTTATCCCTCATCGCCGGCTCGAAGCATATTCTCAGATTAAGACACAATACACATCCTAACGTTATAATTATACTTTCTTGCTAACCTCAGCGAGCAAGCGATTTCCTTTTGTTCGATATGGGCAAGGCAATCCGTGTTTATTATTCCAAAAATGAGTGTTAGTTTGTGGCTCCGGAGTGATACAGGATTTTGTCACCCCGTGTTAAAAAATTCCACGTTCAGCGCGTTCATCCTTTGTTCATATTTCTCCATTAACATAAAACAAAATAACCATGCTTGCCAAGAAAGTCTATATCTCGTCTCTTCGGCAGCATGCCTTCCGCTGTACAGCTCCACATTTAAAAAAAAAAAATCTGTTCAGATTTTCTGTTCTTCCTTCCTGTCCAATTGTCTTCGACACAAAGTACTCCAAATTTTATAGAATTTCTGCCGTACGCTTGCCTCCGTCAGAGGATGCTCAGTGTTAGCACGCGGCCACAGCCGACTGACATTACGCTGTTTGGCTACGGGAATATGTCCTTTCCCGGGGAAGTGAAGGGAAGGGGTATCGACCATGCGTACTACTCAGTGTGTGGGGTCACATTAGTAATTATTGTATTGTGGCAACACAAAATTTAAGATTACATCACCACGGCCAGGCTGCGTAATCCACATATATCATACTTCTGTGTCACACCACAATGTTAGTTTCTATACATTTAATGTCTAATAGCTACGTTTTTTTCCTTTGTGCAATTGCGAAACGTGTCTACTAATTCCTTTACATATCCTATTGCGATAAACAGTACAATCGCGAACGACAATACTATTTATACATTACAGTTAATAATTCTACATTCTTGAACATTTACAGGAAAAACTGCCTTGTTACAGATCATTATATTCGGTTCAAAACATTTAATACATTGAATTTACAGGTGTGAAGTTAAGTCAAAATTATAAGCATGACAGATAAAAGCGTCTGCCAAATAAATGTAATGTAAATAATTAACAGTCTCTGGGGGGGAGATGTAGATAACTGTATTTGGTGTATGCGAAGGAAAGCCAGAGTGCGCGTGGTTTCCATCTGAAATTAAAGACCTTCCCTGAAACTGTATGATGTAAGCTTGCGCGGGGCCACAGCACGTCATGAGCAAGGACAAAGGCATTCCCGTGTATTAACGCAGCTGCAAGGGCTCTGAAATATGGAGGACTAAAAATGCCAAAATTTAAAATAAATTTATGACTCAATAAATAAATAAATGAATATATATGCAAGAAAAATGTACACAGAAATCAATAAGTTAATAGACAAAATCGGTGTCAAAGTGGTTATTTCTGCATTTATTTATTTCCGTATTTATTTCTTGACTCCTCTATTCCTATAAATATGTATCGCCATATTTATTTATTTCTTCCTCCATATGATGAGGGGGCTCAGCTTTTACATTCGGGCATAACAATCAAGCCCAGAGGGGGAGAGCCGGAGGTTGGTGCGGCAGGCACGGAGAGAGAGTGCGCAGTTCCTGCATTAGACATCTGATCAACCAGAAGGATGGTCCAAGGCCCAAATTTGAGCTACGCACTATTCAACAGTAGCCTAAATCCACTTAAGACACACTGGTACATCTAGGCACAGTTTACTCGATAGGAGGCTTGCTGCTCTAAGATCTCAGACTGTCCTCATCACCAGCCACAAAAAGAGTTGCAATGTCATGGACAGACAAACCAGCTAATAAATAACTCTCCACAGGTTCCAATTGAGTCTTTAACCTGAAATACGTTGCTCAACCTCCTAAAAATAAGTGCTACATTTTATACCATTTTTATATATCTCCTACTAATGTAAACACAGTAAAAACATAAGTAAAAAGCAACCGGTGTTTAAGCAAGGCATGTACAGTTTATCTACTCACTATGGTATTAATCAACCAATAGGAATAACGTGACACTATGACATCATTTGATTGACAGCTCCCTCATTATCATATGGACAAAGAAATACAGAAATAAATAAATACGGAAATAGGTATATACAGAAATGAATGAATCAAGAAATAAATATGGAAGTAAATGTATACATTTGCTCTGCAATTGAACACACTTCATTTTCCACAAATGGGTTCGCTTCAGTGACCAGGCGTCCATCAGCAATTAGGTTGATTCCACTTGTCAATAATTTAATCAATAAAAAGAAATGAGAAATGCCCCTTTCCTTTGTGGATTCTGAAAATGCAGCAGAAGTTACAGTTCATATAGAATTGAAACAAGACTCTGCGGTTATGTATTAAGTATGTGTATAAACATAGACATGCAAATCTACATATTCAGCAGTCAATCTAATAATTACATCATGACTTACCTTGCCCCCCCAAACTGTATATTAATATTAAGGCTTCACTTGGACTGTTTATTTTACCAGCTGGTTTAATGCCTCAGATTGTAACCTGCCCAACCCATTTTATCATTTGATAGATCCCTCATTACATTTCTGTTACTGGTCAGTGTGTCTTATCTATTACACTGTGCCAGCCAGCTGAAGATGGGCTCCCCCTCTACAGGAGGGTTGCCCCCCAAATGTATTCCCATTGGGGAATTTTTCTCCACCGTTTGAGTGTCTGTCTTCCCACAGGGTTTTTTTTATTTATTTGGTTGTTCTTTGGGGGTTCAAGCCTGTTGTTTGGGGGTTCAGGGCCGTTGTTTGGGGGTTCAGGCTTGTTGTTTGGAGGTTCAAGCCTGTTGTTCGGGGGTTCAAGCCTGTTGTTTGGGGGTTCAGGGCCATTGTTTGGAGGTTCAGGCTTGTTGTTTGGGGGTTCAGGGCCGTTGTTTGGGGGTTCAGGCCTGTTGTTTGGGGGTTCAGGCTTGTTGTTTGGAGGTTCAAGCCTGTTGTTTGGGGGTTCAAGCCTGTTGTTTGGAGGTTCAAGCCTGTTGTTTGGGGGTTCAAGCCTGTTGTTTGGGGGTTCAGGGCCGTTGTTTGGAGGTTCAAGCTTGTTGTTTGGGGGTTCAGGCCTGTTGTTTGGGGGTTCAGGCTTGTTGTTTGGAGGTTCAGGTCTGGTTGTTGCCAAATTTCCCTTTTTCTGTTTTCTTTCATGTATACATGAAATGTATACATGTATGTATGTATACATGTATACATGTATACGTGTATGATAACCCAACTTCACATGATGCTTACCTTCCGTAATGTTATGGCAAAACGTTAGAAGAGTAACACCTCTTTGCTTTTGCTTTAGTAACATAATTTGCTTTATGATTCACATCTCTGTGTCACCTTAAAGCAACCTATCCCCAATATAAATTTGGAGGTAAAGAACCTTGGAGTTCTGAGAAACATATTAAGACATCCCAAGTGTTATACTATCCTCTATGAAATATATATATAGATTTAGGTCTTTCCAATCATTTTAAGGCAGAAAAAGTCATCCACCTGCCAAACCTCTGTGCACCAAAATCTGCTGGTTGTTCACCCTTAATGACCAAGAAGACCAAAATGATCCACTCTTGCAATCTGCCACTGACTTCGCACCCAGCGCAGGATGCTAGCTGACCATTTCCATTAGTGCGACTGCACCGCTGTGCAAAGCACACGTGATGTGCGGCAGAAGCACAGACCATTCCTGTGGCACTGAATCCGTGTGTGGAGCCCCCAGTTTACTCTCATCACACACGACCAACAAGAAGTAATTAAGCATGTCATGGGCAGAGAGGGAGGAGATCAGTTTAAACAAAAGTGTCTTCAGTCAAAGTCGATCGACTGCAGTTCAGCCATTCATCTTTTCCCTGAGAATCAGACAGACCTGCAGACCAGACAAGCGAGAAGAAAGAAAAGAGAGAGAAAGATGAGGAAAGCTGAAGAGATGGTGGGAATGAAACACTGAAGAGAGAGAGAAAGAGGCTATGAAGGACAGTGTCTGGTGCTCGGGCTTGGGAAGCAGCAGGCCGGGGCTATATTTAGCATTAGCCCACAAATTGTGAGCAGTGCTTCAGGGCTCAGTTCAGATTGGCTCGTCCTGCTGCCTCATCCGTAACCACTAGTGAGGGCTACATGCGGGCCATAAGCAGGCTACATGCAGGCCATAAGCTACCCATAAGCAGGCTACATGTGGGCCATAAGCAGGCTACATGTGGGCCATAAGCAGGCTACATGTGGGCCATAAGCGGGCTACATGTGGGCCATAAGTGGGCTACATGTGGGCCATAAGCAGGCTACATGTGGGCCATAAGCAGGCTACATGTGGGCCATAAGCGGGCTACATGTGGGCCATAAGCAGGCTACATGTGGGCCATAAGCGGGCTACATGTGGGCCATAAGCGGGCTACATGTGGGCCATAAGCAGGCTACATGTGGGCCATAAGCGGGCTACATGTGGGCCATAAGCGGGCCATAAGCGTGCTACATGTGGGCCATAAGCGGGCTACATGTGGGCCATAAGCGTGCTACATGTGGGCCATAAGCGGGCTACATGTGGGCCATAAGCGTGCTACATGATCGCAACACAGCATGTCTCCATACCCCTGGAGTCACACCCCAGGCTCCCATGCCTGACTTATAAGCAGCAGGTCAGACCCACAAACCCGCCCACTTCTCACACAGCCAAGATTTCCCAACCAATCACATCAACTCAATGAGGGTTATTCAGCCAGAAAAACACTTTGAAACTGAGAATCTGACCAATGTCTGAGCTGGAATACCCATGAGAAAAAACACTGCAGATCATTTTGTAAACTGATGCTGAATTGAATGTCCATTTGCAAAATGCTGTTACTATGACCACTATGGATAATGTATGGTGTGAATCTGATTCTTAAAAAATAATCATTAAGTTCTTCTGGATCCACTGATGATAATACCATTAGAGTACTTTTATTATTTACTTTTAATTGTCATTAATTAGTACACTTTTAATTCTATTCCATATTCTTTGTCTCTCATTTTCTGTTTACTTATTTTACCTAGCATGCTTATTATTATTCAACTTTATTACACAGCTAGAGCGCTCTATTTGTTTTACACTAATGTTTTTTTAAGAACTTTGTGATGTATCCTATGCACAAAAGGAGCTGTACAAGTAGTAATTATTATTATAATTATAATCATTGTTATTACTATTATTATCATCATCACCATCGTTAATCAAAGTGCACCGGTGAAATATTTTGCATTTTGAGCGCAGCCGTGGAATGCATTCAATCACTCACCACTGCTCAAGCACAACCAATCCCATCATCCTTGAACACACAGACACAACCAATCCCATCATCCTTTAACACACGAGCACAACCAATCCCATTATCCTTTCACACACGAGCACAACCAATCACATCATCCTTTAACACACGAGCACAACGAATCCCATCATCCTTTAACACACGAGCACAACCAATCCCATCATGCTTCAACACACGAGCACAACCAATCCCATCATGCTTCAACACACGAGCACAACCAATCCCATCATGCTTCAACACATGAGCACAACCAATCACATCATCCTTTAACACACGAGCACAACCAATCATTACATTACATTACAGGGATTTAGCAGACGCTCTTATCCACAGCGACTTACACAACTTTTACATAGCATTTTACATTGTATCCATTTATACAGCTGGATATATACTGAAGCAATTTCGTTTAAGTACCTTGCTCAAGGGTACAACGGCAGTGTCTTACCCGGGAATCGAACCTACGACCTTTCGGTTACAAGCCCAGCTCCTTACCCACTGTGCTACACTCCGTCCGTCCGTGCAATCACATCATCCTTTAACACACGAGTACAACCAATCCCATCATGCTTCAACACACGAGCACAACCAATCACATCATCGTTTAACACACGAGCACAACCAATCACATCATCCTTTAACACACAAGCACAACCAATCACATCATCGTTTAACACACGAGCACAACCAATCACATCATCCTTTAACACACAAGCACAACCAATCCCATCATCCTTTAACACACGAGCAGAGCTCATTTCCCACAGGAACACTTAAAGCAGCACATTCATTCAGTCAGTCCATCAATCAGGCACATGAAAGGGGAAGCATGTCTGCTAGCGATGAGGGCGGGGCATCATCCAGATCATCACCTCAGTAGGCAGGGAATACTGTTGATACTCCAGATGAACTCAGGGGCACATTTGGAGTGAAGGGTCTGCCTTCCTCGGGTGTCCTTGGTGCACCTTCAGAACGCTCTCATTTGAGACTTAATAAACGAGAACTCCGCCCTCCCACCAGGACCTCTGCAGCACACCAGGCAACAATGGCCCCCCACCCCCCCACCACATACACAGATGTGTCCAATCAAATAAATCATGCCCACAAACAGGTTTGTTCTCTTCTAAGCACAGCAGAAAAGTGGACTTGACAAACCTTCTAGATCATGGATTTTTATGCTGGGCCTGAGCTGGTGCTGCCTACCAAATGTGACCTCATCACCCGGATGGGCATGCTACTCAGCACCATTCTGATGTCACATTACTTCATCCGGGCTCCCGGGTGATAGTCAGGGAAACATAAGCACCAAGCAATCAAAACACAGAGGGCTGGATTGAAAAAAGACACACCCCTCCCTATGGGATGCTCAGTTCACTGAAATATCTAAGGCACTGTCCTCACTGACCACAACATCTGATTACACCTATATACTGTACTTATCCATTTGTTTTGGTTCAAACCCCAAGAACCAACTGCCCAGGTATCTCGGTTTTGGGAATTAAAACTCTAAGATGGCCAAATCCCAAAAGCATTACTCATTTTGGTCTACACTTCCCATTATACCAAAATTTAGAATTAGGTTAGAATTATGGGTTCTATTTTTGTCACAGAACTAAAATAGGCAGGTTGCAAAACAATGACTCCGGGGGTCCTTCATGTCTCTGTTCAGGGATGTGTCACCAACCTGCCTGTCATGGCGTGACATGGACACGCCCCTCACTGGCTGAAGGAGGCAGCAGTGTAGTATCATGGGTAAGGAACTGGTCTTGTAACCTGAAGGTTGCAGGTTCCTAGGTAGGACACTGCTGTTGTACCTTTGAGCAAGGGGCCTAACCTGCACTGCTTCAGTATATATCCAGCTACATAAATGGATGCAGTGTAAATGCTATGTAAAAGTTGTGTAAGTTGCTCTGGATAGAGTGTCTGCTAAATGCCAGTAATGTAAATGTAATGAAGCCCATGCTCTGACAGGCAAGCCATCTGGCCCCACCCACCATCCCAAGCTCTGGCCTACCATGGGGTGTCAAGGGGAACCTTGATGATGGAGAACTCACCCAATGATGACATCATCAAAGGTAAACTCCTTGAGTTGTGTCTCAATTCAGAACCAACCTTCTGCCCCCCCTGTCCTGAATACACTGCTTGCTATTATATTCAATGCATAGATTTTTAGCAGAGGTGAGCATATTTTTCACAAACACATACGTTCATGCCAGGAAACAGTAACTAGACAGAAGTTTAGTCTGCAGTATATGAAAATCATTAAAGTTCTAAATGCTAATTAGCTAGCAAGCTAGTTAATGGAATGAACAAAAGTTCAAAGCAAGAACAAAAATACTAATTCTGAAAACATATATTACATCCATAACATGCCCTAAGAAGAAAACATAAGCCATAAAATATCATAACCTGAAACCATAAAAATATCCACAAGGGTGGGAGTGGGAGTGTGAGGTGGTGGGGATGGGAGGGGAACCAAAATGGAGTCTGAAGAGGTGGGTCTTCAGTCTGCGTAGGAAGATGACCAGTGATTCTGCTGTCCTGATCACTGCAGGAGGTTCATTCCACTACTGTGTGCCCAGTAAAGCCAGGCACTGAGCATGTTATGTCTGTTAATCCACCTGCATTACAATAACCAGGAGTACGCTAATGGATCCAACTCTAAGCCCCCTCAACAATAACCACAACCAGAAAGAAGACCCAGCTGAGCACAAAGTGAAGTATGTTATGTCTGTTAATCCAGTGTTTAAGGCTGATCGATTCCACTCACGGTCTGTAAGGCTGATCGATTCCACTCACGGTCTGTAAGGCTGATCGATTCCACTCACGGTCTGTAAGGCTGATCGATTCCACTCACGGTCTGTAAGGCTGATCGATTCCACTCACGGTCTGTAAGGCTGATCGATTCCACTCACGGTCTGTAAGGCTGATCGATTCCACTCACGGTCTGTAAGGCTGATCGATTCCACTCACGGTCTGTAAGGCTGATTGATTCCACTCACGGTCTGTAAGGCTGATCGATTCCACTCACGGTCTGTAAGGCTGATCGATTCCACTCACGGTCTGTAAGGCTGATCGATTCCACTCACGGTCTGTAAGGCTGATCGATTTCACTCACGGTCTGTAAGGCTGACTTTAGCGGGGGTCTAGGTATTGTTTTAAAGGAGCGTGGGAGAGTGGGACAGTGGGAGAGTGGGAGAGTGGGAGAGTGGGACAGTGGGACAGTGGGAGAGTGGGAGCGTGGGACAGTGGGACAGTGGGAGAGTGGGACAGTGGGACAGTGGGACAGTGGGAGAGTGGGACAGTGGGACAGTGGGAGAGTGGGACAGTGGGAGAGCGGGACAGTGGGACAGTGGGAGAGTGGGACAGTGGGAGAGTGGGACAGTGGGACAGTGGGACAGCGGGAGCGTGGGACAGTGGGACAGTGGGAGAGTGGGACAGTGGGACAGTCTCCCTCCTTTCAGAAGGTGCCACGGCAGGGATCTCCCCCTTGCCCACATGGGGGCGGGGGTAAATAAGAGTCGGCTGCTCTACTGACTGAGCTACACACATCCCCAGATGTCTGGATGTTTTCCAGTATACTAAATAACACGCAAATAAAGGCACACTATTTTTAGCACATACTAACGAAAATGAGTATTTCCTGATTAGTAAAGAAATATGACGATATCACAACCCTAAATGCTAGCATCAAAATATAATCCACTCTGGTCACCTGTTCCTTTCTAAAGCACAAATTCCTAGGACCCCCAATTTATCCAACAGGACAACTTAGAACATTCTGCTCAGATGGGGGCAGTACACAAAGCACACGTTAGCGAGAACCAGTGGTCAACAAGGCTGGTGCGGATGATTGGACTTTAAAATTTAATTTTTATTATGCTTATTTTCTTTTTTCTTCGATTTTGGAGAGTGCTGACCAGTACGTGCACGGCTCTGAACCATGACAGGCTGTTACTTCTTTTAAAGACATACTCTGCATGATTCTTACCTTGAAAACATTCTAAAATAACCAGTCATATCATCTATGATGCACTGGCAATCTCTGACTTTGCATCCATACCCGACTGTGGACCAAAATTAATGCACTACAACAGTGTAAGACAAGTAACAGAATGAGTCACCCAGTACCTCCTCTCCAACCTGATATACAGACTGTACCAATGGGGCCAAGGAGAGTTCTGGCAGTAGACTGGGCACGTAATTTAAACTGCGACTATGCAAACAGAAAAGGACAGTGCCCCATTATTTACCGTAGAAATTTCACGGTGGCTTAAATTCACATAATTGCTCTTTTCGGGCAGAACTTACCGAAAGCCATGTGCAGAGATCTGATTTAGGTTGAACAGGTCAGGGTTTATTTAAACATGTTCAGCATCAAGTTAGCGATGACAAATACAAAAAAAAAAACACATCTTATCAAAACATTTTCAACAATTTATACACGTAGAAATTCATGAGCTGGACGTCCGTGTGCATCTGAAGAGGGTTTATCTGTTCCGGCGCGTGGGAGTTGTCCACACGAAACATGGCTCTCAAACCATCGACTTCCAGTGAATTTGGATTTTCCCCAATCAATCTGATTCAATTCAATAACTCATTTTGAGCAACAGACCTAAAAAAACAGAAATTCCAGGGGAAAGGGTTGTGTTTGAGGAAGTGAAGGAACGAGCTTGGGAGAGGGGGTGTGGTCTCTGACATCACATGGGGTAATTGAGCACCACATCCTGTTTCGCCAGCTCCAACAACATGGGGTCGTCGAAGAACTTGCTGATGCTGACGTCCTCGCTCAGACCCTGAAGGTGGAGAGAGAGGCGGTTAAATATACAAGGAGAGAGAGATGGAAGAGAGAATGTGCCGGTGAGAGAGTCGTATGTATACGTGCAGGGGAGCAAGGTAAGTGTATAGGTGAGAGGCCGGTGTGGCTCAGGGGTGTGGCTTAGGGGGAGGTACTCAAGTGAGAGGTGGGTGTGGCTTAGGGGGAGGAACGCCGGTAAGAGGTGGGTGTGGCAGTAGGGCAGGTACGCAGGTGGGTGAAGCAGTAGGGCAGGGACGCAGGTGGGTGTGGCAGTAGGGCAGGGACGCAGGTGGGTGTGGCAGTAGGGCAGGTACGCAGGTGGCTGTGGCAGTAGGGCAGGGACGCAGGTGGGTGTGGCAGTAGTGCAGGAACGCAGGTGGGTGTGGCAGTAGGGCAGGTACGCAGGTGGGTGTGGCAGTAGGGCAGATATGCAGGTGAGTGTGGCAGTAGGGCAGGTAAGCAGGTGGGTGTGGCAGTAGGGCAGGTACGCAGATGAGTGTGGCAGTAGGGCAGGTGGGTGTGGCAGTAGGGCAGGTACGCAGGTGGGTGTGGCAGTAGGGCAGGTACGCAGGTGAGTGTGGCAGTAGGGCAGGTGGGTGTGGCAGTAGGGCAGGTACGCAGGTGGGTGTGACAGTAGGGCAGTAGGGCAGGTGGGTGTGGCAGTAGGGCAGGTACGCAGGTGGGTGTGGCAGTAGGGCAGGTACGCAGGTGTGTGTGGCAGTAGGGCAGTAGGGCAGGTGGGTGTGGCAGTAGGGCAGTAGGGCAGGTACGCAGGTGGGTGTGGCAGTAGTGCAGGTACGCAGGTGGGTGTGGCAGTAGGGCAGTAGGGCAGGTGGGTGTGGCAGTAGGGCAGGTACGCAGGTGCGTGTGGCAGTAGGGCAGGTGGGTGTGGCAGTAGGGCAGTAGGGCAGGTGGCTGTGGCAGTAGGGCAGTAGGGCAGGTGGGTGTGGCAGTAGGGCAGGTACGCAGGTGGGTATGGCAGTAGGGCAGGTGGGTGTGGCAGTAGGGCAGTAGGGCAGGTGGGTGTGGCAGTAGGGCAGTAGGGCAGGTATGCAGGTGCGTGTGGCAGTAGGGCAGGTGGGTGTGGCAGTAGGGCAGGTGGGTGTGGCAGTAGGGCAGTAGGGCAGGTACGCAGGTGGGTGTGGCAGTAGGGCAGGTACGCAGGTGGGTGTGGCAGTAGGGCAGGTATGCAGGTGGGTGTGGCAGTAGGGCAGGTATGCAGGTGGGTGTGGCAGTAGGGCAGGTATGCAGGTGGGTGTGGCAGTAGGGCAGGTATGCAGGTGGGTGTGGCAGTAGGGCAGTAAAGCATGTGGGTGTGCAGCGGGCCCCGGGGTCACCTTGCGTCGCCGGGTTTTGATCATGAACTCTCGGGCCAGGTGGGGGGCTGGCTGTGGCTCCAGAGGCCGGATCACAATGCTCTTATCCAGCGGGTCACCAGGCACAATCTGCACACGAGAGAACAGGGGGGTGGGGGGGGGGGGGGGAGAGAGAAAGAGAGAGAGAGCACGAGGGAGAGAGAGAGAGAGAGAGAGAGAGAGAGAGAAATAAGCCAGTGGATCAGATTAAATGCACCCTGTCACAGCGATACGCACAGAGCCACACGGTCACACACAGCAAGGCGACAGGCCCAGAGCCCCGTCAGCTCGGATCAGTTACTCTGCAGTGTGGGGAACACAGCTGCTGGTCTGAGAGAGCAGTGCACATACAGCCCGGCCAGCTAGCCAGCCAGAGGCCTGTCAACCTTTCTAACCCTGCAGCCCGGCAAGCTGGAACAGCCAATCAGGCCTGTCCTCCTCTACAACCCTGCAGCCAGCAAGCTGGAACAGCCAATCAGGCCTGTCCTCCCCCACAACCCTGCAGCCCGCAAGCTGGAACAGCCAATCAGGCCTGTCCTCCTCCACAACCCTGCAGCCAGCAAGCTGGAACAGCCAATCAGGCCTGTCCTCCTCTACAACCCTGCAGCCAGCAAGCTGGAACAGCCAATCAGGCCTGTCCTCCTCTACAACCCTGCAGCCAGCAAGCTGGAACAGCCAATGCATGCACCGTGCCTTTACGAGGTATTGCCTACCATTTGCATACGAATGACTACCCAAACTACAATTCCCAGCTGGCTTACCTGTACCTGCACTGCCTGGTGCCATCGCTGCTCCCATCCAATGAAAACTCACTACAGTAATACATCCTGTTACTTCAGCTAGTCTTTATACTACTCCAGTATAAGAGATGGGAGAATGAGGTTACAGCATTAAAAATTGGTGGATCCACTACAGATGTATCTGAAACCTAATAACCTTTTCGGAAATGCGATTTTGTTCATATTCATTTCTTGCCAAAACTGAGCAATGATATTCAGAAGATTTTTGGTTTTCCCACTGGTGGTAAGTCATGGAAATACCATGTTACTACAAAGAGCAACATCCTGGGCAGAGTTGGGAACGCCCACTCATTCACTCCCTCCCGTTACAGTACCCCGGAATATCCGCACAGAGCACCAGAGAGGGCTTCGGTGGGGAACAGAGGCGGCGATTTCAGACTCCATTCGGATTCCGAGGTTACTTAGCAACACGCATCGCTTGCATGACAGCTGCCAGTGGCTTGGTGAGCAAGCACACAGGAAATGGTAAAAAACGTTTTTTTTGGTTTTGGTAAAAAGGGTTTTCCTGACTCGTGTACTAGTACAAATCACTTCCCTGTGATTAATAACTAATAAAGACGTAAACAAATTGCTGAGGTTGCTGTTTATTTTAACAGCATGTAGGATAACGCACAAAAATAAAAAATGATGTAAAATTAAGCGGGATACTTAGGATATCAAACTATCTCAGCATCAGGTTCCTGAATGTCAGGATAATCAGCCTCTCCAAATCTGCATCTGTCCCTGTACCACACCATGAGAAGGTGACCTTAAACACGGCCAGCTACTCAGCCATGCATCTATCTACAGGAGTGATCTGAGCTGGACTCCCCCTCCACCCCCCCCCCGGCATGGGATGGGCTCATACCTGCCAGTGGTGGAAGACAGACAGGGAGAAGGCCTGTCCCTGGGTGTGCGTGCGCAGGTCCGTCTCGAACCCAAAGGAGTCGATGGCCGGGATGAAGGCCTTGATGGTGTAGAGCGGGGAACCCGGGATTGGAGCATCCTGGGTCACGTGACCTCTGCGCCACAGAGGAAGAGAGAGGCGGCGTGACGCTGACGCGTGAACACAGCGCTGTGCTAAAGACACGCCCACTGCAGCGCGATGGCGCTAGCGTCCCACAGCGGCCATCTTAACCCTCACACTGAGCCCAACATTTCAACTGCCACTAAACTACTGCACCAGAAACATTCTGACATGTATGTCACCTTCTTCAATATCTCCCCACTGACTGGCCTTTCATTCATAAATATAAAAAATGTGTGAAAAACTTTCTTGTGGGGGGTGTTGACTACAGCATGTCTCTCTGTACAGTCATAAGTACTCGTGACCATTGTAGACTACAGTATCTCTGTACAGTCATAAGTGCTCGTGAGCATTGTAGACTACAGTATACACAGTCATAAGTGCTCGTGAGCATTGTAGACTACAGTATCTCTGTACAGTCATAAGTGATCGTGAGCATTGTAGACTACAGTATCTCTCTGTATCATCTAAAAAATAAAAAAGGTATACCTTCTTACAGTTAGTGCAGCGAACTCATAAATGACCCCATGCAAAACACCTTTGTGCATAAAGTTGGTACAGGACTTGGCATGGCATTATGTTTATTGCATGTCTACCATTTAATCCAACCAAATTAGAAAAAGTCATATAGTATTTGAATATATAAGGCTAACTGATTTTTAAGAGGCGTCAAACACTGAATGGGGTCAAACTGACCCCAAACATAATAGGAGGGATAAGCAAGCACTTCCTGGGAGCCAATCACTTTTGAATATGGTTCATATGGGCCAAACGTTATCTATGTAAAACCCACATAACAACGTGGAACTAACATATTTTACACGCATGTATGAATACAGCAGATGCTTTCTTAATGCTAACAGTGGTTTCTTGTTATTCTCATTGGTGGGAAGTACACAGACACAGCACAGGTGCAGTTTGGACACCACATGCTGTTTGGCGCATCTGAAAAATCCTCATTCCTCCTCTCAGTGATCAAAGGACCGGAGGCTGGCCAGGTGAACACGCCTGACTCTTTCAGAGCTGGAGGTGCATTTCACTGAGGGCATATAAGGTCAAAAAAACAGCAAACGGGTGGCAGTGACTGGATGATGACCACAGGTCAGAGCGATAAAGCTGCCCGCTTCTGACCCCTATTTTCCAACCAATCACACCCCCCCGTGAAGGTGGGTCTGAAACGGAACCTGGTTGTATAGAGAGAGAACGCGTGCCTTAAACACGCTTCTGCGAGCTGTGTGCTGAGAATGTGATCAGGGTCTGAACTGGGTGCGCCTGCACCTGCTACAGCGGCGTAGCGTCAGGGTGGTAAGACCAGAGCGTCTGGAGATCTGAGCGTTGGGGTGGCAGACTGAGAGACGGGTAAGAACAGAATCTCCCAGAGGGGACCTTAATGCAGTCCGTAATGACTGTGGGTTGCTTCACCGGGTTGCCAGCATTAAAACTTGCACAACGGTTGCAGCAAAATACCGCACTCACCGAAAAGATCAGCAAAGTGTACACTCTGAGGGGCGAACGAGTATTTGGGCCATCATAAGTGCGTGTGAGCGTGCAGTGTGCCCGCATGCTCCCGGTCAGGGGTGCAGTGGGCAGGTCGGGGCTCACCTCCTACGGGCCAGCACAGTGTAGACTGCAGACACGCAATCAGCTGGGGCCTGCACCTCCACAAAGTAATAGGGCTCCATCAAGCGGGGAGTGGCCTGGGAGAGGCAGGCATCCAATCAGAGAAGACCAGGGGAGGAGAGGAAGGAAGTTAGTCAGAAAGAGAAATATCCATAGATGAAGATTTTTTTTTTGTCGAGGGCTGTCAACAGGACCAAAATAAATTCAAGGTGAATATTGTATTACCAAAAATATTCGATTTGCTTATATTCTAGCATTTACTGCAAAATGTATATGAATATTGCTTAGCATTAAAATGTGCAGGATGCTTTTATGTGCTTCATCAGGCGTGTTACAGAAGGAAACTAAGGAAGAGGACGGGGAGCTGTGACTGACAGAAACGTGTGTGTCCGTGGAAACGCAGAAGGCCTGTTTCAGTCTGGGGGGGGGGGGGGGGGGGGGGGGGTTGGGGGGGGGGAGAGGAGGAGGCTCACCATGAGGAAGGCGGAGTAGACCACCCTGCGGGCCGTGGGGATCACCTGGCCCCCCCCGCGGTGCAGGGGCTCCTGAGCGATGACTGCATCCAGGATTTTAAACTTCACGTTGCGGATGGCTGGAGAAGAGAGGGGGGGGGGGGGCGTTAGAGAGGAAACAGAATGTTCTGTACTGGGTTGTGAGGAGAGGGGGGTCTTCAGTGATTGTGTTTGCATATTGGGGGGGGGGGGGGGCTGGAAGGCTTGTCTGGAGGAGTGTTGGGGTGAGTTGGGGGGGGTGATATTTGCAAATGTTGGAGACAATAATGTTGGAGGTAATATGCTAAAAAAAATTGTACCACAGTTTGTCAAATAGTTGGGTAATAGACAATATATAATGATAAACTTGGTTTTAATATAGTTACTAAACAAATTATTCATCGTGACATGATAAATCAGCAAAAGTTTTTGCTAGTTTTTCAAATTAACTCAAATTAGATTTATTTAAAGTGTCTCTGAATACAGTGAGAAATCCACAGGTAAACTGGGGGGGGGGTTTGGGGGGGGGTACTCACGCTCATCACACAGAGGCCCCTCCCTGGTCCCCCACTGGAAGCCCTGCACAATACTGTCCTTCACTGAGCCCAACAGAGCCTTATCCACCTGCACACACACACAGAGCATTAATAACACACACACACACACACACACACACAGAGCCTTATCCACCTGCACACACACACAAACAGATCATTAATAACACAGACACACACACACACACACACACACACACACACACACACACAGAGCCTTATCCACCTGCACACACACACAGAGCATTAATAACACACACACACACACACACACAGAGCCTTATCCACCTGCACACATACACAAACAGATCATTAATAACACAGACACACACACACACACACACACACACACACACACACACAGCCTTATCCACCTGCACACACACACAGAGCATTAATAACACACACACACACACACACACACACACACACACACACACAGCCTTATCCACCTGCACACACACACAAACAGAGCATTAATAACACACACACACACACACACACACACACAGAGCCTTATCCACCTGCACACACACACAAACAGAGCATTAATAACACACACACACACACACACACACACACACACACACACACACACACACACACACACACACAGAGCCTTATCCACCTGCACACATACACAAACAGAGCATTAATAACACACACACACACAGCCTTATCCACCTGCACACACACACACACAGAGCCTTATCCACCTGCACACACACACACAGATCATTAATAACACACACACACACACACACACACACACACACACACACACACACACAGAGCGTTAACAACACACACACACACACACACACACACACAGCCTTATCCACCTGCACACACACACAAACAGAGCGTTAATAACACACATACACACACACAGAGCATTAACAACACACACACACAGAGCATTAACAACACACACACACACACACACCCAGAGCCTTATCCACCTGCACACACACACACAAACAGAGCATTAATAACACACACACACACACACAGAGCCTTATCCACCTGCACACACACACAAACAGAGCATTAATAACACACACACACACACAGAGCCTTATCCACCTGCACACACACACACACAAACAGAGCATTAATAACACACACACACACACACACACACACACACACACACACACACACAGAGCCTTATCCACCTGCACACACACACAAACAGAGCATTAATAACACACACACACAGAGCCTTATCCACCTGCACACATACACAAACAGAGAATTAATAACACACACACACACACACACACACAGAGCCTTATCCACCTGCACACACACACAAACAGAGCGTTAATAACACACATACACACACACAGAGCATTAACAACACACACACACAGAGCGTTAACAACACACACACACACACACACACACACAGAGCCTTATCCACCTGCACACACACACACAAACAGAGCATTAACACACACACACACACACACACACACACACACACAGAGCCTTATCCACCTGCACACACACACACAAACAGAGCATTAATAACACACACACACACACATACACACACACACAGAGCCTTATCCACCTGCACACACACACAAACAGAGCATTAATAACACATACACACACAGAGCCTTATCCACCTGCACACATACACAAACAGAGCATTAATAACACACACACACACACACACACACACACAGAGCCTTATCCACCTGCACACATACACAAACAGAGCATTAATAACACACACACACAGCGTTAACAACGCACACACACAGAGCCTTATCCACCTGCACACACACACAAACAGAGCATTAATAACACACACACACACACACACACACACACACACAGCCTTATCCACCTGCACACACACACAAACAGAGCATTAATAACACACACACACACACACACACACAGCCTTATCCACCTGCACACACACACAAACAGATCATTAATAACACACACACACACAGACAGAGCGTTAATAACACACACACACACACACACACACACACAGAGCGTTAATAACACACACAGCATTTATAATAGTAACACACACACACACACAGGATTCAGCTCAAAGCAGTGCATGCCTACTGCCCTGTGCTCATGTGGGAGGGACACTGAAACGGTGCAGGCTAAACATGACTGCATGCATGTGAACAGACATGCATGGGAACGGACACGCATGTGAACGGACACGCATGCACGTGAAGCAGCGGGCTTTCACACAGTCCGCTGCACTAAATCTGACCTCAGAGGGCAGCGTGTCGTCCACCAGGATATTGGGCCCTGTGGTGTCGGGACCGAAGGCCCAGATGGACCGAGCAGCCAGCAGATCCCAGTCATACTTGGTCTGGAAGAACTCTCCCAGCTTCTTCCTACAGGAGTGAGGGAAAGAGAAGGAGAAGAGAGAGAAAGTATGAGAAGAATTAAGAGAAGACCAAGGGATGATGGTGCGTAAAATGGGGCACTAAGGAACTGGTCTACTGGACTAACCCTGGGGTCAAAATATTACATATGCCAACTAATTTATCTGTTTAGACGCTGGTCAAATCTGAAATCACTGCAGCGGACACCAGGCCATTTCCAACTAAACGTGATACTCGCCAAAACTGAAAAGTAATGCAAACAAGGAATGTTCTCAATACTGGTGAAAATGTTACTTTCAAAAGTGTCAGTAATCTGCTAAATTTTCACTGATGTCTACAGGATTAATGTTTAAAATAATACACCTGACCCGAGTCCTTGGTAGGCCATGTTAATTACACTACAGTCAATCAAATGTTTAACAAAAGACACAGGAGACACTTACAAACACAGAGAACTGCAAGAGCAGTTATGACATCATACATCATGGCCGATGCCTCCGGGGGCAGTATTTGGGTTTACTGCAATCGGCCGTCAGAGGGCAAAAGCTCTGGCTGGGGTAAAAATTTAGTCCCAGTTCGGTCCCTACCTGTTCCAGGTGATCTGCACAACCTCGTTCTCGATGTCCTCGGCCAGGCCCTTCTCCAGCGGCTCGGCGATCATGGTGATCTTGTTCCTGTGCGTCACACAAACCGGCCGTCAGTCACAACGCTGAGGAGCACACGGTCTGGAGGGGCGGTGACCTCACATCACCCGTCCACCAGAACGGAGCTCATCACACATACAACAGCAGCGCGGCTCAACAGCAGCGCGGCTCAACAGGCGCACGCTTTTTGTGTAATTAACAGAATTTCACCCACATCCACTGAACAGGCAGCACCGTGCAGCACTACAAAGCCCAGTGTTTTAGTTCTACTTTCTAAAACGTTTCCCCAGCAGTTTGGAATGCCGAATCAGGCTTTATGCTGCAGCGCTAACTCCAGCCTCCTCTGTGGATCCCGAGAGACACAGACTAGCTAGTAGGCCCCCGCTACCTGTCACGCAGTAGATCTCGAGAGCAGCGCGCACAGGCGGGAAGAGCTGCAGGAGGACCCTTCATGTGAATGTTAACATGCAGACACCTGACTGACCACCAGGGGTCGCTGGTGCGTGACACTCTAGAACAGAGCCTTTCACAGGATGACCTACCCAGCAGCCCCCAGGTTTCCTCTAACAGTCTTTAAAATCAACCTGGGACACATCCACTTCACGCTGCTGGTTTTACTTATCAGTACATTCCTAATTGTGTGTGTGACATCAGCAGTGTTTGACACAAACACACAGACACACTCAGCTCAGATAGGACTGGACGTAAATAGGGAATGAAAAACAAAAAACAAAATCAGCAAACTGACTTTTTATTGGGCGTCTCTGCGAAGCACTTAAGGGAGGAGGTTTCCACCACCGTCTCACAGAAAGTCACCACGGGGTCAGCCACCTGGGGTGGGGCCACAGGAACACCATCATTCACAGACACACCAATCATTCACAGACACATCATTCATTCACAGACACACCAATGATTCACAGATAAACCAATCATTCAGACACACCAATCATTCACAGACAAACCAGTCATTCACAGACACACCAATCATTCACAGATACACCAATGATTCACAGACAAACCAATCATTCACATCCGCCGTTCGCTATACGCAAGAGAAGTGCAGTCACACTGAACAGGAACCATTCTGCCAGGTTGGCCAACATCTAAAGTTAGTTATAAACATATTATAAACAATTATTATGAAATTATTATCATTATACACAGAGATACATTTAAAGCATTTTAGGAGGATTTATTGTGTGTGTTAATAATGTGTGTACGCTCACAATTCTACAAAAAATACAAAAATATTCCCACGCCATTATATTCCAATTTGGAATGCCTAATTATATTAAACATCCAATCACATTGCTGCTACCTCTGTTGGCCAATCGGAAAAGAGCAGACAAGTATGTGCTGGCTGACACACTTAACTGCCATTTCTATGGCGATAACCCCGTTCACCCTGCTGGCTGTGGCAGAGTGAGGACGCGCTCACCTTGATGTCGATCTCGGAGTACATCTTGCGCAGGTCGTGCATGACGCAGTCCAGGTACAGCTCGCCTGTGCCCAGGATGACATGCTCTCCAGACTCCTCCACCTGAACAGCCAATAGACAGCACTGCAGTCAGTCACATGACCACTACTGTCACCACAACACAACTACGTAGGAAAACCCTCCATTTCACTGCTATACCACTGCACAGCTAACCCATCCGACTGGTGCCATTATAGTACAGTTGTATACCTTGACTGTGAGGGTGGAGAGGGTACTATCATAGTAAAAGTGAAGGAGGTACTAACATACTGTAGTAAGAGTGAAGTATGTACCACAGCAGTAAGCCTTTGTACCTGGGTAGTGAGAAAGGTGTAACTATCAGTGTAAGGGTGTAGCAGGTACTACTATGGTAAAGGGAAAAATAAGGTTCTACCTTTGTTGTGAGGGTGAAGCAGGTGCTATCATAGTACGAGTGGAGTAGGTACTACCATAGTGTGAGTGGAGTAGGTACTATCATAGTACAAGTGGAGTAGGTACTATCATAGTACGAGTGGTGTAGGTACCATCATAGTGAGAGTGGAGTAGGTACCACCATAGTACGAGTGGAACAGGTACTATCATAGTAAGAGTGGAGTAGGTACTATCATAGTACGAGAGGAGTAGGTACTATCATAGTACGGGTGGAGAGGTACTATCATAGTAAGAGTGGAACAGGTACTATGATAGTATGAGTGGAGTAGGTACCATCATAGTACGAGTGGAGAGATACTATCATAGTAAGAGTGGAGTAGGTACTATGATAGTATGAGTGGAGAGGTACTATCACAGTATAAGTGGAGAGGTACTATCATAGTAAGGCACTGTACCTTGGTTGTGAGGGAGGGGTAGCTCTTGTTGACTTTCCTGAGGCCGTCCAGCATTTTGGGCAGCTCAGAGGGGTTGACCGGCTCCACGGCGATCTTAATGACGGAGGCCGTGTTGAACTTCAGCGGCCTGAAGATCTGAGCCTGAGGATAACACGGATGTTAGCGACGCCGCTACAGTGAACACCCCTGCAACTCCACGAGCCACCAGCAGGGGGAGCACACCCACCTCCTCGTTGCCACGCGGCTCTGTGATAGTGGCCGTCTTGACGATGGGCTGGTCGCACCCCTCAATGAGGACCCAGTTTCCAGCCGGGACCCGGTTCACCTCCACCTGATACCTATGGTACAGAGCCGGAAAGAGGAAGAGCGTCTAGTCATGCCTTTATATTTGGTACCAGCTGTCACTGACTCAGTTGACAGAGCGACTGTAACTGTCCACTGAACGGTCAGCTTCACTGACTCAGTTGACAGAGTGAGTGTAACGTTAGCTAGCTTGCTAACAGTACCTGCTGTCACTGACTGAGTGGACAGAGTGAGTGTAATGTTAGCTAGCTTGCTAACAGTACCTGCTGTCACTGACTAAGTGGACAGAGTGAGCGTAACATTAGCCAACTTGCTAACGGTGCCTGCTGTCACTGACTGAGTGGACAGAGCGAGTGTAACGTTAGCTAGCTTGCTAACGGTACCTGCTGTCACTGACTAAGTGGACAGAGTGAGTGTAACATTAGCCAGCTTGCTAACGGTGCCTGCTGTCACTGACTGAGTGGACAGAGTGAGTGTAACGTTAGCTAGCTTGCTAACAGTACCTGCTGTCACTGACTGAGTGGACAGAGTGCAAAGTTAGCCAAAAAAGGTGAGTGGCACTAAAAACAAGCACCTAAATCTGTGATTTTGACTTGTAGGTACTGGTCGTATCGGAACCAAAGCCATAGTGGAACCTGGTTTCAGTACCCAACCCTAGTTATGACATACCCAAGTCCTCAGCCTCTTGGTTTCTGCATTGAAGACTACCGGTCACATCAGAACCATTCAAGAAAAATCTCATTCTTGGTGAAGGGGGTAGATTGGGATGATGCTGCAGGGAGTGTGGTTGTCAGGGAAACGGTTGAGGGTGGTTACCTAGCAACAGAGATCCAGAGTCGTCCCACGGTGCAGACCTGGGAGTCCTCCTCGTCCTCCAGGGTGTAGTTCTCCCCCAAAACTTTCACGGGCTGTCCCGCCTGGATGGTCCCGCTCAGCACCCTCCCAAACGCATGGAACTGCACCCCGTCCTCCGTGCTGTACATCTTAGTAGTGTGGCACATCAGAGGACCCTGCAAACAAACAGCCTGCTTTACAGAGGAGCAGCTCCACCCCAAAATCAGTGTGACGCGTCAGAGGACCCTGCACACAAACAGCCTGTGCTTTACAGAGGAGCAGCTCCACCCCAAAATCAGTGTAATGCATACAAAACTTCTGCTTACAGGAAAAACCATCCACAGCACTAAGCCCATACAACACTGGCACCACTGCTAATACCGCCAGGGCTCTATCTAACAGTTATTCCAAGCAGCACATTAGGAGCACAGCCAAAGCCTGATTCACACTTTGTCGCACGACCCTTTCGACAAGCGTCGTGTGCATTTATTTGATTTGCATTTATACTTCACAAAAGGCCTGTGGGGGGGGTTCTGTCGTCTCTGTGGTAACGAGACACCAAACTGCTGACATTTACATCTGTGAAAACATTGCAGCGCCCGAAGGAAATTATTGAGAAATAGAAGAGGAGGAAATTCTTCTGTTAGAAAAACGACGTCAATGGCAAAAAGACAGTGGTGGGTCAACATACAGCAAACGAGGGGAAAAACAAGGCAAGTATGTTCCAGCCTAGTTCAGCAGACAGGTTGCATGCTAGATGAAGAGAAGCACTTCAATGGTTATAGGATGTCGGCTAAACGGTTCAATGACTTAATTGACCGCATCTGGTCCCCCGGTCCCCTTCATGTTCATCAACACCAAAATAATCAAATGGAGCAAAAAAAAAAAAAAAAAAAACACAACTATGATAGTGAATTCCTGGCTGTCCAATCAACATTGCACGACTAAGTATGATTCTAGTCCGGTGCAACACTGAGAAAGTGTTATGCAACATACATCATTTTTGTCAAAGTATAAATCATGCATACCAATTAGTACATGCACCCCTAAATTAATCATCCAGTTAGTGCACATTAATTTTCAGGGGCAAATACTCCTAAGTGAGAGTACTATAGAGCTCTGAGTGAATCCCCTTTGCCACCCCTGCTGACAACGGTTTCCCCCTAACTTGTCCTCACCCCCCCCCCCCCCACCCCCACCCCCCAACTCCACTCACGTCAGGGTCACACTCTGCCATGGCCTCCCCCAGGTCAGAGTCCAGGCCCCCGGTGTAGCTGTGTTCAATCTTATTCCTGGCGCCCCCATGTGGCGAGGGGATGTGCTGCACGCACATGTCCACGAACCCTGAAAAAGAGCAGACAGCACCTCGCTCAGGGGATGCAAGCGCTCACGCCCTCTGCTGGACAGGACCGTGCTGAAGCTGATTTAAAGGGACAGGCTCACTCATGCCCTCTGCTGGACAGGACCGTGCTGAAGCTGATTTAAAGGGACAGGCTCACACCCTCTGCTGGACAGGACTGTGCTGAAGCTGATTTAAAGGGACAGGCTCGCTCACGCCCTCTGCTGGACAGGACCATGCTGAAGCTGATTTAAAGGGACAGGCTCACTCATGCCCTCTGCTGGACAGGACCATGCTGAAGCTGATTTAAAGGGACAGGCTCACACCCTCTGCTGGACAGGACCGTGCTGAAGCTGATTTAAAGGGACAGGCTCACGCCCTCTGCTGGACAGGACTGTGCTGAAGGTGATTTAAAGGGACAGGCTCACGCCCTCTGCTGGACAGGACTGTGCTGAAGGTGATTTAAAGGGACAGGCTCACGCCCTCTGCTGGACAGGATCGTGCTGAAGCAGATTTAAAGGGACAGGCTCACGCCCTCTGCTGGACAGGACCGTGCTGAAGGTGATTTAAAGGGACAGACTCAGGCCCTCTGCTGGGCAGGACTGTGCTGAAGCTGATTTAAAGGGACAGACTCAGGCCCTCTGCTGGACAGGACTGTGCTGAGGGTGATTTAAAGGGACAGGCTCAGGCCCTCTGCTGGACAGGACTGTGCTGAAGGTGATTTAAAGGGACAGGCTCGCTTACGCCCGTGGTACCTGTGAACTCGCCGAAGAAGCGGTTGCACACCAGACGCAGCAGCGGCCGGATGTTCAGCTTCAGCTCCTCCTTGGTCAGGTGGATCCCCAGCTCATCCAGAACCCGCGGGAGAGAGGTGTCCACATCCCCCACCACCTGAGCGAGAGGGGAGAGCAAGATCAGAGTGTGTGTCTGTGTGTGTGTGTGTGTGTGTGCGTGTGTGTGTGTGAGAGAGTGAGTGTGTGTGTGTGTGCGCCCGTGGGAGAGAGGTGTCCACATCCCCCACCACCTGAGCGAGAGGGGGGGCGAGATCAGAGTGTGTGTGTGTGAGAGAGACAGTGTGTGTGTGTGTGTGTGTGTGTGTGCGCCCGTGGGAGAGAGGTGTCCACATCCCCCACCACCTGAGCGAGAGGGGGGGCGAGATCAGTGTGTGTGTGTGAGAGAGTGAGTGTGTGTGTGCGTGTGTGTGTGCGCCCGTGGGAGAGAGGTGTCCACATCCCCCACCACCTGAGCGGGAGGGGAGAGACATCAGTGTGTGTGTGTGTGTGTGTGTGTGTGTGTGTGTGTGTGTGTGTGTGAGCAAGCGTGCGTGTGTGTGTGTGAGTGTGCTGGCTCACCTGGGACAGGATCTTATAGAGAGGCTCCAGCACAAACTCCACAAAGCTGCGCTGGGCACTGCTGTTAGGGGCTTTCTTAGTGAACTTGCGCCTGGAGGGAGGGAGAGAGGAGGTGAGGCCTGGAAACAGCACTGGATGACGCAGTCCTCTGAATGTGTGCGCACACGCATGCGCAGAGAGAGGCGTTTTGGTCTGGGCGTCCCTTCACTCGCCCTCTCTAAAATCTGAGCTCTCAGTTCCGCTCCGAGCGGCCATCGCCGACCGCGTTTTAGCACCTGACTGAATCAAGGCTCGCTCCACTCCCACGAGGCCCAAGCGTAATTTAAAGGAACAGGCTCACACCTCGGAATGACATTTCACACTCAAGCCAAAGGATAATCATATACATCTACAGCTGACCACAAAGGCAACTCATAAGGGCTTTTCAATGAGCATAATTCAGCCTAATAAAAATCCTACACACAAGAATGTGCCCCTAAAAAGCACAGAATCCAGGAAAATGACGACGGTCGTAATATATAACACGAACCATGGCCACAAAACGGGAACAGAGCAAAGAAAATATGTACACTGGAAATATTAAGTTACCCCACAGAATAGAAATCTACTTTTTGCATTCAGCGATATTCAGAGACTAAAATTTGCTGGAAACCTCTGTTGGTTGTCAGGTAATGCCTGGAAACAGTCTGGCACAGATAAACGGATTGCGCTCACGTTTTGGGGTTGAAGTAAATGTCTCCCCACAGCCTCTTGGCGAACTCGTTGTAGTTGATGTCGCCTGCAACACAATTAAAACGCAGAAACTTTAGATCAGCAGCGAGCCTCAGGTGTGGGGAACACAACGACAAGTGAAAAATGCAGTGTGTACTTACACACTGTTAGAGTAGTACAATGTGTCTTTACTAAGGTTTGGAAGTAGTAGTGTTACTAATCATAGGTGCAAAGGTAGACTACTAGTGTGTGGTTACCGTAGGTGTTAGGTGCAAGTGTACAGTAGTATAGTCTATTTAGAATAGGTCTAAGATTAGAGCAGGTGTGTACTTAGTGCACAGTAGGCATTAAAGTAATATAGTAGAGTGTACTTATTGCAGATGTTAGGTGTAAGTGTACAGTAGTACTGTGGCTTTAGTACAGGTCTAAGATTAGAGTAATTGTTTGTGTTAAGCACTGGTGTAAAAGTGTACTAGTAGGGTGTACTTACCGTAGGTGTCAGAGTAGATTTTGGCGAAGGATCCCAGCGTGAAGCAGATGCTGTACTGGGAGCTAGCGAAGCAGACGTTCCCCAGCAGTGGAGACACCACCATGTTCTCATCTGTGGAGTATGTGCTGGAGGCAGAGACGTGTTAGCATTAGTTGCTACGCAGTAGAATCACAGATCTAGATTTAGAGTCACCAGATACTCAACTCCTGTGTTCAGGTCAATCCTGTCTGATTCTTAATCTTAACACAGGGTTCATACACTTTTTCACCAATGATTTTCAATGACTTTTCCATGACTTCTCCACAACCTTTAACTGAATATCCATGACCAAAACAAATGACTTTATCTCAGCGGGACGATTTAAAATGATTTATTGTAACACTAAGTAAAATTAGGTCTGCATCTGAAACATATGGTGCCTCTCTAAAACAAATAAACACCAGACAGACACACTTAGATACATTCTCTCATATTTTAATTCGAATAGTTTAACATTTTGTCAATGTCTCAAACAGGGCTCGAAACTGCGACCATTTTGGTCGCATATGCTCCCGAAATTTAATCTGTGCGACCTCGAAATGTAATTGGGAGCATTTGTGCGAGAGCAAATAATTGTTCTGGTGCAACCTTTTTTCTTCTTTTTCCAGTCGAACGTCTTTCTCTGTACATTCGCTAGTTAGTACACTCAGTATGTGCCTTGTGAGCTGACGGTGACCCTTCTAACCAATCGTGAGCTTGACATTCTTACTTTTAATGCTGATTTTAAATTGGTTAATATTAGCCTTCAATCACTCCCTTTCGCTGCACTCCACTGTGACGCGACACAAAGAGCTAACGCGTTAACTAATGTTACCTGAAGACAAAAGTTTATGTTCAATTTATTAGCGTTATCGAAAGCTGAAAAGTTGAAGCGAACGATTACGGCATTTTTTTGAAACGTTAACTTAGTGTTTTGTGTAGCGACCCGGTTGAAACAGCTCATTTCTCCGATGCAGTTTACTGGCGGTTGATTTAATTAGCGGTATTAATGTGACGAGAAGCTCTTTGTCGTTTGAATGCATAACACGCAATTCCTTGAAGAGTCGACACATTTTATGCGTGACAGTTTAACTGTTACTTGTAAACCGTACTGTTATATTGTCGTTTTTTATCAATAAAAAATCTATTGCATGTATTGTTGGTGCTCCTTACATTTTGGTGGGTGCTCCTAACTTTTTGAAGTTGGGAGCATCAGTGCTACGAAGTAAAAAAGTTAATTTCGAGCCCTGATGTATTATTGAAGCTGCACTTCCTTGGCATATTGTCGGCACAGTAGGGCCTAAGTTTACTAACTGCTACATTAGCAGAAGCGTACCTGTTGGGCGTGCCAGTAAACAGACTGAGCCAGACTGAATTAACTTCTCACACCACCAAAATACCGCGAAGGTTACGTGCCAATTTACGTTTTATTACTATACATACTATTTTTATGATTGGATTAATTAGTAATTATATTTGATGGAACTTTAGTTGTGTTTCCATTACTTTTCCAAAACTTTTCAAAAAATATTATTTTCCATAACTTTTCCAGGGCCTGGAATTTGCATTTTAAATTTCAATGACTTTTCCAGGTTTTTAATGACCGTACGAACCCTGTTAACAGCAGGTTTCTTTGTGGTAGGAGGGAAAACAGTGACCCTCAGTGTCAGAGTGTACTATGCAGTGCAGCAGTGTGTAGTAGGCAGTGCACTATGTTCGTACTTTGGCCCCAGTTCTTTCACAAATTACACAGCATTCCCTCAGACGCTCTAATCCAGAGCAGATTAGTGTAGAAGCATGCAAGTGCGTTCACCTGGTTTACCTGGGCAACAGTACAGCCCAGCCATCAGCACGAGGCAAGGCCCCGCCCCCAAGGTAAGGCCCCGCCCCAAGCCCGCACATGATAAGGACCTGCCCCCAGCCCGCACACGGTAAGGACCTGCCCCCAGCCCGTATGCGATAAGGCCCCGCCCCCAGCCCGTACATGGTAAGGCCCCGCCCCCAGCCCGGTACCTGAGCATGCCGTTGACCTCGTCCACGATGTGGCGCAGTTTGTAGTAGGCGTCGGTGGGCGGGAGCTTGAGCTCCACGATGAGCCGGTCCACCTTGTTGATGCAGATGGTGATGGCCAGCCGCTCCTGCACCGCGTGCTTGATCAGCCGCTCCGTGTTCAGCATCACCTGGGGCAGCAGGGCCAGAATCAGCACACCCACCCACTGCTGGGGCTCCACCCTCTGCTGGAACTCCACCCACCGCTGGGGCTCCACCCACCGTTCCACCCACCGTTAGGGCTCCACCCACTGCTGGGGCTCCACCCACCGTTAGGGCTCCACCCACTGCTGGGGCTCCACCCAGCGACCAAACCAGCCTGTGTTTCACGCGCTTAGTGGACAACCCGACTTCAACCTGGCTCCAATTTGTACAACATGGCGGCGTCCATGAACTACACTTCCCGAGGTTCAAAACTCTGTTCACCAAGCCCATGGAGAGACAATGGGTAATGTCACAGTGACTTTGTCCACATCTTTCTGTAGTCTACGGGTTTCACTGAGTATATTTAGGAGCACACTTTTAAGGTAAACAACCATTTTGGTACCATAAATATCACACGCAGCAGTGCGTTTTCCTTCAACAACAACAAAGACACAAGAGCATGGCCGCGCAAGGGCGGGACGTCTAACGACACTCCCACAGTACAGCTGGATATTTCTCACATGCTGCCCTAACAAAATGCACTGAACAGTACACCGTTTGCTTAGTAGACAGTACATACTTTGAGGACACAGCAGTAAGGAGACTGATTTAGACACAGCCAGGGTATCACAAACAGAGAGCCAGGCACAGGGAATCAAACTCAGGACCCAGGCACAGGGAATCAAACTCGGAGACGCAGGCACAGGGAATCACACTCAGAGACGCAGGCACAGGGAATCAAACTCAGAGACGCAGGCACAGGGAATCAAACTCAGAGAAGCAGGCACAGGGAATCAAACACAGAGAGTCAGGCACAGGGAATCAAACACAGAGACCCCAGCACAGGGAATCAAACACAGAGACCCAGGCACAGGGAATGGAATCAAATGCAGAGATCCAGGCACAGAGAATGGAATCAAACGCAGAGAGCCAAGCACAGGGAATGGAATCAAATACAGAGACCCAGGCACAGGGAATCAAATACAGAGAGCCAGGCACAGGGAATCAAGCACAGAGGCAGTCAGAGGGAAACACAGATAAGCTATGCACAATGACACAGAGAAGCAAGCTCACAGAATCAAGCTTTAGCTGTGAGACAAGAGAAAAACTCGCTCACCCCTTCTGCTGCATCGATGAAGAGCACAATGCCATCTGAAATCCGGATCCCTGAAGTCACCTCATCGGAGAAGTTCACATGGCCTATGGACACATAGCGCATTATGTCATATGACCTACAAACACAAAGGTATTACGGAACATGACCTACAGACACACACAGTATTATGGGACATGACCTACAGACACACACAGCATTATGGGACATGACCTACAGACACACAGCATTATGGGACTTGACCTACAGACACACACAGCATTATGGGACATGACCTACAGACACACACAGAATTATGGGACATGACCTACAGACACACACAGCATTATGGGACATGACCTACAGACACACACAGCAATATGGAACATGACCTACAGACACACACAGCATTATGGAACATGACCTACAGACACACACAGCAATATGGAACATGACCTACAGACACACACAGCATTATGGGACATGACCTACAGACACACACAGCATTGAGACATGAGACATGACCTACAGACACACAGCATTATGGGACATGACCTACAGAGACACACAGCATTATGGGACATGACCTACAGACACACACAGCATTATGGGAAATGACCTACAGACACACACAGTAGCATATGGGAAATGACCTACAGACACACACAGTAATATGGAACATGACCTACAGACACACACAGCATTATGGGAAATGACCTACAGACACACACAGCATTATGGGACATGACCTACAGACACACACAGCAATATGGAACATGACCTACAGACACACACAGCAATATGGAACATGACCTACAGACACACACAGCATTATGGGACATGACCTACAGACACACACAGAATTATGGGACATGACCTACAGACACACACAGCATTATGGGACATGACCTACAGACACACACAGCATTATGGGACATGACCTACAGACACACACAGTAATATGGAACATGACCTACAGAGACACACAGCAATATGGAACATGACCTACAGACACACAGCATTATGGGACATGACCTACAGACACACACAGCATTATGGGACATGGCCTACAGACACACACAGCATTATGGGACATGACCTACAGACACACACAGCATTATGGGACATGACCTACAGACAACACAGCATTATGGGACATGACCTACAGACACACACACAGCATTATGGGACATGACCTACAGACACACACAGTAATATGGAACATGACCTACAGAGACACACAGCAATATGGAACATGACCTACAGACACACACAGCATTATGGGACATGACCTACAGACACACACAGCATTATGGGACATGGCCTACAGACACACACAGCATTATGGGACATGACCTACAGACACACACAGCATTATGGAACATGACCTACAGACACACACAGCAATATGACATGACCAAACAGTGCTATGGGACTCGACCTGCGGACATGTATTATGAGACATCACCTACAAAGTTGTGGGACTGAAAAACCAAGTTGTTTTGTCTAAAAGGGTCACTCAAATCACTACATTGTAAATTTATGTTCACCACTGCACAGTCGCTGGAGCTCCCCCCCCCAGCCCTACGGTGGTCTGCATACCTGGGGTGTCCATGATGTTGAACAGGTAAGACTTTCCTCTGGAGTCGGGCAGTACCATTGTGACGGGGGTGCTCTTGATCCCCACTCCTCTCTGTGGAGAGAGGAAGAAAGACAGATGACACAGAGCCATTACAGATGGTTTACTCTGAACACAGGTGGCAGGTATCTCACAGGTGTCTTACAGATGTCTCACAGATGTCTCACAGGTGTCTTACCTCCTGCTCTGTGAAAGGATATCTGTGTACCGGAGCTGCAACACGCAAAGAAAAATACACATGAGCACAGACAGAGCCAGAGACAATACTAACTTACACACTCTTTAGTACACACTGCCAGAGACAATACTCACTTACACACTCTTTAGTACACACTGCCAGAGACAATATTCACTTACACACTCTTTAGTACACACTGCCAGAGACAATATTCACTTACACACTCTTTAGTACACACTGCCAGAGACAATATTCACTTACACACTCTTTAGTACCCACTGCCAAAGACCATATTCACTTACACACTCTTTAGTACACACTGCCAAAGACCATATTCACTTACACACTCTTTAGTACACACTGTCAGAGCCAATATTCACTTACACACTCTTTAGTACACACTGCCAGAGACAATATTCACTTACACACTCTTTAGTACACACTGCCAAAGACCATATTCACTTACACACTCTTTAGTACACACTGCCAAAGACCATATTCACTTACACACTCTTTAGTACACACTGTCAGAGCCAATATTCACTTACACACTCTTCAGTACACACTGCCAGAGACAATGCTCACTTACACACTCTTTAGGGCACACTGCCAGAGACAATATTCACTTACACACTCACTAGTACACAATACCAGACAATCACTAACACATTCAGCAGTACACACTGCCAGAGACAATATTCACTCACTTATCAGTAGACAAAAGACAACAACATTCACTTTTCATTAACTGTATTTGCGTGCCCACAAACGTGCAAAGACACAGACACACATGTACACACACACACGCACACAAGCACACACGCAAGAATACACACACACGCATGCACACACACACATGCATGCATGCACACACACACACACACACACACACACACACACACACACGCAGAATAAAGCAGGTGTTTCACAGTTCTGGTGCGGTAAAAAGAGCATCCTGGTGAAACAGAAACCAGGCTGGTCATGTGACAAGAGGGCAGCTGCAGTCAGACTCACATCAGAGTCGTCTCTCTTGCGGATCTCCGGGTGCGTCTGTTCAATCAGGCAGTCCACAAAGCAGGTCTGACGGGGGCAAATACAGGGGCAAATATACACCATTTACCACAAAGCAGGTCTGACAGGGGCAAATACAGGGGCAAATATACACCATTTACCACAAAGCAGGTCTGACAGGGGCAAATACATGGGCAAATACAGCATTTACCGCAGGTCACTTGAACGGGGGTACATGAGCAAACCTACACAGCCAATAGCAGCCTGCAGTCAGTTTTTACACCCCGTATGAAGACAGGTGTCTGAAGTCCCGAACTATCATAGGATGTGGTGATACAGCATAGAATGTAGTGTAAGGGGAAGCTGGCTATTATACAATCAAAAATGTCAAGAGATGAGTCTTATGTCAGACAAGTAATGATTAATAAATTTATATACCAGCTTTGCAACATATTACAGCACTGCCTTACAGATACATAAATTGCTATGATTTGCTATTTTAGCTACATAAATGTTTCGTCTTATGTGAGTTAGCTGTGTGTGGTGTCGTTTGACATGCATGTAGAACGACGTTAGCTATCATAGAAAAATATCTTATCACAGATTTTTTTTATCAAAATAGGGGCATTAACAGCCATCTTTCAATGGAAGTGTTATGTTAACATTACTGAGCCCCTGTATGGGAGGCGTTTAGAGTGATCGATGGAAGCATTGCATTAATATTGATGAGGCCCTGTATGGGAGGAGTTGAGAGAGATCCTGGAACTTCTGAGGCCTGACAGTGGGCCAAAAGCATCAGGCATCAGATGAGAACCCACTCAAGCCTTCGCCTTTTACCCACTGGTCTGAGGGGGCCCTGGCATGGGGCAGTCCAAACCGGACAGAACCGGTCTCACCTTGCCATGGTGCAGGTGCCCACACAGGGTGATGTTCCTGATCAGCTCGGGACTGTCCATCAGGTCTGCCAGGAACCTGCACACACAATGTTAGGCTGAGTGAGGTTTCATACAACAAAGTGCACAGTGCAAAGGAAATAACAGAAAAGAATCTAAATAAAAAGACAGCAAAACAAACTATTGAACAGTAGAGGCTGACCAGTTTGGGTTATTTATATTTGAACACACATAGACAGGAGTCTCTAGCACATGGATACTCAAATCCGGCCCGGCTTGTATGCAAATCCGGCTCTGGGTTTCTTCTTTCCCTCCCCCAAGCTGAATGATGAGAGCCGACTGGCCAGCTTGTCTCCACACCAGACTCCTATTACAGCTCAATTGTTTGGCGATGCCAACAGCACAACACCAGACATCAGCCCGCTGACACACCCTGCAAACCACTGTGCAATATCCGCTCTGCCAGCAGGTGGCGCCGGAGAGAAAGAGGGCACTCACTCCATGTCGTAGACAGTGGCAGGCAGCTCCTGCTCCATCAGGGTGAACTGTTTGGTCTTCACTGGCTTGATGATGGGCTCTGAGACAGACAGCAAAGAGACAAATTAGCAAACTTTGTTTATACAGCACATTCTGTACAAGGTTTTGCATGTTATGTGATCTCTCAGTATTTAATTTCAACCTAAAGGAGAACAGCTTCATTTCTGCATTTTTGCCAAGATGAAAGCACTTGAAGCCATTTATTTATACCTAAATTATGAATATAACCTAATTGGTATTAAGATTAGCAAGTTAGTATTGTAAACAGTATAAGTGTCTTGCTTCATTTTAGCCATTTTCCAAGCCTCTGTGATGCTCACACCTGGAGTTATAAAGCCTTAAATAGAACACCACCTAAATGGCATCTGCGCAAAGGGATTAAGCCCAAAGGTTGGAATGAAAACCAGAAACGGATCCAGCCCTGGTTGCCCGCCTCTGTGCTAGAGCAGTGTCCTTTAACCGGACCGGAGCGGCTGTGGGCCTGACCTGTGAGCGGCTGCGTGTCCTCTTCCTGAACTATGGTCTCCACCTCCGGCCCGTACACCTCCTCTGCCGTTGGGTAGTACTTCTTATCCTCGTGCAGCACCACCTCCATCCCCGGGACGTCGTCATCGGCATCGGCCGGCTCTTCATCTTCGTCTTCATCACCCTGGTCAAACAGGGGACAGTCAGTTATGTTGCTACAGTACACCCCAGGGCACTCAGTTATGAGGGTACAGTGCACCCCAGGCCCCAGCGCACTCAGTTATGAGGGTACAGTGCACCCCAGGGCACTCAGTTATGAGAGTACAGTGCACCCCAGGCCCCAGTGCACTCAGTTATGAGGGTACAGGGCACCCCAGGCCCCAGCGCACTCAGTTATGAGGGTACAGTGCACCCCAGGGCACTCAGTTATGAGGGTACAGTGCACCCCAGGGCACTCAGTTATGAGGGTACAGTGCACCCCAGGCCCCAGGGCACTCAGTTATGAGGGTACAGTGCACCCCAGGGCACTCAGTTATGAGGGTACAGTGCACCCCAGGCCCCAGTGCACTCAGTTATGAGGGTACAGGGTACCCCAGGCCCCAGTGCACTCAGTTATGAGGGTACAGTGCACCCCAGGCCCCAGGGCACTCAGTTATGAGGGTACAGTGCACCCCAGGCCCCAGGACACTCAGTTATGAGGGTACAGTACACCCCAGGACACTCAGTTATGAGGGTACAGGGCACCCCAGGCCCCAGGACACTCAGTTATGAGGGTACAGTGCACTTGCACTCAGAAATTTCTTAAAACAACTGCTGGAATTTCAGGAGAACCCCACTGTAAATCATAAATTCAATTCATTTTATTTGCATGGCACTTCTTACAAAGGGCACGGTCACAAAGCAGCTTCACAGAGATTCGGGTCTGAACCCCCCCAAGAGCAGGCCTGGGGAGACTGGCAGGGACAATCTCCCAGGCTGCTAACAGGAAGAAACCCTGGGCAGCACCTGACTCAGAAGGGGAGCCCATCCACTGCTGGCTGGCATGAAGTAAAGGGGTTAGCATAGGACTGATCCATTTAGAATAGCAAGACTACGTCTGAAAAACAGACACATTTTGACTGAAATCTGTGAACATACCTCATCTGCATCGCGGTCATCCGCTCCCAGATCGTCATCCTCATCAGAGTCCAGCTCGGGGCCAATGTAGTTCCCAAACTCGTCATACAAGTCCGTCTCCATGGTGAGGTCTGACTGCTAGAGAGAAAAACACATTTCTGACATGATGGCAAAGGTCTGCATAATCCCCCAATCCACAATTGCTTTTTTTACAAATAGCGAGTCATTTCAAATATCGTTAAAAATGACATTTCTGTACAAACAAGCTGGCGCAACCTCCAACTCAAGACGGCAGAACACCTTTCCTAATGAGGATATTACAAACGCAAGCATCAATAATTAAAGAACACAAGTCTCCTTAGGGCGGTGGTGCAGTGGGTAGCACTGTTGCCTCACAGCAAGGCTGTGGGTTCGAATCGAAGCTTGGGGTCTTTCTGTGTGGAGTTTGCATGTTTTCCCCGTGTCCGCGTGGGTTTCATCCGGGCACTCCGGTTTCCTCCCACAGTCCAAAGACATGCAGGTAGGCTAACTGGAGACTCCAAATTGCCCCTAGGTATGAGTGTGTGAGTGAATGGTGTGTGTGTGTGCTCTGCAATAGATTGGCGGCCTGTCCAGGGTGTATTCCTGCCTCTCGCCCAATGCACGCTGGGACAGGCTCCAGCGACCCTGCTCAGGATAAGCGGGTATAGATAAAGGATGGATGGATGGATGGATGGAACAGTCTGCTTTCTCCCAGCACATCCCTTAACAGCTGTGATTAGTGGGTGGCCACTCCTCTGTGTGTGATAGCACACTCATGGGCTCTGTGGGCAGGACTGTCTCATTGCCCTGTTAATACCCCCCTTCCTCTCTCCGTCATCATCAGAGGGCTGCTTTCTGCCAAATAAATAATCGCTTTTTCCCCCCTTTTTACTGTTGGTAAATTTTGCTTTGCCACCCACCTCAAAAAAAATGCAGGAAAAACCCTAGTTATAGGGTTAGTTCCTGGAGGGGGGGGGGTGGCAATTGCCACTGCACCTTTAAGCAAGGCATTAAACCTGAATTGCAAAAATCCGACCAGAGCGTAAATTCAAGGCTGACGCCTCACAGTACCTCAAAACACACTGTTTCTATAAATCACATTTATAAAGTGCTTGCCATAAAACAAAAGGGTTATACAGCATAAGAACTACAAAAATGCATAAAAAACAGAATCAGTGCTAAAACCTATGTCAACATTCCCGTTTCTACATATATGAAACAGAATAAATGCCAGAAAGGCTAAAATATAAAATAAACAAAAGAATGTGACAAAGGTTAAAACAAAATTAAATTAGTTTTGAGAGCAGCTTAGAGTACAGGTGTCAGAATACAGTCCTGGGGGGCACAGTGTCATATCATTTTTGCTGTTTCAGCACCAAGATTCATTTAAGTTGCTGACTGGCCAGCACCAGTGAGTTTAATTTGTTGAGTCCACATACCTTGTTTTCAGGGCAATAATTTGCTGCTGATTGAAAGGAAACTAAAAAAAAAAAAACCTGCAGATATTGTGGGTCTCCAGTCTTATCCAAAAAGAGCGGGTTGGGTGAAGGTTTTTGTTTTAGCCAAGCACCATCACAACTGATTCAACTAGATAACTAATCGTTGTCATCAATCAAGACTTAGATTAGGAGAATCAGGAGATCTTAGTGCTGGGCTGAAAACAAAAACCTGCACCCAACCCGCTCTTTTTGGATAAGACTGGAGACCCACAGTATCTGCAGGTTTTTTTTAGTTTCCTTTCAATCGGACCATTTTCGGATAAAAATGAACACCCTGCTTGGAGAATCGCATCCAGAGCTGGGGGCTGCAGGACCGTTTATTTCATAAACCCTATTTTAAGGCGAGACCGACAACAGTAGAGCAATGTGTGTTACAGAGTTAATATCAACTCATATGAATTAATTACGTTTGTAACGGCTATATGCGGTCAGCTACCGCTTACAGTCACAGGACATTATTAATTATTACGGGCTTTCCTGCACAAAACAGAAATATACAGAGTTAACATTAAAACGCACGTTGATACTGACCACCATAGCGCAAAAATGGGGCCTAACTTACCAGATATTTTAAAAGATGTAGCTAACGTTCGCTATTGCTAACTTGTCGTACACGCATGGACGTAATGACTCCAATCTAAGCGTGCGTTCAAATCATAACTGGTCAGCTATATTTTAGAAACCAGTTCACTTGTTAGTTAGCTAGCCAGCTAGTATCAATGAATGGCAAGGTAGCCAGCAGCAGCATGAACGATGTAAGTTAACTCTAGCTAGCGCGCTATGGTGCAAGCCTATCTTCATAGTTGCGGATTTTCACTGATATCATACCCAACCCATTATCAATCTTACCTCTGTTTACGAAGAATCCGACGGTCTAGATCGAGTAAATCTGTTTATTTTTTGTAATAAACTTTAACTCGTGTGTTCCCAGTGCAATTTCGGCACTGTTCCGAAACCATGCACAGAGGAGGACCGCAAACGTATTTCCTACGTAGTTGACAAAATAATTAGGCGGTCTTTTGTACTGCCTTATTTAAAAGATGCCCACGACTACTCTAAAACATGTACAGTTTGAATAGTTACAAAATAACTGGAATAATATTATTACATATGTAATTAATTACACCAACGCAATTCATGCAAGCGACAAATCTAACTTTGTTGCAGAAAAAGAAACAGGCGCGCACGGTCCCTCCCGCACAAGTTTCGTTCTGTTAGTGCGTGCACGCGCACTATTTTGTATCCCGAGCTGGATGGTCGTGAAGTAATGTCAGTTTAACGCCAGGGTCGTTGAAAATAGGTTTATACTCTCTAAACGGTCAGTTTTGTATTGAATCACTGTACACCGGGTATTGTCCTAAGAATGTGAATTGATCTGAGACAGATCGACCTAATTCTGCCAATTGTTTTAACTGGGCCTGCAGTGGTACTGTCATTGACAATGCATGAGGGGGCTCAAGTTTGTACAGACGTGAAATTATTCTCATAGAAATTACTAATTTGAATTATGTTGGCATTCAAGAAGGCTAGGTAGATTTATTTTGTGTTGATGCACGTAAAAGGCTGAAGTACAGGTTCGATCAGCGCTATTCAACTCCAGGTTCTGCGGGCCACAGTGCCTACAGGTATTTGCTCCAACCATGCACTACACCACCTGTTTTCACTGTTTCCCTCCTTGGCTCAGGAAATAAGTTCATTAGTAAAATAAGGTGGTGTAGTGCATGGTTGGAGCAAATACCTGCAGGACCTGTAATAGCCCTGCTTTAGGTACATTCTTTCTGTCGTTTGTAATTTCTGTGCGTCTGTCAAGAACATTGGGCCTCATTCACCAATATCTTCCTAAGTTTTTTCTTAAATTTGTTCTTAAGAAAGATCCTAAGAAAAGTCTACGTCAGATTCACGACGTGTTCTTAAACCGCAGAATTGTTCGCACATGTGTTCTTAAAATGATGAATCTCATTGTCCTCGTAAATGTAAAGCGCGTGCCAGTTGTTCCTAATTAGCATAGGTAAACGCCCCGCCAATCCCCATAAAAGGGCATGAGACAGCAGGGCGGTGTGCACACACAGAAATCGAAAAGAAAAGTTGAGAGCGAACGAAGTCAATAATGCCCAAACGAAAATCTAAAGACGGTGGAGCACCGGACTCCAAACGTAAGAAAAACTTAAGTAGTTCTGAAGTGGAGGTATTGCTGCGGGAAGTGAACAGCAAACTACCTGTCATATTTAGTAGCGTCAGTAGTAGATATAAAATAATACAAAAAAAAAAAAGATTATTGGGAAGCTATTACGCTGTGTCCGTTGAAGGGCGCACAACTGATGAAGTAAAAAAAATGGTTTGATGTCAAATCTGAGGCAAATAAATAAATAAATAATAAATAAATGCTGATGGGAGTGGGCGCAAGGAATTGCGTGTTATGCATTCAAACGACAAAGCGATTCAAACGACAAAGCGCTTCTCGTCACATTAATACCGCTAATTAAATCAACCGGCTGTAAACTGCATCGGAGTAAACCCGTCGCTGCACAAAACACTGCACAAAAAATGCATTGGCAGTCATTTTGCTGTCACTCCCCTAGTGACGCCTCTGAATAAGTGTTCTCTTCTTCAACATGTCCATGTGTTTAAAAAGTGTTACCTAAGTGCTTAGTTTGTATTCAAAATTTAAACATTTGCTTTTGCAGTATAGACCAAACATTGCATAATTGAAACCCCCAAAAACAAAAGGTCACTACAATGGTTTGTTTTTTATCATTTATTTACAGATGAACTCCTGCTGAGGCAACCACCCTCTGAGGTGGAACCTGGCACCTTAATGCTTTGTAAAATAATGAAAACAATTATTTTAAAAATATTATAAATGATAAAAATATTATTGTAATTTAAATCATATAATATTATACAACTGTAGAATTGAAGAAAACGCAATAACCAATTATTTTGCACAAACATGTCAGCACTCAAATGTGCGTAAGTGTGCTCTTGAGTGTGTGTAGATTCTGTTCTTGCCTAAGAACAAATCCCAAATAAGAAAACATTGGTGAATGTCAGAATCTTCATGAAAACTGCGTAAGTGGGTTTTAAGAAGAAAATTCTTCTTAAGAATGGTTGGTGAATGAGGCCCATTGGTCATCAGATATCCATTCCAATGACAAATTTAAAATAGTATGAGAATTATATTTGTGTTAACGTGAATGTCGATTCATAATGTAAAGAAAAATGATTAGACCATGTGAACTCAGCTGTTCTTGCATCCGATGGATATTTCTTTAATACAGAAGATGTCCAGACAAAAATAGACTTGATAGTGTGCTTATCTGTGAAGCTCATGAATGCCTGAAGGGTATAATGGCATTAAGAGCAAATAGGTGGTAGCCTCCATCATTCTTCTCCTATTAGGTAACTGTTAAGTTTTCTATTTATTCCTGTTGGTGCACGATGAGTACCACAGTGCTAAGGGAAGCATGGTGTGTGTCTGGAACTCTGGAATAAATGAAAAACTTGGGATATTCTTCTTGGATATTGAATCACATGAAGTGTTATTGTTATTTTATAATTATTAAGAGGGTGGTGAGGATGCCCACACAGGTAAAAGAATGAAAATATTTCTCATGAATGCAGCTTGCCTGCAGACGCGTCATACCCATTCAAGGTGGGGGGGCACGTGCCTCACCAGATTTTTGATATCTGGATTTTTTATTTTTTATTTTATTTTATTACTATTATTTTTTATAATATGTAGGTATGATCATTTTATATTATGAGTCAAACGTATTCTTCTAATTTTGTCATAGATCATACCTCAAAAAGTAACACACCCCCTTTCCGTATGGTATTGGTTTCTTCCAAAAGTTGCAGGATGAAATCGGTTCGCAACAGCTGCAGGTACGCACGCACACAGCACTGTTGCGCATCAATGCTGGAGGATATGTAGGTTAGTAGAGCATCAAACCCTTTTTTGAATGTGTGAAAATGAAATGCACTTCAAGTTTCTTCAAGTGCAGTGGCAAAAACCATAAAGTGCTATGATGAAACAGGCTCTCATGAGGATCGCCACAGGAAAGGCAGACCACGAGTTACCTCTGCTGCACAGGATGAGTTTATTAGAGTCACCAGCCTCAGAAATCGGCAATTAACAGCACCTCAGATTAGAGGCTAAATAAATGCTTCACTGAGTTCAAGCAGCAGACACATCTCAACATCAACTGTTCAGAGGAGACCGTGTGAATCAGGCCTTCATGGTATAATTGCTGCAAAGAAACCACTACTGAGGCAGACAAATAAGAAGAAATTTTATTGGGCCAAGGAACGCAGGCAGTGGACATCAGACCAGTGGAAATCTGTCCTTTGGTCTGATGAGTTCAAACTTCAGATTTTTGGTTCCAACCGCCATGTCTTCGTGAGACACAGAAAAGGTTAATGGATGATGTCTGGATGTGTGGTTCCCACTGTAAAGCATGGGGGTGGAGGTGTGATGGTGCTTTGCTGGTGATTTATTTAGAATTGAAGGCACACTTAACCAGCATGGCTTCCACAGCATTCTGCAGTGACACGCCATTCCATCTGGTTTGCTCTTAGTTGGGCCGTCATTTGTTTTTCAACAGGACAATGACCCAAAACACACCTTCAGGCTGTGTAAAAGCTACTTGGCAAAGAAGGAGAGTGATGGAGTGCTGCATCAGATGACTTGGCCTCCACAGTCACCTGACCTAAACCCAATAGAGATGGTTTGGGATGAGCTGAACTGGAGAGTGAAGGAAAAGCACCCAACAAGTGCTCAGCATATATGGGAACTCCTTCAAGACTGCTGGAAAAGCATCCCAGGTGGCTACCTCATGAAGTTGGTTGAGAGAATGCCAAGAGTGTGCCAAGCTGTTATCAAGGCAAAGGGTGGCTACTTTGAAGAATGTAAAATATAAGATTGTTTTGATTTGTTTTACCTTTTTTTACCATTTGTGTTATTTCATAGTTTTGATGACTTGACTATTTTCTAAAATGTGGGAATTGGTAAAAATAAAGAAAACCCTTTCTGTGAGTAGCTGTGTTCAGACTTTTGACTGGTACTGTATAAATGAACGAAGAAAACTTGACAAAAAGCACCAGTTTTTTATGGCTTTATATTCCTGTTGATAAAGGACAAATGCGCATACATGAATAGTTTCACTTTTGAAAAGAAGACATTGATAAAACTTATACAATTCTTTAAAATGTAGCACTGAAAAAAAGAGGCAAATTATCAGATGTGAGTCATTTCACTTGGTCCTTTTGGACACCAAGGTCTTATTGCTGGTCACAAGGATATACTGTTACAGTATAATGTACTCACACAAAGAAGAAATGCTTTTGGGGTTGAAACGCAAACAGCAGAATCATGCTCATGCAGCCCCCTTGCGTCAAAGTGTGTCAGCTTGATTATGAAATCAAGGTAGAATTGGAAGCCGAGAAGCACCATACAGGTTCTACACTTTGATCCGAATGTAATGGCTGTTGTCAGACTGCAGGTGGCGACTCGCCACAACAAAATTAGTTCTATGGGTCGGCTACATTCACATTAACCCTATGCATTAACCTGACTGTATAGTTAATTATGCTATTAGAAAAACTACTTTTGTGAAAATGTTTTTATAGTTCCTAAATTCTCAATTTCATTATAGCTTTGAAAAATAATTTTAAGCAATACTAGTAGTGTAGACTTATTTATGGCGATCAAATGAGCAGAATCCAAAAGCTGAAGAGGTACAGTCGGCCTCAGGCAGTACAGATCTTTACTAAGATTACTTGCGACAGCCCTTTTTATAAAACTCTACTGTTTGGCTATTCATTGAGAATAATCACTAAGTGTAATATAAGGGCATGCACTATCTCCTGGGTTTGCTGGTTATGTGGAGCATTTCAGGTTCGTTGAGGTCACCAGTCCTTTTAGCACAGACTTGAGAGCGATTCTGTCCAGAGTACTGAAGCTTCGGGTTCTGAGACACCATGCAGGATGGTGAGTTGCCATTGGTCAGTGAGTGGTTGCCTGAGTTATAATTGGCCGGAAGAGGGCCGTAAACCGTGCAGAATGCACATTTAATACTGGTTAGTTTCCTGCTGTGCTGAGCTTTGGTCCAGGGCAGAGTTACTCTTGCCTCTCCAGTCCATTTTGAGTGTACTGTAAGTGTGGGAAGCTGTGGACATGCCATTGAGGCGAGGGCGTGGGGAGAAGGTGGTCCAGATCAACTGGATGGTTGGGGCCTGTGTGAGCATGAGGGTGTTTGTGTTTATGAGAGAGTGTGCGTGTGCGTATGCAGGTATAATAATATTTATATTTACTGTACGGACACATCTATATGCAGATGGATATTTTCTATAAATAGCTGAGTGTCCTACCCCTTGTCCGTGTGAGGTATTCTCTGTGTAACTGTGTTCCATGATTGTGCTTCCGCAGACTGTGTGTGTGTGTGTATGCGTGTATGTGTATGTGTGTATATGTGTATGTGTGTGTGTGTATAGCGCGTGTCAGCCAGGGTCAGAGGTCATCTCTGGCTGCCAGGCTTCAGCGCTCCTCGGCCAGCCTCTGGAGCCGGGCCACCACGTCCTCCCCGCTCTCCCAGGGCACCACGGTGGCCTGGAAGTCTCCGGGCCGCGCCTCGTGCAGCTGGCCGATGAGCGCGTGCATGGGGTAGTCCCGGCGCGGGAAGGCCGTGTCCCGCGGACCCAGCACCAGCGACGGGCAGAAGTCGTTGGCGCCGTCGCCCACGTAGAAGACGCGCTGGAAGGGCCGGCCCCGCTCGGCGGCCCGGCGGGCCAGGTACTCGCGCACGATGGCCTGCTTGCACATGTTCTCGGGGCACCGGAGGCAGGCGTGCGAGTGGTAGGGCCCCAGCCGCAGCCGGCCCGCCCCGTCGAACGCCGCCGGGTTGGTGAAGATCTTGGCGAAGAGCTGGCGGGCGCCGGCCTTGCGCAGCCAGGCCTCGATGAAGAAGGCGTTGGCGTCGGACACCAGGACGATCTCGAAGTCCCGCGCCCGGCCGCGCAGGTGCTGGAAGAGCGCCAGGATACCCGGCGAGGCGGGGATGCCCTCGATGACGGCGCGGATGGCGGCCTCGGACACGCCCTGCTCGGCCATGTAGGCCAGCACGCGCTGCATGTACTCGTTGTAGTGCCCCGGCCGGTAGCTGTCCTTCAGCCAGCCCGGAAGCTTCTGCCCCGGTGCTGCCTGCACCACCACGTCATCGCTGCTCTCGTCCACGATGGTCTCGTCGAAGTCGAAGAAGATGAGGAAGCGCTTGTCAGGAGGGGGCGGGGAGGAGGGGGAGGAGGAAGTTGGGGCGGCGGCCATATTTCTCGGGCGCCGGGTTCTCTCCGCCTCCTCTCCTGGAGGAAGAGGCGGGAGAAAACAGCAGTTGAACACAGAGTCCTTCATGACTGGCCCGTCTCAGCTCTCGCGGAACTGAGCGACAGACACCACAGACACTCCTCTTCTCCCTGTCCCTCTCCCCAGCTCCTCCTCTCCTCCACTCCCTTTTGCTCCTGCTCACTGAGGGGGCGAGGGAGGGACACACGGGCGATAATTCTGGGAAATGCTTGTGTACAAAAGGAGGAGTATAGAGAGAAGGTCAGATAAAGTTAGATGATGGAAACGGGATAAAAGAATAGATACAAGAGAAAGACAACAAAAGACAGTGATTTAGAAGGATTTTCAAGAAGCTCATTTCTGAATCATTCATCAATTTTAAAGTTGATACATTTTTTGCCAAGTTTGTCTTGGAGCCTTTGTTCACTGTAGTCATCAAAACTGAGACCAAATTCCGAGAGAGAAGGTCACTGCAGTGGTTTTCAAAATATATCCTATCTAAACAGTCAGCACCGTTTTAGAGCATCAACCATTATTCGGGGCTTTCTTCACTTCGTGACTTATGTTATATTAACTAAAGTTAACTAAATGGTTCAGACTGGAAAGTATTTCGTTGTTTGGATGAACGTATAATGTTCTGTTTTGATCAAAGTCCAGATCGCAGTCATGTTTTCCAGATTAGTATTGCTCGTATGCTTTACGTCATTATACAGTAGCAAGCGCAATAGTAGCCTTCACTTCAGTCGCACCAAGGTACGCGTTCACGTTTACATTTCCGTTGCGTTGAGAGAGGCATGTGGGCTAATTGTAGGCTTATTTACAGTAGCCCAGCTATAGGTTCGTTCAAGGCAGAACTATTTTAAATCCCTTGGCAAATGTAACTTAGTTTAGCAGTCATTCGGTTTCATTTGCCAATTGTTAATACAGCCTAGGGTGGAAGTGTTTGTATTAACGTTATGCCTAACTACTCAAGACTACATCCAGTCGAACGTTAGAAAACATTAGACTAGTTAGACGACAAGAAGTTAGCAGGTCACATGGCAAAATACCTAAACTACACATGGACGTGTTCTTTAACCTGGTTATCCGTGTATTTTTCAAGAGGCTGTTCATGCGATTGATATCTTCGTAGACTAGGTTAGTCCGTTATATGACACCATCAAGAAAAATACTTCTTGTGAGGCATAGGTTGCGGGTTCCTTGGACGTAGCCTATAGCTCTCCAACCATGGTTAAAAAGCCCGCACTTGTGCGTTGCTAGGCTGTACACATAGTTGTTTTCAGGTAGATGTGGTTGCCATGCTGGTGACGTCACTTCTGAGATGTTAACCCGAGATGACTTCTGAAGCCTAATTAGTAGCCTATGTTGCTTTGGTCACATATAAGTTAAACTATCAAACTAGTTGTGCAACAATGTTGGCAGACCTGTGAACAGCAAGCAACTATCAATCAATATAAACATTTAGGCTCTCAGACGGATTAAACAATAGCCTAATATACACGCCAATATTGTGACACATGGTAAATTGTTCCCTGACCCTTTTAACATGCGTTTAAATGGCACAGTTGTATGGAGGCAATCCATAGATTTCCTTATTTGCAACGCGAATTGGTAGCCTACATTCTGACAGAAGCAGCCTAGTTCAAACAGCCGGTTTCTGGACCGCAGGGTAACAATTACGAAACTTCCTCTTTACGCAAGTCACACAAAGGTTTAAAAAAAAAAAAAAAAGATATATAGCCTATATATAGGCTATATATAGCCTAGTCTAACAATCGCTTTTTTTAGGACACGGTCTTGCGCCACTGTAGTGCAAGACTAGGACTGTATGCGAGACCACAGCAGCATTTCACCTTGCCACGGAAAACCTAAAAAACATTTCATCCAAATGTGACCAAAACCCGCGATTATCAAACGAGGCATGCATTCCTGGAATATGGCTACAAATTATCCACTGAGTTGACAACTGACAAGGCGTGACTTTCTTGCATCTTAAAAACTCGCAACAAACCATGGAAACCACTGGTCGGTTTTGGTCATGTTGTACAGTTGCTTACCACAAACCAACTAGACTAAAATGCATGCTGAGCATAGCTACGAACTATTGATGAAAAGAGAGGGACAGCCTGCGGGGAACGATCTGAAATGACGTGTAGCCTATAGCCTGTAGCCTATTAACTTGACATATCTTAGCGATATTTAACTTACCGTTGCGTCAACAATGGGCTTTGGTCGATGTCCACCTGTTCGGTTAATCTGTAATTTGAAGAAAAAAATGACCAAGTGCTTAAAGTGATTAGAATAGAACGAGACAGCCTGTAGGCCACCCATACGCAAACTATAGCATATAGGCTATATCTTAATTTCCATTCAAGATTAAGCCTACGTAAAGGAGGCAAAAGAATAGGCTACCGAGTACCAGTCATCACTGTAGGTTTGAGCGTTTTATTCAAAGGGCAGCCATCTGATCACGGCGGTAGCTATTTCATAATTCATTTAACGGTGCACGTCCTATTGTCACAGTAGCCTAACGTTTGCATATTATTTTATCTGGTTCGCACCGGTTGCTCTGAAAAAGACTTCAACGGTACTAGCGCCGACTCGACAATTTTATAAACTACGTTTTATTCACCTTGGTAGAAATGCACAATGAAACCCAAATTCCTTAAACAAAGATGCCGCATATCATGTATGAAAGCCAAGTGTTTCGCCATATTAAGCCTGTTATAACGGTACCCTTTCCACTAGTGTAAAAGAGAATTAAAACGGGAAATCACCAGTGACCGTAATTTGCCATCTGACAACAGCGTTGTGTCGGTGATCCCAATCCAGAGACAAGCAATTCACGTATTGTATTCCCTAGTGTTCCTTGTTTTCTTTCAATGCGCTCTTCAAGCACTTAAAGGTTACCTCGTTTTTGGACCGCCTGGCGAACGTACCATTCCTCGGAAGCGAGTATTTTATGCATTTGTAGAGGAGGTAATTTCATCCCATTTTAATGGTTCTCAAAAACCACAGAAAGCGGCTATCCCAATGACGTCCGGATCAACCGGCCAATGACGCGTCGACATAGTCTTTAAAGGGGAAAGCATGGGACTGCAGTTGTCTAACTGTCATAATTCATCTTTACTGAGCAAAAATATAATGAAACGGATTTGGTTGATTTAATGTTAATGTCATGCTGATTTTTGCATGGATAGTGATAAACGAATATGATTAATAGGTTGATAGAATAACAATTAGAATGGGATAACTAAGATAGGCTACTACTATTGATAATAATAATAATAATAATAATAATAATAATAATAATAATAATAATAATAATAATATCAACCGATTACAATCTATAGTCTGATATTAAATAGGATAGAATAGAATCTGGATCTATTTCGGGTTAAAGCAAAATTAGCTTTAAAAACTTCACCTCCTGCTTTCCTTAGTCCGTTTAGTTGTGTTTCTGCCAACTGTTCATTTTGAGACGACGTAAATTTCTCAAACGTCTCGGGATGAAACATCAAATTTCAATAACCTACCAGTGTCCCTGTGACTGCGAAAAACCTACATTTGTCTAGTAATACATTTTTTTTAAACTCTAGAAAAAAAAGCTGGTTTGGTCAGATATTAGGAACCAAATTGTGCATCCTTGAAAATACATTTTTCCACCAGTGAGAGTCGGTGAACATTTTGATGTAGCAAGCCTAGAAAAAAACGTATACAGGCATGTGGCCACAATTTTATAAACAAAAGTAAATTTAAATGCGAGTCTTTCATTGCCTTCATTTTTTTAGAGACCTAGCATCGTTCTACTCGCTTCAACAGCAGGTCTAATGGTAGGCAGCTGGCAGCTATTTTGGTCGGTCTGAGAGTAGTAGACAGGGAAGCATTCTGGTGCCGCACCACTGTTATACCTTCCGTCTCTCCCACTCGCAGCGATGACTCAGACATGCACTTTGTACTGTAAAGATTACTGCTCCTGTGTTTTATTAGATGTGATTTTGAAACTTCGAATATATTTGTAGTTCAGCTCTTGATTAAATTTATTCTGTGGTCAAAAGATTGCGAAAAGGCACAAAGACTCTCAAAGTCTCTCTTTGAGCAAATGCTCAAAAAACACTAGTGATTTCTTCTGAGGAAGATGCAGAGCCATCAGACACTGAAAACTGTCTACAAGAGAGGTATGATTACAACACACCAGTATGAGCCAGAAACCCCAACCAGTTTTTAGGTCTGTCGGTAAAACTAGCATATGTGTGGTAAATAGTATCAGAAGCTGTGCTAAGATCAAGCAAAACTAAGACTGAGCCCTCATGTGCATTTGTATTAAAGATTCAGTCATTCAGTCGCTATTAAAATCAGTGATTCTGGTAAGTTGCCATCCCTTCAAAAATACATTACTGATTATGAAATGTTGAATGCCTCAAACATTTCCACAATTGCACAGATATGACTGAAGTATTAACTGGAGGCTGACTAAGGAATCTGAAGCTGTGAGAAACATGCATTCCCTGCTGCAGTTGCTACTGAGAAGGCCACACATGCTTTCAGTAGATCTCTGCTTGATTTATTGCAGTTCCCATACCTGATAAAAAGACATGCCTTATCCCATCTGCAGTTAGCTAAAACATTCAGCTGCTGGGCCTCTCAGCAATGCAAATAAGATTGCATATTACACCTTACTACACTGGCTTTAAGAACTGAATGAAAGTGTTTATTTCCATCACTTTTAAGGCAAATATATTGCTGATCTCCGAAAATAATATGCCCCTCTATGCTTCCTTAGATCCTCAACTAAAGACATAACTGTCATATTTAAAAATGAAAGTGAAGGGGACAGAACATCCGTGACTTGGGCTCCAATAATAAGGAATAATTGACCAAATTTTATAAGAGCCATTGCCTTGGTCTTTTTTAAGTCTTACTCTACAATCTCTTTTAAAAAATTCAACCATATGCAGCTAATTTATCTGTATTACTGTTGTATTGAAAATTTATTGGTTTTATTCTTTTTCATTTCTTAATTTTATTCATACTTTGTGGAAGTACTTTGTGCAGCATCTGCACATAAATAAAGAGGTATTAGTTCCCTTTCTGTGCACATGGGTCTGCCTCTGCATGCTGATGCATACATTCAGGGTGGAAGGGCGATTAAGACACCACTCCCCTCATTTCTCCCTCATCACAGCAGCCTCCTCCTCCTGAGCTAGGTGTGCTAGGTCTGCTAGCCTTCCCGTCCTCTGGCCAGAGAAGAGCTGTGTAGCCATAGCTACTATGTGTGTGTATGAGTGTGTGTGTGTGTGTGCGTGCGTGTGCGTGTGCGTGTGTGTGTGTGTGTGTATGAGTGTGTGTGCATGTGTGTGCATGTGTGTGTGTGTGTGTATGAGTGTGCGTGTGTGTGTGTGTGTGTGTATGAGTGTGTGTGCGTGTGTGTGTGTGTGTGTGTGTGTGCATGTGTGCGTGTGTGTGTGTATGAGTGTGTGCATGTGTGTGTTTGTGTGTATGTGTATGAGTGTGTGTGTGTGTGTGTGTGTGCATGTGTGTGCGTGTGTGTGTGTGTGTGTGTGTGTGTGTGTGTGTGTGTGTGTGTGTGTGAGAGAGTGAGTGAGTGTGTGTGTGTGTATAAGAAATAAACTAAGACAAGACATTTGGTTCTGGTTGTGTGTGTGTGTACACATGCACACACGCACACACACACACTAACACACACGCGTACACACACAGACAAAAACACACGGACACACAGAAACACAGACACACAAACGGGTGACAAATTAACAAGACCAGGTCAGAACCTAGTTTATGGCTGGACCGGCCGACCAATGGTGTAACTTCATAACTCGGCTGACCAATGGTGTAACTTCATCACTCGGCTGACCAATGGTGTAACTTCATCACTCAGTCACTCAGTCACAGACATTTGTGTTTCTAGGGCTGGCCACGCTCTTGCGGTCCAGCCAAAAAAAACAATATAATGTCTCTTAGTAAGGTGTTGGGCCACTGCAAGCCACCAGAACAGCTTCAGTGCGCCTTGGCATAGATTATGCAAGCCTGTGGACAGGGCCGGTTTTAGCCTGCTATAAGGGTGGGCTGGTAGAAATAATAGGTTGCCAACATTCAAACGACAAAGCGCTTCTCTTCACATTAATACCGCTAATTAAATCAACCGGCAGTGCACTGCATCAGAGAAACGCTGTTTCAACCCATCGGAGGCGGGCGGTAGGCTGCCCACACAGTCAGAAGTCAGAAACGGTACTGGTATTTTATGTGCTATTTTTCCATTTGCTGAACAAAACAAAAAAAATTAAATTTTAATATTTTTTCTTAACTTTTGATTGGGTGGGCAAGACGCACGTTTGGGTGGGCTGAGCCCGCCCCTGCCCATAGCCACCGCCGGCCGTGTCTGTGGAACTCTATTGGAGGGATGGAATACCATTCTTCCAAATGATATTCCCTCATTTGCTGTTTTGATGATGGTGGTAGAGAGCACTCTCTAATACATTGGTCCAAAATGTCTCATTGGTGTTCAATTGGGTTGAGGCCATAGCATATGTTTAACATCATTTTCATACTCATCAAACCATTCAGTGACCCCACGTGCACTGTGGATGGGGGCATAGTCATCCTGGAAGAGACCACTCCCATCAGGATAGAAATAGTAGTAGTAGTAGTAGTAATTTATTTCGGTCTTTCTTAACAATTTTCCAAAAAGAATGCACATAGAAATAAATGAATAACAATAAGGCATTAAATTAAATTAAAAGGAAAACAAAAAATATTGACCAAAAAGGTGTAGGCTGAAGCTTTAGCTTATTATACCTACCCTTTTTACATAACATATTCTAATAGGCAACCCTTTCACTACTAGGTTTAGGCTATACAAAAACAAAACAGAACAGAAACAAAAACAAAAGTTCCAAATGTTTCATACACAATAATGATCATAACTCCATTTTATATTTGTTTACCACATTATTTTTAAACATTTTTTTAAATTTGCAAAGTGAACTACACATTCTTAATTCCTTGTCACAACTATTCCACAAATTAACCCCTTTGACAGATATACATCTCATCTTTATATTTGTCCTTATCCTTGATTTTTTAAACATACCTATTCCCCTAATTTCATACTGGCTCTCTCTAATTTCAAACAACCTCTGAATACAGTTAGGAAGCAAATTATGTTGTGCTTTGTACGTTATCTGTGCAGTTTTAAGATCAACTAGATCATAAAATTTTAAACCATGTAAGTTAATAAATAGTGCGTTGGTTGGTTCGTAATAATCCGTTCGATTTACAATTCTTATAGCTCTCTTCTGTAGGGTAAAAATTGGATAAGTGCTGGTTTTGTATGTATTTCCCCATGCCTCCACACAGTAGATAATGTATGGAACTATGAGAGAACAATACAGTATATATAGTGATTTCTGATTCAAGATATTTTTAGTTTTATATAATATTGCAATGGTTTTAGACATTTTTGTTTTCACATTATTTATGTGTGGTTTCCAACATAATTTATGGTCAATTATCATGCCCAGAAATTTATTTTCATACACTCTTTCTATTTCAACATCATTTATCATAATTTTTACTTGATTACTGATTTGCCGATTACCAAATATTATAAATTTTGTTTTACTTAAATTCAGTGACAGCTTGTTAATATCAAACCATTTCTTAAAGACTTTCAATTCCCTTTCCACTGTATTCAGAAGCCCTTCCAAACTTTTCCCAGAGCAATATAAATTAGTGTCATCAGCAAATAAAACAAATTTGAACAATTTAGACACTTTACAAATATCATTTATATACAACATAGTTTAGGGCCTAGCACAGAACCTTGTGGAACCCCACAGGTAACCTTCAACAAATCAGATTCAACGTTATTTATTTGTACATATTGATGTCTATCATCAAGGTAACTACTTAGCCATGAGTGTGCTATTCCTCTAATACCATATCTCTCCAGTTTCTTCATTAATAAGCCATGATCAATGGTATCGAATGCTTTTTTTTAGGTCTAGAAACACCCCCACAGTATATTCCTTGTTGTCCATTGCAGTAGAAATCTCTTCTACCAGTTCCATCACTGCCATTGAGGTGGACCTATTATCTCTAAAGCCATACTGATGGCCACTCAATACATTGTGTTTTTCTATGAAATTATCCAATCTTTGCACAAATAGTTTTTCTAAAATTTTTGAGAACTGGGAAAGCAGAGAAATTGGTCTATAATTGTAGAATAGATGTCTATCTCCACTTTTATAAATAGGAATGACTTTTGCTGTTTTCATTTTGCTGGGAAATATACCTGTTTGGAAGGACTGGTTGCAGATATGTGTCAATGGTTTCACTATACATTCTATAATATCTTTTACTAACGACATATCAATTTCAGTCCAATCAGTGGACTTTTTATTCTTAAATTTTTTAACAATGTCAAGTATTTCCTTTTCATCAGCACCTCTAATAAAAATGGAGTAGGAGTTTTTATGAACAATGTCTTCATCTACACCATCCCTATTTCTCGGCTCCGCAATCTCGTTTGCTAAATTGTATCCAACATTTACAAAATAATTGTTAAATTCATTGGCAATTTCTTTGGTTTTATTTATAATTGTATTGTTATCTTTTACAAAGTAATTTGGTTTGTCTGCTTTTCCAGTACCCTTTTAATTAGGCTGTTAAGCACTCTCCATGTTCCTTGAGTGTTATTCCTATACTGCTCCAATAGTTTGTGATAATGCTCTTTCTTATTAGATCTCATAATACTTAATTTATTTTTATATATATCTTATATTTGTTTTCTGCTTCTATTGTTCTATGTTTTAAATCTCCTATATAATATATATTTTTTTTTTACATGCATTCTCTATGCCCTTGGTAATCCATGGCATGTCCACATATTTGTGCTTCCTTGTGAGTTTTCTTAACGGACAGTTTTTTTCATAGAGCACAATTAATGTGGACAAAAAAGCCTCATAGGCTTTGTTAGGATCATCATTAGCATAAACCTCGTTCCAGTTTTGTTTCTTTAGGTCCACCTTGAGGGCAGCGATGGCTTCTGGTGTTCTGTGTCGAATCAGTTTACAAGTGTTAGACCTATTTTCATTTTTTATCTTAAAAAAATTCTGAAAAATTGCAAAAACAGGAATGTGGTCACTTATGAGTAGTCCACCTACTATTTTGCTTTCAATTGTATTTGTGAATATGTTGTCTATCAATGTAGCAGTGTCCATTGTTATTCTACTTGGTTATATAATAACAGCAAATAGGCTGTTACTGTACATTGTATTAATGAAGTCTGTTGTCCTTTTGTGTCCATTTGGGTTTAACAAATCAATATTAAAATCACTGCATACAATTTGCACCTTTTTGTCATTCAATTTGTCAAACATACCAGCTAATTTATCCTTGAATGTATCAAGGCAGGTTCCTGGTGTTCTATATACACAGCTAATGATTATATTTTTTGCTTTTTCAACATCAATTTCAATTGTTAAACATTCCAAAATATTTTCTATAGTGCTTGACATACGTTTAACCATGCTGCCTCTTAAAGCTGTATCGACATACAGGGCAACTCCTGCTCCTTTTTTATTGAACCTATTTAGTGTAAACATCTCATATCCTTCCAGTTCCACATCATAAACTTTCTCATTATCAAGCCAAGTTTCAGATACAGCGATTACATTAAACTTATTGAATTGACACAAATAATCCTTGATTTTAGAGAAGTTTCTATAGAGGCTTCTACTGTTGAAATGTATTATTGATAAAGCGCCTTCCATTTTCACATTACTGTTGAATTGCTCATCTGTGTAGTACTCACAATTGTTACTGATGTTATTGTAAAAGTGGTTTTCCGGGTCAATATCATTTTCAATCTCATACAATGTGTGCTCTGTGTAGTCAAAAGTTTTAAAGTTCAAATTTTCATACTTACTATATAGTCTGTGTAAATGATCACCCACACAATCCTTGCCAATGCCTACAAACTCCTTGTTACGGTTGATCTCAAGCCCCCGCAAACACAACGAAGCCAAAACCAAGGCTTCCCAAAACAACCAATAACTTTATTCAACTACCCATAAGAGATACTAAAATAGCTGCAAAACACAAGATAAAATCAAGACCCGGCCGTGGTCGAGAGGTGAGGAGAAAAAGCCCCCATCTCCTGAGAAGCCGACTTCAGGCTTCTTAAAAGGGCACCCCCACAGGTGCTCTCAATTAACTGTAACAAGACATACGCGTGTGTCCAAACGGCCAGCGCCCCCACCTGAGGCGGAGGGACGTAACACTCCTCCTCATCAATGTCTCTGAACCTATGTCTGCAACCTAACTATAATATCCCTCTCTATGTAGTTGTTGACGGACTGTTCTTGCTGACAGTCTGATCACGTCCTACATTGACATTCTTGGGCACCTGAAGAAGAGTTGCTCTTCTGTTTTTCCTTACATATCACACAAATGTATGAGCATCACGGTCATTGAATGCGCATATTTGACCACAATTTCTGACCCTATTTACTCATGTCTTTCCCATAGATCTAAATGCAGATGTCACTTTCATCACTGTTCCTACTGAAACACTAGCCAGTTGAGCAATCTGTGCCCCAATGATGAAGGCTCTTTCAAAGTCGCTTGGATCTTTTCCTCTTGCCATCTTGGTCCAAAATCAAGGTCAACTGGGCCTGCTGAGCATTTTTGTACATGCCACAGAGCATGATATGATGTTAATTGCTTAATTGTATCATGCAGTACACCTGTATGTCCTGCTCATTGTCCTGCTGGAAGACCCAGTTGCGACCAAGTTTGAACTTTCTAGCTGATGTCTTGAGGTGTTGCTTCAGTATTTCTAGATAATCCTCCTTCCTCATGATGCCATCTATTTTCTGAAGTGCACCAGTCCTTTGTCCAGCAAAACACCCCCATGCTTCACAGTTGGGATGGTATTCTTCGGATTTAAAAGCCTCACCCTTTTTCCTTCATACATAGCGCTGATCATTATGGTCAAACAGTTCAATTTCTGTTCCATCTGACCAGAGAACACTCCTCCAATAGGCTAGGTCTTCGTCCTGGTAATCACCTGCAAACTTCATTCTGACTTTATGCCGGTCTTGGAGTAGGGGCTCCTTCCTTGTGTAGCAGCCTTTCAGGCCATGGCGATGTAGGATTCTCTTAATGGTGGATGTAGATACTTTGGTACTTTGGTACCAGATGCTCCCAACTCCTTCACCTGTTCCTTTGTTGTTGTCTTGGGGTTCAGTTGAACGTTTCGGACCAAAGTTCGTTCAGCCCTGGGAGTTAATTTGTAGCTCCTTCCTGAACGATGTAGTGTCTGTGTGGTCCCAAGATTTTTATATTAGCACACAATTGTTTGTACAGATGCTCGTGGTACCTTCAGTTGATAAAATAAATATATGGTAACATGAAATGTGCGGAGTTGTGAAAAACTGAGTTTGAATATTTTTAGCCTAGGTGTATGTAAACTTTTGGCCTCAACTGTATGTTTCTCCACTCATTTATTCAGGTTTTTCTTTTAATTTTTCACTCGTTTGTATATGTAAGTAAATAAGAAGGGTCCACAATTAGATTGTGGTTACAAGGATGATATTGCAAAACTAGAATTTTGCAATATGGTAGTGGCAGTCACATAATATGTTATAAACAAGTGTTTAGGTTTGTGATTAATAAAACAACACATATCATTTTTGAATATAGGTTAGTCATGGTGTAAAGACATAACTCATTTTCACATCAACACATACATTCTATATAACATTGTGACAGGAATACACAACTGGGTGATGGGTCTTGACCGAAGAAGACTTTAGAAAACAGAGAACATCTGAACACGAGGGAATATGATGCAACCAAATATGAGTAAGGGTTGCGTTGTCATTGTGTTAAAATAAATCCAAAATGCTTACAACTGCAAAATCCACCCATCCATCCATTACGTATACCCACTTATCCAGGGCAGAGTCGCGGGGGGTGCTCGAGCCCATCCCAGCATGCATTGGGCGAAAGGCAGGAATATACCCTGGACAGGTCGCCAATCCATCACCGCTATATCCACACCTTGAGATGCATCGGTTTTGGAAGAAGTTTCCAACTAGTCTCTCCAACTAGTAACCATGATAATATCTACTGGCTTGGGGAAAATCACTTTCCTTCAACACTCAGGTGAATCTGATGTGCCATTTAGGAAAAATTTAATTTTACAGAACTCTCTTTTTAGTAAGAGCCTTTTTACATTTCACAACCAACTTAAAATTAATAATTCAGAATTTCCCCATTTGTGCGCTTTCTAAGATTCAGTGATCATTAACTTGACCTGTCTCTCCAATAACCTAAGAAATTTTCAACCAGTACTCACTCTTCCACAAGCCCCTCCCCCCCGCCTCAAACACACACAAATGCGCACACACAGATTTCTCCATTTAGAAAAACAGCAGCTCCACTTCATGCAAGGGCACACAATGAGTGATTTATGGCTCGGACTCTAACCTGACCTACTTGGAACAGCTGAAAAGGGAAACATGTGAGAAGCTCGGCCTTCAGCAGGCTGGACAAACTCAAGCTCCCGGGGAAAACAGGAAGAGGGCTCAGCATTGGACCAGCTCATTCCCAGATACATCGGGCTAAGCTCCAGAGAGCTTTCCTTCCCTCAGTAGCAGAGGGGTGACAGTGTCACTGCTTATGAAGTATGTATATGCAGAGCTGATTGACTGAAGATAGCTCAGCAAATATCTGTGCCCATGGGCGCTCTGAGTCAGAGATCTTCCCGATCACTGCGGTGTGAAGGACATAGACAGACCTCTGGGATTCTCTGGGAAAAGCCACACTAATACCATCCTACACAGACCTGCAATAGTTAATGCAGTAGTTAATATTTCCTATTTGAGCTACACATTGTCTTTGGTGAAATGTCTAGAGAGGAAGTCCACAATGTTGCTGCACCACAAAGTCATGGAGAATACTGTCTCCACAAAATCATGGGGAGTACTGTCTCCACAAAGCAAATGGGGAATACTGTCTCCACAAAGCCATGGGGAATACTGTCTCCACAAAGCAATACTGTCTCCACAAAGCCATGGAGGATACTGTCTCCCCAAAGTGATGGGGAATACTGTCTCCACAAAGCAATTGGAATACTGTCTCCACAAAGCAAATGGGGAATACTGTCTCCACAATGTCATGGGGAGTACTGTCTCCACAAATCCACAGAGAATACAGTCTCCACAAAGCCATGGGGAATACTGTCTCCACAAAGCCATGGGGAATACTGTCTCCACAAAGCCAGGGGGAATACTGACTCTCAAAAAGCCATGGGGAATACAGTCTCCACAAAGCTGTACTGTCTCAGCAAAGCCATGGGGAATACTGTCTCAGCAAAGCGAATGGGGAATACTGTCTCCACAAAGCAAATGGGGAATACTGTCTCCACAAAGCCAGGGGAATACAGTCTCCACAAAGCCATGGGGAATACTGTCTCCACAAAGCCAGGGGGAATACTGTCTCCACAAAGCCATGGGGAGTACTGTCTCCACAAAGCCAGGGGAATACTGTCTCCACAAAGCCATGGGGAATACTGTCTCCACAAAGCCAGGAGGAATACTGTCTCCACAAAGCCATGGGGAATACTGTCTCCACAAAGCCATGGGGAATACTGTCTCCACAAAGCCATGGAGAATACTGTCTCCACAAAGCCATGGAGAATACTGTCTCCACAAAGCCATGGGAATACTGTCTCAGCAAAGCCATGGGGAATACTGACTCCTCAAAACCATGGGGAATACTGTCTCAGCAAAGCCATGGGGAATACTGTCTCCACAAAACCATGGGGAATACTGTCTCCACAAAGCCATGGGGAATACTGTCTCAGCAAAGCCATGGGGAATACCGTCTCAGCAAAGCCATGGGGAATACTGACTCCTCAAATCCATGGAGAATACTGTCTCCACAAAGCCATGGAGAATACTGTCTCAGCAAAGCCATGGGGAATACCGTCTCAGCAAAGCCATGGGGAATACTGTCTCAGCAAAGCCATGGGGAATACTGTCTCAGCAAAGCCATGGGGAATACTGTCTCAGCAAAGCCATGGGGAATACTGTCTCAGCAAAGCCAGGGGGAATACTGTCCCCACAAAGCCACTGGCTCGATGGCCCACAGCAGGGAAGACGGGGGCAGAGATGACTGAATCACTGCACATCACAGAAACCGTAGGTCAGAATTTAGGTGGCTAAGTTTCTTACTAGAGCATTGTGGAATCCCACAGAACTCAAGAAGTATTACATTACATTTATTTGGCAGACGCTTTTATCCAAAGTGACGTACAATAAGTGCATTCTGAAGGTCACTGGAACAACTACAAAACGCAGGTCTGATAAGGTACAATACTCATTTTGTGAGTTATTCATAGCCATGAACGCATTAAGACCAGTTCACGCAGTAAACCTTACTCTGACCTAACCTATGCTAAGTCAAACTAGGAGGGATGACAAGCTACAACATCAAGATAATGATACAAAGTACAATAAGTGCTGGATGGAGGTACATGTAACACGAAAGAGGGGGACTTAAATGATAAAAATGACCCCGGATTGGGAGTGCCCCGCAGAGCGGTGACAGTTAGCAGTCTAAGAGGGTGAGATGAAGGAATCATTTTGGAGTTCACAGATATTCAGCTTTATTGCAAACAAACTGCAAACAAGTCTAACATTTCAACAACAACCGTGTCATAAGCAAATTGTAGGCACAATTGTTGTCAAAACGTTGGTCTTTTTTGCAGTCTGTTGGCAATAAAACTGAATACCTGAACTCCAGACTTATGCTGCATCTCACTTTACCATCCCGTTTCTGAGAAGCACTGGATCAGCAAGATATCTGTAAGACGAGTGACCTCCTTTCTGCAGCCCAAAAGCAATTACTGATCCTGAAAATGAACTGGGACCAAAACAGACTTACTATAAATGCATTTCCCACTGCAAGGCTGCCTCTTTTTCCCCCCCTTTTCTTTTTGCATTTACATTTTAACCTTTAGAGCTTTTTGAACTTTGAACATGCTTACATACAGACAAAAACCGGAAAGCTGACAATGGATATCCGGTTTGGTTCATTTTGTGTGGCTTTTTGATCTTTCCACCATTTTAGAGTTTCGTTTTTTTACCGCCACATTCTCCAGGTTCAGCACTGATGTTTGTGAGTTACTCTGGCTGGCTTTACAAGGGCCCACATTAACAGGCCAAAAAATCAACACGGAGACTGTAGCATTGTCAAACAGTCAGTTAATGGACCTGTGTATGTATCAGCATGTGTGTCTTGGAACTCTGGGTAATGCAGTTACTGGATTTCGTACTTTTAAATGTAGAACTTCATTTTTTTCTTCAGCTGTAATGGATTAATATTACATGCATTAACTCTACATATGGCCTTTATTGCTGACTGCCAATGTGTTTTACAGGGTTGTTTGTGCTACTGTAATTGCTAATACTCTTAGGTGATTTTACAGGGTTGTTTGTGCTACTGTAATTGCTAATACTCTTAGCATTTTACAGCACTACAGTCATGCACAATGGACTACAGCTATGAGTAATGGATGTGATAGCTTTATAGCACACAAGCAAACACACATTTATACACCTGAACTTCCACAGGAATAAAAGAAGACAGCAGACAAATGAGAGATAATTATGGCTACTTCTTTTTACTTTGAAAGTTAGCAGAAAGTCTGTTAAATGTACATTATCAAAAAAGGCCCAGCATTTCCTCTCCAACTCCAAAAACATCATAAAGCTGCACAATGTGTACCAGATACTCACAAGAATAAAATACACAAGGCTACATTAAGTGGTTAAAAATACATAAAAAGTAGATCGATTTTTTTAAAACATCTTTGAAGAATAGACCTCATTATTGTCTTAACTAGTAATGATTTTAGTAGAAAGTGCATTCTATATAACAATGAAAATAAAGGAACAGAAGAACCATATGCTGATAAATGAAAACCCAATATAAATTTGACAGAAAAACAAACCCCGTAAAATGAGGGCTACAGAGGGAGGGGCTATGTGAAGCAGGGAGGGGCCAGTGGGAGATTGACATGGACGAGTCTGCGAGGAAACATCACCTACATTAAGGGTTTGCTTGTGTCCACTGATCATCAGGTCAGCTGAACTGCCTTACAGCAGATACCGACCATTCAACTGATCTGCAAATTCTGTACAACTATCTGCTCTTTGACCAGGCAAGATGGCCTCTGCCTCGCTGAACTATCTGCTCTTTGACCAGGCAAGATGGCCTCTGCCTCGCTGAACTATCTGCTCTTTGACCAGGCAAGATGGCCTCTGCCTCGCTGAACTATCTGCTCTTTGACCAGGTAAGATGGCCTCTTCCTCGCTGTCCTCCCTCCAGGCGAGTTTCTCCTCCTGCTTCCCCCCGTGCTTCACAAACAGACCTCCCTTACCCCTCCACAACACTTACACCCTTCCCACAATGCTTTGTCACTCTCCCCCTTTTCGCCGCATCTGATACTTGCGGCAGTAAAGTGCAGAGGATTAAAACAATACGAAACAATGGTTTAAGAAGCAGTATGGACACGATCACAGTTAGCTTGGGGAAAGGTTCCGGAACACCTGACAGTAACGTGTTTTGTGTCGAGCTCTGGAGGCCTTCCTCCTCCTCCTCCTCCTGGTTCTCACACGAGGGTGAGGGGCTGGTTGAACTGTAAAGTCTAGTTCAGATCAAACAGCCCATCAGCTGATGATGTGGTTTTGGAACGTTTACAGAAGGTTTTCTTCCGTGTGAGCTGGGATGCCTGCTGAAGTCTGCCAGCACGCCCAAGACTCGACATGCCCGCACCCTGCCAGGGTACCCAAGACTCGACTTGCCCGCACCCTGCCAGGGTACCCAAGACTCGACTTGCCCGCACCCTGCCAGGGTGCCAAGACTCGACATGCCTGCACCCTTCCAGGCTCCTCTGGTGGCCCACACAGATGTGTACAACCAGTGGACTACTCCAACATTCACCCAAGCACACAACCTCACCCTGACACCTGGAGCCCTTTCTATGATAGACAGACCCAAGGAGCCAGGAGTACTGAGCAACAGACAAAGGGCACGCCAAATTGTTCAGCGGATTTTTTGGCGGGAAAAGTGCCAGAAGGGCTGAGGACCCGCTGTTAACTTCTACAGAACTCTCCGGCCTGTTCCTGCACACACAAAGCACTCGCACGCACGCACGCACTTTAACCACTCCAGAAGGTTCCGGAAACAGTCATGTGGGAGAAAGGCACAGAGCCGGGTGTATGCTGCCCATCCCCAAACTCCACCACCACAGTTCCAACGAACTCTTCACCCACTTCAATCACATTCCAACACCAGAATGAACACAACTGAAATGAAAGCAATATGATCACAAACTGTTTTTCCTTAACTGTTACACAACAAAGGAACCCTTGCAAACAGACCTAACAAATTAAATTTCATTTAAAAAAAAAGCGCTAATAAATGTGTCAATACATACAAAAGTAAAAATATGAGTGTGTTAGATACAGTATATACCAAATATATACCAAATGACCGCTTTCCTGTCCCCTACTGTCTCACCCCAAGGCTCTGAGAGCTCCACCAGACCTTTCTCAGGTCTGACAGTTTCCTACTGCATTACTTTGACAAATAAGACACACTTAATTACCCACAGTCACTCGATGCTTTAGGTCTCATTTAGCAACAAAATGGATGCACAAATTTTTCTGAGTGGTGTGCGTGTGTGAGAGAGAGTGGTGTGTGTGTGTGTGTGTGAGAGAGAGAGAGATCGGTGTGTGTGTATGTGTGTGTGTGTGTGTGCGTGTGCGTGTGGACTTCAGAGAACTTCCATATGTAAAGTATGCTTGAGCGAGTGACGTATCTACGTGGGGTCAGCAGCAGCTGTGTGTCAAAAGCAAACCCTGGGCGGGTCACATGAGGACAGTGACAGAAACGGGTGAGTCATTTGATTGTGAAAGGGCAAAATTAAGGACCCTGGCCCCCTCTCTGCCACAGCGGAACATCTTTATAATAGAAACCATGTTCCATTAGCTTGGTGTATGTGTGCGTGTGTGTGTGTGTGTGTGTGTGCGTGTGTGTGCCTGCACAAGTTTCCCACCTTGCTCCTGGCAACAGTGACAAAAGTTGCTACACAGCTAGCAGTGGAAGAGCCCATTACCATTGGATTTGTGACATTATAAAGTTCTGAGGATATGAGTGGCTGAGGGCGGTGTGTGTGTGTGTGTGTGTGTGTGTGTCTCATAACCCAGATACAGGCCAGTGGTCACGACTGCCTCTCTCCGTTAATCCCGTATTGCAGCATGTTCAGAATCCAGTTCTGTCGGTCCTAGTTACAGCTTAGCGCAAACCTCAGCAGCATCAACGCACAGAATTTAGCAGACCCAGCCTGTGCCGGGCCAGGGAAAGCAGCAGTCAAAGGCTGAGGGTCCGATGTGGAAATAAAGGACGAACAGCACAACATCATCAAGCCCTGTATGAGCTCCACAGGAATACTCAAACCAGGATTCTATACCAACCTCGTTAATCTACAACTGCACAATTCTACACCACGGCAGCACCACCACCCTGAAGAGATCATTACTGTAATGGCCTCAGGTAACAGAACCATGGTAAAAGATCTTGTTTTTGCTCACTTTGACCAGATCTCGCCTCTACCAGTATATGAGGACATGACACAGGAAGTCCTTCTTCCCGACCACTGTCTAAGGTCATGTGAAGTTAATCCAAAAAAAGTAATGCTTCCGTCTTATTCTCAAGTGGGGAATAATATTCAAAATAATATCTAAATGTGAAGTAAGGCTACACATTACAGTAACACAAATTTCCATTAACCAATTCATATAAGCATCTTTTGAGACAGTGACATCTGTCGTAATACCGTTTCCTGTTCTGGAGTAAACTGCTCTGAACTACCCCCGCCTCCTTGTGGTGGTGATGCAAGCTTCGTCGGGGTGATTCTGACGATTCTGTCACTGCACAAAACTATCCTAAAATTGGCCAGGAGAACAGTTTTCCACACTGTGTTAGTGTTCCAATGCACTGCTGTGATGTGGTGTTGAAGATGGGAAATCTATACTACTGAAAGGGAGAATGCCCTGGGAGCTGGTTAAAGTGCAAAACATCCTGGTAGGCTATTGGTGAGGAGCTGGAAGGCTAACGTACAAAGTGAACCGCATGGCTACCATGACCTGGCACACAAACACACACATACCGACTCGCCACAGTTTGTGGCAGAAGAGTTCTGACACCAATAGAATGCTAACTGTGTACAAACACACACACAAGCACACACACAGTGAAAAACCAGAGGGGTTTACGGAAAGAAAGACGGCAGGATTCGGGACAAGCCCCCATCATGTGTCTGTAATACACAGGACCTGAGCGGGCTCCTTGTCTGCTCGGGAAATAAAAGAAGGTCCTGCCAAACAACCCTTAGCACAGTTAGCGCAGGATGCACACCCATGACACAGCCTCACCTCTATGACGGGTGCTAGTAACTTCTAACTTCTCCTAACGTGTCCACGCACACACACACACACACACACACACACACAAACGCACGCATGCACGCACAGGCTTTTTCCTCCACATTTCTGTAATGTCAGTTAACACTGTGAGAACGGCGGTCCAGCAGGGGAGGAAAGGAAAGATGCACATGATAATGGTGATATATCTCTAAGTATATATTGGGGTATATTTCTCCACTGGGGGCTCAGTGGTGCTGGGGGGCGCCCGCGCTCTTGTCTGGGGGCCCCATGTGGCGCAGGTAGCTGTCCTCCTGGCCACGGTGGTTGAGGGGCTCGCTCTTGAACAGGGCGGGAGGCGGCGGCAGGTGCGAGACAGGGGGCGTGGCCATGTGGTGGGGGGCGGGGCCATGGGGGGCATGGCCGTGGTGGTGGTGGTGGTGGTGGGCGGGGTGCGAGTGCAGGTGCAGGTGGGAGAAGCCGTGCCCCCCTACCCGGGGCGGAGGGAGCGACCCGCCGGGGGGGCTGAGGCCCAGGTGTGCTGAGGGGGCGGGGCTGGCCGGCGAGGGGGCGGAGGACGCGGCGGGGGCGGGGCCGGAGGACGAGGAGGAGGAGGGGGCGGGGAGGTGCAGGGGCAGCGGCAGGCCGGCCGGTTGCAGGTCGACGGGGCTGGTGACCCGGAAGCACTTCTCCCGGTGCGCCTTGAGCATGTTGGAGAAGCGGAAGCGCTGACCGCACACCTCGCAGGGGTACGGCTTCTCGCCCGTGTGTGCGTGCGCCGGTGCCTCTTCATGTTGGGCCGGCTGGTGAAGCTCTTCCCACAGATCTCACAGATGAACGGCTTCTCTCCTGTGGCCAGAGGGAGAGAGACAGTCAGCATCCCTGACCAATCAGAGTAGCCCTGAACACTCACAGGAGCCCTGACCAATCAGAGCAGCCCTGACCAATCACAATAGCTCTGTCCAATCACAGCAGCCCTGACCAATCACAGCAGCCCCGACCGATCACAGCATCCCTGACCAATCACAGCAGCCCTGAACACTCATAGCAGCCCTGTCCAATCACAGCAGCCCTGAACAATCACAGCAACCCTGTCCAATCACAGCAACCCGACCAATCACAGCAACCCTGACCAATCAGAGCAGCCCGGAACAATCAGAGCAGCCTCGACCAATCACAGCAGCCCTGAACAATCCCCTATCAGCACAAGCAACTGAATGGCCCAGTATCACCAAACTTGGTAGGCTTGTTTGGATGGCTTTACTGTTGGATCCCTTAAAGTATGGCACAGGCTAAACACCTGATGGCACTATAGTGCACCTGACAGAATTCTGACATTTACAAGCCCACCCCCATCCCCATTTGCCCTAGTCACAAAATTTGGTACTAGGGATGTTAACAGTTAATCGATTAACTGTCAATTGTCAATAAGAATGTTAATTCATTTTATTGGTTAAACAATTAAATTTCAAAATACCATTTCAATGAGTAACCTAATGCTAGTGATTATATTTCAGGTGATTAGAATTTAGATCGATGTGACTATGACTATGAGTAAAACTTGCAACTTGCCACCATTGCACAGTATTCTCCAGCTGAAATATGACTCAAGTCTTAAATGAAGACGCATTACATCCCAATGACGCTGGTTTTGACACGTTAAATGCCCACAGAACAACTAGTCTCACAGACCACATTACGACTCCGCCCAGTTTTTTATATTTGGTGGATTATGATTTTGAGTGGAGTTCCCCTTTAAGAGCACTGTTATGTCTGAAAAGGGTTTCCTTGGTTTGGTGAACAGCTCTTCCTTCCCAGGGCAGTTTATTTACCCCTGTACATCAGTACCAGTCACCTGGGCAATGAACACAGGCAGGGCAAAGACTCCCAAAAATAAATACCTCCCAAATATCTATAAACAGTGAAAGTGTAGATGGATTCACAAGTAGCACAGAAAAATAATCCACACAAAAAGAGGCAAATAACCCATATCACCTATTAAATGTGCAGAGGAAAATACACATTTCAAATACTGATACACATGGATTTTAAATGCTGCCCATCCACGAGTCCAGGAGACTCCAAAATGGACGCCAGGAGACTCCCACCTCCCCGACAGACACAGAAAACCCCATTTCCCCTCTGACCTCCAACTGCAGAAAAACAAGAGCCATTACTGTGGGTATGAAAAATGCTGAAATGCATAAAAATACACCAGTTGAAAAATTCAAGATTCAAAATTCAAGATTCCAAAACTTTATTGTCCATTAATGCAAGCAATAGTGGAAATTTGTCTTTCGCTAGTGCATAGCTCACGTAGAGATACAATACAGAACATATAAGAACATCAAATGTACACAAAAAGACAACACAGTACATGTAGTAAAATCTCATGCAGAAAAAGGTAAAATGCAGTAAAAAGTGGTGTACTAAACAGGAGTAAGAGTTAAAAGTTAAGAAGTTAAAAGTTGACCAGTGGCATTTACAAATTAAATACTAAATGTAAAGTGCTGTATGCTAGCTCAGTAAGTCCATGCAAACGTGAGAAGTACAAATGTAAAATGGCAACTGGCTATATGCTCCTAGGGCTTTGCCACAGGCATATTAAACACATGAGAGGCTGTTCTGCTGGTTCCTCTGATATTTTTGTGTTTCTGTCATTTTCAGGTTTTGTGTGTTATTGCCATTTTTATGTTTTATGTCTGTCATTGTCGGCATGTATGCATATGATTCTGGCTGCTTTCTTGGCCAAGTCACTCTTACAAAAGACAAAAAGGTGTGGGAGGGGGCAGGACAGGAGCCTGGTGCGTGAGGGCGGGCAGGACAGGGGCCCGGTGTGTGTGGGAGGGGGGGGCAGGACAGGGCCCGGTGCGTGTGGGAGGGGGAAGGGGGCAGGACAGGGGCCCGGTGCGTGTGGAGGGGGAAGGGGGCAGGCCAGGGGCCCGGTGCGTGTGGAGGGGGAAGGGGGCAGGACAGGGGCCCGGTGCGTGTGGAGGGGGAAGGGGGCAGGCCAGGGGCCCGGTGCGTGTGGAGGGGGAAGGGGGCAGGACAGGGGCCCGGTGCGTGTGGAGGGGGAAGGGGGCAGGCCAGGGGCCCGGTGCGTGTGGAGGGGGAAGGGGGCAGGCCAGGGGCCCGGTGCGTGTGGAGGGGGGGAAGGGGGCAGGCCAGGGGCCCGGTGCGTGTGGAGGGGGAAGGGGGCAGGACAGGGGCCCGTGTGCGTGTGGAGGGGGAAGGGGGCAGGGCAGGGCGTGTGGAGGGGGAAGGGGGCAGGCCAGGGGCCCGGTGCGTGTGGAAGGGGAAGGGGCAGGCCAGGGGCCCGGTGCGTGTGGGAGGGGAGGTGGGGCAGGACAGGGGCCCGGTGCGTGTGGGAGGGGAGGTGGGGCAGGACAGGGGCCCGGTGCGTGTGGAGGGGGAGGTGGGGCAGGACAGGGGCCCGGTGCGTGCGGAGGGGGAGGGGGGGCAGGACAGGGGCCTGGTGCGTGTGGGAGGGGAGGTGGGGCAGGACAGGGGCCCGGTGCGTGTGGCGTGGCTTCGCGGTCGGCCTGCCTGATTACAGGCTGCAGCTGTGGGTTCCTGGGAGACCAGGGCGGCTCCACGACCGCACGGTTCTAAATCCGTCCCAAAAAGGCGGACGCGCGACTGCTTCACAAGTACAAAGCGCTGGGGCCCCTCGGAAAAGAGCACACCCCTGATTTTCCATGGCCTTAATTAGCCCAGGGGAACATGCAGTGTGGGAAAATGACACTCTGATCTGGGCCCAATTGCAGGCCTCACATGATGTAGACCTGGGCTTTGATGTGTTCACCCTCTCATTATGGACCGAGAGATCCCCACGCTCACTGCAGCTTCCTGCCTGGGCAGCATTACAGGGGAGATCTAACTGAAGAGACACATGTGCAGAGCCTCTGTGTAGCATTCAGATGTACCACACCGAAAACAATATCGTAAAAGCAAATCACTGTGAAGAAAACACATTCATTAAAATACATTTATGCTATATATAGGCTACAACCTAGCATGCCGGCGTTTTTGTTTTTTGTCGATGCTTACATGTGAATGGCTGACTGCTAGGAAGGCTGGTTAGCTAGCTGAGTGTATCTTTAGCGTAATTCTGACTGAATTTGCTTCTAGCACAAGCTTCGGTTGCTGCTAAAATAAGGCCAGCTCTGGCTCTCCTGCCTGGTGGGTGTGTTTTTAGGGCCCTCCCCCTGTGTGAGATGATGGCGGAGGTCGGTTCACGGGCTGACCTGTCAGTCCCTCCCACAGTACCCGTTAAGGACAGAGACCGATGACACAGCCCCTGGCTTCAGTCGGTCTGCGACCCGACGAACAAAATCGTCCAAGTTCATCAAAGCCTCCGAGCAGCAGACTGGATTAAGTGGTCACCACAGACTCGTCGCCCCTCTCCCGCTCTTTTTTGTGCGGTAAAACTCATTTGAGCGTTCCGGGGAAATACAAAAGGACCCTCCTCCGGTTTTCAGCTTTGTTTTTTCTCAATCCATTGAGCTCCTTGTACATGAGCAGGCCAGGAGTAGCAACAGCACCCTCCGTTAGCTTTTAGCAGCCAAGACGAATCATTCACATGACATCACAACCTAGCTTCTTCCAAGATAAGTGCGTCCTAGTGGCAAAAAAGCTGCTGTTTATTTTTCTAGCAACAACAGGTCAACTTCAGATTAGAATGCAGGGCCAAGTCTTGTCTAAGGTAAAAAGCAAATGCATCATATTACCCAATGCTAAAGCTCCCCTTTCAGCTCTATGACTAGACAGATGGCTCGTCTCGCATAGATACACATCTTGCCCAGCCTTGCTTGTGTGCAGTTCACCTGTCCCAGGTACTAATAGAGAAAACAACGCGCCTGTGGCTATCTGGACACTGGCAGGTAAAAGACCTATGACCCATCACCTGTTCAGCATTTCACCGTTTGAGCCTCTGTTTCCAGCTTTAGTGACCTTCCACCTCCCAACAGCCATAAAGCAGAACTATGAACCGCAATGTTGGTTGAGTTCCTGTTTGTGTTCTCACCGTATTTATCACAGGGCAGTGAACTGAACATGTCCACCCACAGCTAGACCCAACCGACCACTCAGACAGCACAAACAACCACTGCCAGACCCAACCGACTACTCAGACAGCACAAACAACCACTGCCAGATCCAACCGACTACTCAGACAGCACAAACAACCACTGCCAGACCCAACCGACTACTCAGACAGCACAAACAACCACTGCCAGACCCAACCGACTACTCAGACAGCACAAACAACCACTGCCAGACCCAACCGACTACTCAGACAGCACAAACAACCACTGCCAGACCCAACCGACTACTCAGACAGCACAAACAACCACTGCCAGACCCAACCGACTACTCAGACAGCACAAACAACCACTGCCAGACCCAACCGACTACTCAGACAGCACAAACAACCACTGCCAGACCCAACCGACTAATCAGACAGCAAAACTGTCAGACCCAACTGACCAGGCGAAGCAGAGAAATGTCACATCATCGATGTGAGCAAAAATGTAATTCAAAATGTGTCTCCAAAACTGCAATTCTCAGAAACCGAGTTTTCATTCAAGGATAAACACTGAAGACAGTTAAAGAAAAAAAAAAAAATCAGAACCTTACAATGTGGATTTCAAATGGTGAAGAGTACAATGAATGGAGACAGCTATATGTGTGCAGCATTTGAGTCCAAATTTCCCCATGGGGACAATAAAGTATATTGTATTGTATTGTGCAATGAATGTGTGCGACTTACAGAGAAAATAAGAGATGCAGAGAGTAACAAAAGCTTTTGTAAATGACATTTGTGTGTGCATGTGGTGTGTGTGCATGTGGTGCATGCACATATGCAAGTGTGCTTACGAGATAATCTGTATCCTTATTGAAAGGTGAAAATCAACATAGACTGTTTTCTATAAGAGGATATCTGCTATATTCCTAATATGCTAAGCAGTGTATGTGCGTGTGTGTGTGTGTGAGAGAGAGAGACAGACAGAGAGAGAGAGAGAGAGCATAAGCCAGACAGAGACAGAGGTGCGTCACCTGTGTGCGTCTTCATGTGCTCATCGAAGTACTGCTTCATGTTGAAGTCCTTGCCACACCACTGGCACATGAACTGCTTGTGTCCAATGTGGATGCTCATGTGGGAGCGCAGCTGGTACTTGTATTGGAACCTCTCATCACAGTTCTGCAGAGAGGGGACACAAGACGCTCATCTTAAATCTGAGACCTCAGAACTACACGGGACACTGACGGATGATGTCCCCTCACACCTGGAACAGGACGTATTGGAGGGCATGTCAATTTCAGGACATCCTCAGGTACTGGGTACCTTCAGGTTGCAAAGCTTGGCCAATAAGGAATCCGCTTAAGTGCAGTCAACCAATCAGCTTTCATTCCTCATCAACACTTTCATCCTTCAACCAATAAGCCAAATGGTAGCCATATAGCCATTATAACAGAGGGTAGGAGGATATGGATCAACAGGTTCACCCAGGTATAAGCCTCTCATATCTCTCACACATGTCATAGAGGTGTCAGAAGATGGGCAGGGTTTCTGCTGTCCTGACTGCAGTGGGAAGATGGGCAGGGTTTCTGCTGCCCTGACTGCAGTGGGAAGATGGGCAGGGTTTCTGCTGTCCTGACTGGAGTGGGAAGATGGGCAGGGTTTCTGCTGTCTTGACTGCAGTGGGAAGTTCATTCCACCACTGTGAATCAAAACAGACAGGAGGCCTGGAAGCCAGATGCCCAGTGGTAGCAGAATGGAGAGGTCTGCTCCGTGTGTAGGGTCTGATGAATGGAGAGGTTTGCTAGGTGTGTAGGGTCTGATGAATGTAGCGGTTATGGAGCAAACGCTTTAGCTGTCCAATAGGATAGCATTTAAACGTTCTGAATTAGATACTGGTAGCCAGAGGAGAGAATACGTCTGACTATTTAATTATCCCACAGACCACTTACAAGATCTTTTTTGGCTACGTTTATTGATACGTTCATCAATGACAGCTTAAGACAGCCCTTGATTCCCAGGCTAATGCATTTTCTATGAGTGAACCAGTGTTGGTGTTTACAGCCAATGAGCAAATGCGCCAGTGGAGCACCAGAACCCTGGCCATACACTGATCAGGAAGCCCGGGCAGGAGAAAGGGGGAGGAGTTTGTAGTACACGGCTCAGGACACATGTCTAAATGTGCAAATACATGTTCATTTGGCAGAGACCCATGGGCCTTCTCCACAGGGTGCTGGACATCCAGGGCAGAGCGGGGCAGAGACCCATGGGCCTTCTCCACAGGGAGCTGGACCTCCAGGTGGGGCAGAGACCCATGGCCTTCTCCACAGGGTGCTGGACATCCAGGGCAGAGCGGGGCAGAGACCCATGGGCCTTCTCCACAGGGAGCTGGACCTCCAGGTGGGGCAGAGACTCATGGCCTTCTCCACAGGGAGCTTTAGGGCGTAGCTGCACTCGCTTCGCCTCGATGACAGAGGAAGTGCCACGCCCGAACCTCCACTGCGGCCGTGTTATTACAGCTCTATTTCCAGAGTCCGGAGAGGCCAGCTCACAGCACTCAATGACACCCTTCTCCAAAGCTCAGAGACGGGCCTCCAGCCCCACAATCCCCCCACCTGGGCCTACTCCGAGACAGCCTGAGGGACCACCCCACAAAATCTCAAACATACCCCACTCCCACAAGTCCATTTTTAATGCTAAGGGTTTGCCTAGTAATCCAGTTTTCCCACAGCCACTAACTACGCCAAAGCCCCACCTACTACAAGCCAGAAGTACAAGGCTCCGCCCTGCCGTCTGTGTAATCAGTGCTCTGCTGTGGTTTCCCGATGCTAACTTTGCCCCACTACAAATACACACAACATGCCCACGCGTCAATTTACGACTGAATGAGTGTTTCAAAGCCGTGAAGCCACCCGCTATTCCCATGATATGACAATATTTATTCAGTGGCGTTCTGCTGGAGAACGTGAGTGCCGTTTTCCTGGATTCCGATGCAAAACAAGGCAGCTCTCGTTTTAGCTTCGAGAGGCTGCCTGAATGGCTGTTTTGTGTTGTTCGTTCCTGAAATCTCAGCAGCTGGCGAATGGTACACTCGCTCTTTTACGGTAAGGGAGTATGTGCTGACGGTGGCATTCAAAGAGGGACTTCAGAGTTTCTGAGGAACGTCATTATGGCAGTTATACATCTCCCAGTGCTCGACAGTGGTAATTTGCAACACGTAACCACAGAGTAATGGCAGTGTCTCAGAATAACTGCTCTCCACTGCAGCCACTAGACCAACCAAACAAACACGAAAGCTACTGAAAGAGCAGCTCCCCTTAGCAGTAAAGCAACTGCCCAGCTGCAGTGGAGGACCATCCACATGCTACAGCACCAGCTAGTGGTGAATCTGAGTCAGATGACTAACAGTCATTCCGAACATTTCAACATGACATGCTCACATTGCAAATTTACCACAAGCAGAGTAGGGGGTAACGTGTTAGGCTTAAGGGTAAGACTAGCTAATGGAATGGACAAAACAATGAACTTCTGACCTTGGAAAGATTCATTCACGTTAGTTAAACTAACAGAAAAAAGGATAAGAACACCATTGCTAACTCTATGCTGTGCAATTGCCTGTCAACGGCCAAGAGCAGCAGTTCACACTTAAAGAAGCATTTGCACAGCAAGCACAGCACAACGACACCTGAGGAGAAAAACCACAAGCTAACCACTGTAGAAGATGAGCTTGGGATGGGCGCTACAATACTGTTCCCCTGAGAGAGCTACACGAGCTAGTAAATGTGGTGGGGGACATTCTGCTGCTTTTGACTTCATATTTCCACTGTACTGTAAAAAAAATAAATACATAACCGTAAACGAGCTTTGTGTCAGCCATTATTTAAAGTGTAACAACTGGTGAAGAGGGAATCATTTTCAAGACTCTTGATTTTTCAGTCTCAGAGATTTAAGGATAATTTGATAGAATGCAAAACAACCTGTCTCATCTGATCAAATTACATACACCCTTAAACTGGCATTAAAAAGTACATTTGATTGAATCTTGGGGCACATTTCTGGTGGGAAATTGCTCAGGATATTTAAAAAACCATTAAAACTCTACTGGGGTGGCAGTGTAGTATAATGTTAAGCAGCTGATATTGTAACTTAAAGGTTACAGGTTCGATTCCCCGGTAGGACACTGCCGTTGTACCCTTGAGCAAGGTACTTAACCTGCATTGCCTCTGCATCCATTTACACAGCTGGATATATACTAAGTAAAATAAATAAATAAATAACTAAATAACTGTTGTGTAAGTCGCTCTGCTAAATGCCTGTACTGTAATGTCAATTACATTAATGGGAAAGCAGCAACAAACCAGGGATGAAAATATCCACCTTTCTACAGTCAGGTTGTGGGTTCTGATGCTGTGAGCATGTGTGGGTTGTAGTTTTGAATGGTTTGAGCAGGTCTGTTGTGGCTCCTGACAGACTGAGCAACTTGTGGTCGTGGGTTCTGATAGTTCGAGCAGGTCTGGGTTGTACGTTGTAATGGTTTGAGCAGGTCTGGATTGTGGGTTCTGATGGTTTGAGCAGGTCTGGGTTGTAGGTTGTCATGGTTTGAGCAGGTCTGGATTGTGGGTTCTGATGGTTTGGTTTGGTTTGGGGGTTAGGTTAGAGCGGGGTTGGGAGCAGCAGTGGGTGGGGTTAGGGTCGTGAGGAGCTGTGGGCGGGGTTAGGGTTAGGACGGGGTTGTGGGCGTGGTCAGGAGCAGCAGTGGGCACTGCCACTGGGTTGGGAGCAGCAGTGGGCGTGGTTAGGAGCAGCAGTGGGTGGGGTTAGGGCGGGGTTAGAAGCAGCAGTGGGCGGGGTTGGAGAAGCAGTGGGCGGGGTTGGGAGAAGCAGTGGGTGGGGTTAGGAGCAGCAGTGGGCGGGGTTAGGGCGGGGTTGGGAGCAGCAATGGGCGGGGTTGGGAGCAGCAGTGGGTGGGGTTAGGGTGGGGTTGGGAGCAGCAGTGGGTGGGGTTAGAGCGGGCTTAGGAGCAGCAGTGGGCGGGGTTAAGGCGGGGTTAGGAGCAGCAGTGGGCGGGGTTAGGGCGGGGTTGGGAGCAGCAGTGGGTGGGGTTAGGGCAGGGTTGGGAGCAGCAGTGGGTGGGGTTAGGGCGGGGTTGGGAGCAGCAGTGGGCGGGGTTAGGGCCAGGTTAGGAACAGCAGTGGGCGGGGTTAGGGCCAGGTTAGGAGCAGCAGTGGGCGGGGTTAGGGCGGGGTTGGGAGCAGCAGTGGGTGAGGTTAGGGCCAGGTTAGGAGCAGCAGTGGGCGGGGTTGGGAGCAGCAGTGGGCGGGGTTAGGGCAGGGTTGGGAGTAGCAGTGGGCGGGGTTAGGAGCAGCAGTGGGCGGGGTTGGAAGCAGCAGTGGGCGGGGTTGGGAGCAGCAGTGGGCGGGGTTAGGGCAGGGTTGGGAGTAGCAGTGAGCGGGGTTAGGGCCAGGTTAGGAGCAGCAGTGGGTGAGGTTAGGGCAGGGTTGGGAGCAGCAGTGGGCGGGGTTAGGAGCAGCAGTGGGCGGGGTTAGGGCCAGGTTAGGAGCAACAGTGGGTGAGGTTAGGGCGGGGTTGGGAGCAGCAGTGGGTGGGGTTAGGAGCAGCAGTGGGCGGGGTTAGGGCAGGGTTGGGAGCAGCAGTGGGCAGGGTTAGGGCGGGGTTGGGAGCAGCAGTGGGCGGGGTTAGGGCGGGGTTGGGAGCAGCAGTGGGGGGCCTTACCTCACAGCGAAAGGGTTTCTCTCCAGAGTGCTGCAGAGAATGCACCTTCAGAGACATGCTGCGCTTGAAGGACTTCCCACAGGTCTCACAGGTAAAGGGCATGTCCTTAGTGTGGGCTACAGAGAGAGGAGAGAGAGGTAAACAGCATGTCCTTAGTGTGGGCTACGGAGAGAGAGAGAGAGAGAGAGAGGGAGAGAGAGAGAGGTAAACAGCATGTCCTTAGTGTGGGCTATGGAGAGAGGGAGAGAGAGAGAGAGAGAGGTAAACAGCACATCCTTAGTGTGGGCTATGGAGAGAGAGAGAGGGAGAGAGAGAGAGGTAAACAGCATGTCCTTAGTGTGGGCTATGGAGAGAGAGAGAGGGAGAGAGAGAGAGGTAAACAGCATGTCCTTAGTGTGGGCTATGGAGAGAGGGAGAGAGAGAGAGAGAGAGGTAAACAGCACATCCTTAGTGTGGGCTATGGAGAGAGGGAGAGAGAGAGAGAGAGGTAAACAGCATGTCCTTAGTGTGGGCTATGGAGAGAGGGAGAGAGAGAGAGAGGTAAACAGCATGTCCTTAGTGTGGGCTATGGAGAGAGGGACAGATGTAATAGTTTTTTATTTTTGTTTATTTATTTTTGTGATGTTCTTCACTCCTTAATTAATGTCATTTGTTTCTTTTTTACACTGTGAATACACTTAATATTATTATTATTATTATTATAGTGTTGTGGGTCACACTTGTTACATGTTTATGTGGTTTCCATGTTTCCACATGTTATACATGTGTCTTACTTTGGAAATATGACTGTAGTTATCCTGCCAATAAAGCAAATTGAAATTGAAGAAGACAGGACGTCACCTACCAACCATGTGCTTGCGGACGTGCGCCATGGTGTAGAACTTCTTCTCACAGATCTCGCAGGCAAACTTCTTCTCTGCGTAGCCGTGCACAATCTTAATGTGCTCATGCAGCGACCACAGCTTCTTAAAGGACTTACTGCAGGAGACGCACTGTACCGGAGGAAATAAACACACACACGTCACACGCGCACACAGGCAAACATAAATACACACACACACACACACACACACACGTCACACGTGCACACAGGCAAACATAAACACACACACACACACGTCACACGTGCACACAGGCAAACATAAATACATAAACACACACACACACACACACACACACACGTCACACGTGCACACAGGCAAACATAAATACACAAACACACACACACACACGTCACACGTGCACACAGGCAAACATAAATACACAACACACAACACACACACACATGACATGTGCACACAGGCAAACAAAATACACAAACACACGCACACACACACACACGTCATACGTGCACACAGGCAAACAAATACACAAACACACGAACACACACGTCATACATGCACACAGGCAAACATAAATACATAAACACACACGCATGCACAAGTGCACACACACACACATCACACCACACACAACACACACGCAAATATAAATACATGAACACACACACGCACACACACACACACACACACACACACACACACACACACACACACACACACACAGCGCCCGTGCACACAGGCACACACACAACAGCATGTCATCTGTACCTATAATACCCCACACACCTCAGAGGACATGAGTTCAGCTGGCTCGGATAAATTCTGAAGCAGCTGGCACAGAAGTTCAATGAGTGAATAAATGATTCATTTAAAGATCTGTTGACTTATTCTCGCATTACAAAATCGCAGCAGCACAAAAACAAACAGCCTTCTGAACTCAGTGTTTCCCCACCACCTTCCACCTCCTGCACCGCACCAATAAGCAGTCACATCACCCCATATGCATGCAAGTTCCCTCAAAGGGCCGCAATCCTACACGGGTCACCCCATATGCATGCAAGTTCCCTCAAATTAAAGCCGACAGTCTGCACTTTGACCTCATATTCATGGTTTTATTTCAAGCCCTTATGTGTTGGAGTGCAGAGCCAAAACAACAAAACGCGTGTCACTGTCCATATACCTTTGCATTTAACTATATAAACAAAGAAGTATAGAAACAAGAAAAAGCAGAACATATGGAAAGCGTTTAATATGTATTTCTACAGTGAAGTTACTGCGGCAAACCACAATAAAGCCAATCAAAGCAATCAATACATTACTGAAGGACAAACCGAACCCCGACCAAAACTCCTTTAGGTCCTGAGGAAATAAAGGTAGCTGGTTTCCAGAGCCTCTAGTGCCCTCTGCTGTCATTCAGAAGTAATTACATCTAAACTCGGAATGAGCGTGGCAGTGATTCAGTGCTAGCAGACATCCTTCAAACATGCAGAAATATGCTGAGCGGAGGTAAATGGAGGTTCCTGCGATGGTGCAGGGCTCTAGCACCTCAAAGCAGAATTAGCCAACATGGTAACACGGTGCTTATAGGAGATTGGTGGGGAATCCAGGAAGTAGACTGATTTGGACTTGTTACTCCAGTGCTGTCAAGAGTTTCTGCTGGAAACTCAATCTGTAAATAATGTGCTGAAGAGAACAACCCGACTGACCCCAGATCAGTACTGAGAGTCTGATGTTCCTGTGTGTGGTACCTGGTACCTAATGCATCTGTGTGGTTTTAACAGCGAGTGGGAACTGGATGCGCTGACCCCAGATCAGTACTGAGAGTCTGATGTTCCTGTGTGTGTGGTTTTAACAGCGAGTGGGAACTGGATGCGCTGACCTCAGGTCAGTAATGTACCAGTGGTCGCACTAGCCATTGAATGCGGGACACTTCAAAATCTGCCTTCTACACTAAATCACTTGCGTTCTGATAAAAATAACTTTTTTTTGCCATAATATGCGAACTCAATAACACAATGAATGTGTGTCCCTCATTATTTTATAATAATACTTCTAACAGAAACAGGATGAAATAGTGTAACTGTCAGGATTAAATAAGCTATAAATAATGTTGTGGCATTCTAATCAAAACTCATTTTTGCTACACAGGCTAAAAAAATTTTTTTAAATACCAGGAGCGGTTTCTGTTTTAATTTAGCAAGCTAGCTAGAGCGTGACATCTCGTTTTCAACTTTTCATTCAAATTAAGCACACTCATTAAATCTCACAATACTGCCAACGGTTGTGTAAATATGAGCAATAAACACAGATGTCAGACGCCAACCACAGGCTCAAAGAAACAGGAGTAATTATTTTGTTGTGGTCCAAGTCTGGGTCATCGCCCATTGTAATCTTAAAAAAAGACTCTGGAATATCTGTGCTCACAGAATGCAGTGCATTTCTACCCTGCATTTTAACCGCTTTCTCTGTGAAAAACAGAATCCTGCGTTACCATGACCACTGTGCCCCTGTGTGGGGGTAACAGCAGTAATGCCCCTGTGTGGGGGTAACAGCAGTAATGCCCCTGTGTGGGGGTAACAGCAGTAATGCCCCTGTGTGGGGGTAACAGCAGTAAGGCCCCTGTGTGGGGGTAACAGCAGTAATGCCCCTGTGTGGGGGTAACAGCAGAATTGCCCCAGTGTGGGGGTAACAGCAGTAATACCCCAGTGTGGGGGTAACAGCAGTAAAGCCCCAGTGTGGGGGTAACAGCAGTAATGCCCCAGTGTGGGGGTAACAGCAGTAAGGCCCCAGTGTGGGGGTAACAGCAGTAAGGCCCCAGTGTGGGGGTAAGAGCAGTAAGGCCCC
>CM045899.1:2457554-2530054 GCA_025169545.1 Anguilla japonica
CTAGGAATGAAGAACGTCAAGGGAATGACCGAAAGATGGGGAGATAAGACACCATAATGAAATAAAGCTGCAAGCTGCAATTAAGGGGGCCAAGCACAAATATCCAACAGAAGTAGTATAGTGACCCATAGGCCAATAGATAGAACATATTTTTGCTGCAAAATACTAGAACAACCTCCACTCTTCTATGAAGGCTTTATACTAGAAGTTGGAGCCTTGCTACAGGAATTTGCTTCCATTCAGCCAGAAGAGCATTAGTGAGGTCGGGCACTGATTGGGCGATTAAACCTGGCACACAGTTGGCTTTCCAATTGACCCCAAAGGTGTTGTGTGGGGTTGAGGTCAGGGCTCTGTGCAGGCCAGTCAAGTTCTTCCACATCATTCTTAACAAAACCACCTCTATATGAACCTTGCTATATGCTCGGGGGCATCCTTCCCCAAACTGTTGCCACAAAGTTGGAAGCACAGAATTGTCTTGAATGTCACTGCATTTAGATTTGCCTTCACTGGAACTAAGGGGTCTAAGTCCAAACCAGGAAAAACAGCCCCAGACCAAGGGTGTCCAAAAACAGAGAGAGACAGTGAGGATATACACTCACTCTCTCTCTCTGTTTCTCTCTCTCTCTCTCTCACACACACACACACCCCCCCACACAAACAAACGCACACACCCATCAGCCAAGGTCACAGCTCGTAACAGGACTGGAAAGTGTCACTCATTTTCCTGTGACCCCTGGCAACCCCAGTGACCTCATCTGACTGAGATGTGCTGACTCATCACAGTACCGAGGCGGGTCTGGCCGTTTTTAACGGTCATGTTTACATAACATCACAGTAAGGCGTGCGACAGATGCTCTAGACCACAGACATTTGTGGATTACATACACAAAAAAACCGAACCAAAAACGCTAGTGCCACAACTAAAGATAACAATTAATACATAAACCTACAATGCAGACAATTCCCATAGCAGGGGAGGATGTGTATGCCAATGCAGTGCTTTAAGTAGTAAATCTAATTAAGGGCACAGTGTTACGCATAAATAAAAAAAGAGCTGTAAACCCCTGATAAATTCTGTGTTCATTAATTGAGGGCTAACTGAGGCAGGATTCAGAGCAAACGGGGGTTTCTGATTGCGGTTGAGCTTTAATATGTCACAGTCCTTAACTGACCTCAAAAGGTAATCACCTCTCACATCCTGCTTCTGTTACCGGACGGCTTAGCCGAAATGAGCACTGAAGAGCCTGCTTCCTCCTGCAGCCCTTTCACATCTGGGGGCAGGGCGAGACTGCCAGGCCCCAGGCGTGCTTCAGGACCCAGGACTTCTCCTTCTCCCGCTGCTAAAACTGTCCCCCTTCACATCTCCCTCCACAGGCCGCTGATATCAGTTGGGATCAAACTCCGTACCTCGGGGGGTCCCTAACAGGATGGCTCCATTATAACTTCAGAAGTTCACCAGACCCTACACACCCATCAGACCTCTCTGTTCGGCCCTTGCCCTTCCCCCCGGTGCTCCAGCACTACCAGGTCACGCCTCCTGTCTGCTCTGCCCCCTGGTGGTGGAATGAGCTAACCCACTACAGTCAGGACAGCAGAATCCCTGCCCAATTTCCGAAAGAGAGTGAAGAACCCCCCCTTCAGACCCCGGCCCTCCTGACCCCCTTTAGTCTTCACCTTTTGGGTCAGTAATGTTACAGGTACAGCTGAGTAACAGGTACCTTGGTCTACAGCAGTAACAATCGCTTTGCTCAGTGAACTTACTCAGTGACTGATTATTAATGGGCCCCTGTGTTCTCCACACTGGTAAGTGACCCTGGGAAAGTGACCCTGGGTAAGTGACCCTGGGTAAGTGGCTCTGGGTAAGTGACCCTGGGTAAGTGGCTCTGGGTAAATGGCTCTGGGTAAGTGGCGCTGGGTAAGTGGCCCTGGGTAAGAGTCCACACAGTGACTGTAATGTCAAGTTACGCCCAGGAAGTTGAGTCAAACTAGAATGATGACGCCCTGAAACACCCACTTCTCACCAGGGGATGTGAAAATCTCTACTCACAGGCTGAGATTTCTCTACCCAGTAAAAGTCCCACAGATAAAATCCACCTAAAAAGGGCATAAAATAATGAGCAAACTATTACTGCATGTCCTCACGAATCCAGCATGAAGAAGCCTGCAGGCAGAAATCCCTGTGAATACAGAGTGAATCTGCACAGGGGGCAGAAATCCCTGTGAATACAGAGTGAATCTGCACAGGGGGCAGAAATCCCTGTGAATACAGAGTGAATCTGCACAGGGGGCAGAAATCCCTGTGAATACAGAGTGAATCTGCACAGGGGGCAGAAATCCCTGTGAATACAGAGTGAATCTGCACAGGGGGCAGGAATCCCTGTGAATACAGAGTGAATCTGCACAGGGGGCAGAAATCCCTGTGAATACAGAGTGAATCTGCACAGGGGGCAGGAATCCCTGTGAATACAGAGTGAATCTGCACAGGGGGCAGGAATCCCTGTGAATACAGAGTGAATCTGCACAGGGGGCAGGAATCCCTGTGAATACAGAGTGAATCTGCACAGGGGGCAGGAATCCCTGTGAATACAGAGTGAATCTGCACAGGGGGCAGAAATCCCTGTGAATACAGAGTGAATCTGCACAGGGGGCAGGAATCCCTGTGAATACAGAGTGAATCTGCACAGGGGGCAGGAATCCCTGTGAATACAGAGTGAATCTGCACAGGGGGCAGAAATCCCTGTGAATACAGAGTGAATCTGCACAGGGGGCAGGAATCCCTGTGAATACAGAGTGAATCTGCACAGGGGGCAGAAATCCCTGTGAATACAGAGTGAATCTGCACAGGCTTCGCTTCACTTTTTATATAAATGCAATTAGCAGCAGAAATCCTGGTCTTACCCTGCAAACCTAATATCATGCACCCCTCTTCACACAAACACAGCTCTGGAAAAATTTAGAGACCGCCTGATATTCTCAGAAGAAGAATTTGGGTTAGGGTGATGCTGAGAATCGGGGTTACTCCACCTAATACCGATTGCTGATGCTTCCTAAGGAAGACACTGTGATCTGTATGATTTATTTACGGGTATAAACTTGTTTAGTTTGCTTTATTTATGCGTATAAACTTGTTTAGTTTGCTTTATTTATGGGTATAACCTTGTTTAGTTTGCTTTATTTACGGGTATAAATTTGTTTAGTTTGCTTTATTTATGGGTATAAACTTGTTTAGTTTGCTTTATTTATGGGTATAAACTTGTTTAGTTTGCTTTATTTACGAGTATAAATTTGTTTAGTTTGCTTTATTTATGGGTATAAACTTGTTTAGTTTGCTTTATTTATGGGTATAAACTTGTTTAGTTTGCTTTATTTACGAGTATAAACTTGCTAAGTTTGCTTTATTTATGGGTATAAACTTGTTGTTTGCTTTATTTATGGGTATAAACTTGTTTAGTTTGCTTTATTTACAGGGTATAAACTTGTTAAGTTTGCTTTATTTACAGGTATAAACTTATTTATTTTGCTTTATTTATGGGTATAAACTTGTTTAGTTTGCATTATTCATTGTGTATTTTGACCAGTTGCCATTTTCTGAAAACAAAACACACAAAAAAAATTGTGAAACTGGAAATTTCCAATTCTAAGACGACAGAGCTGCTGCTGGTAAAACCCCCTCCTCGGGGTTGGTTTGCTGATCTGAACAGTCACTGCGATAGAGCCCCGCCCACTTCACTCATATACATTATCATGCACCTGAAGCAGTGATTCTAAGCTCAGAGGTTAACCACCCACAAAAGCAGCTCTGCCACACCCCCGGCAGGAATTCTGACAGGCAGCTGAGCCCGACGGCAGTGACGCTACTGCAGGTACGCGGCGGGGAGGCGGTGTGGGGTTGTGCAGAGCCGCTCACCTGTGGGGACCTGCACCACTCTGCAGAGGCAGCACCTGCACACCTCCACACAGCCGCTGAAACACGAGCGCTTACACCCAGCGGCTGAGCGCTAACTGAGCGCGTGCGAACAAAAACATCACAAAGCCACAACCGCGCATTACGCACACGTACTGACATTTACACTTTTAGCTGCAGTAATTCCCTTTATAGTTCTGCAGCTGTGACAGGGCTGCGTGCTGAACTGCGCTTCCACAGCATTTAGAGCTGAGCTTCTGCGCTCTCCTGACCCAGCGCTCTCCCGCACCCAGCACTCTCCCAACCCAGCACTCTCCCAGCACCTAGCACTCTCCCAACCCAGCACTCTCCCGACCCAGCACTCTCCCGACCCAGCACTCTCCCGCACCCAGCGCTCTCCCAACACTCACCCAGCACCCAGCGCTCTCCCGACCCAGCAATCTCCCAGCCCAGCGCTCTCCCGACCCAGCAATCTCCCAGCCCAGCGCTCTCCCAGCCCAGCGCTCTCCCAGCCCAGCGCTCTCCCAGCCCCAGCACTCTCCCAACCCAGCACTCTCCCAGCCCAGCAATCTCCCAGCATCCAGCGCTCTCCCAACCCAGCACTCTCCCGACCCAGCACTCTCCCAGCACCCAGCGCTCTCCCAACCCAGCGCTCTCCCGACCCAGCACTCTCCCAGCGCTCTCCCGACCCAGCACTCTCCCAACCCAGCACTCTCCCAGCGCTCTCCCGACCCAGCACTCTCCCAGCCCAGCACTCTCCCGACCCAGCGCCCTCCCAGCCCAGCGTGCGACTCGCCGCACATGAGCGCTGAGGGAGAGAGTGAAACGACAGGCCCCACCTTTCTTCCTGTTTGTATTTGGCAGGGCTGTTTTCTGAGAACTCAACGGTGCAGAGACCACAGGGCGGAGGAGAAGCCTTTCCGGGGGTAACCGGCGCCGAGCGCCATCTCGAACCCATTTCCCGCCAAAGCTGCGGCAGGCTGCTACACCAGGTCACAGCGGAGTTCAGGGCCAGGTGTCGCGGGGCTCTAGTTTCGCGGAAAACTGACAGCTTAGAATGGCTGAATGGCCCGTTCTCTGTATTACGCGTTCTGCTACTCTATATATACAGTACATACCAAGTTCTCCAGGACCAGAGCTAATCAGGCTAATCACTACAGTAAGAGTGGGTCCCAGACTCTTTGGGGCCCAACCCATTGAATGAGTCACTACTGACCCACGCTGGTTAAAAGGTATTTCAGCACAGCATACAGCGCACAGTGAGTGTGCACTGTAGCCAGAGCAGCTGTGGCTAATATGCCTGATATGAGTGACACCAATGTTAAAGTCTTCTGTACAGCAAATTACGGATAAATGAGGACACTCTGCACGGCTGTATCAATGAGGACACGCTGCACGGCTGTACCAATGAGGACACTCTGCACGGCTGTACCAATGAGGACACTCTGCACGGCTGTACCAATGAGGACACTCTGCACGGCTGTATCAATGAGGACACTCTGCACGGCTGTACCAATGAGGACACTCTGCACGGCTGTATCAATGAGGACACTCTGCACGGCTGTACCAATGAGGACACGCTGCAGGGCTGTACGGCTGTACCAATGAGGACATGAGGACACTCTGCACGGCTGTACCAATGAGGACACTCTGCACGGCTGTACCAATGAGGACACTCTGCACGGCTGTACCAATGAGGACACTCTGCACGGCTGTACCAATGAGGACACTCTGCACGGCTGTACCAATGAGGACACGCTGCAGGGCTGTATCAATGAGGACACTCTGCACACTCTGCACGGCTGTACCAATGAGGACACTCTGCACGGCTGTACACTCTGGGCTGTACAATGAGGACACTCTGCACGGCTGTACCAATGAGGACACTCTGCACGGCTGTATCAATGAGGACACGCTGCACGGCTGTATCAATGAGGCATGAGGACACCTGCACTCTGCACGCACGGCTGTATCAATGAGGACACTCTGCACGGCTGTATCAATGAGGACACTCTGCACGGCTGTACCAATGAGGACACTCTGCACGGCTGTACCAATGAGGACACTCTGCACGGCTGGATAATGGAAACCTGACGGCCATTTCCCTTCAGACTACAAGGCGGGAGGATTATTGTCATTTCCCCTCTCTGTGCAGCAGCCAGGTGCCCCCACCCCCCCCCCAATCCCTTTAGATCTTGGTGCCATGGAATGTGCTTGGGATTCATTTATTTGAGTCAGGGTGTGATACTGCTCCAAGCTGCCTTTCAGACGGTTTCAAACACCACTTTACAAATGCAAACCTTGTAAAACATTTGGCCAATTAACCAACAGTTCAATGGCTCCCTTGAAAGTACTGCACCGCCAGTCTCTCTCCCGGTACCTACTACAGCACTTAATGACAGATTTTAGGTGTATGCACTGACTTCTGCTATAGGATGTAGCGCTGCTAACACGATACCGTGCCTCTACTCTGTCAAAAGTTTTTGCATGCAATTATGCAAGCCGCTCGGGATAGCAAACCCTGTGTGTGCATGAGCAAGTCATTGCAGACCTAAACCTATATGTGCATGAGCAAGTCACTGCACACCTAACGCTGTGTGTGCATGAGTGAGTCACTGCACACCTAACCTTGAGTGTGCATGAGCACCTAACCCTGTGTGCGCATGAGCGAGTCACTGCTGCACACCTAACCCTGAGTGTGCATGAGCACCTAACCCTGTGTGTGCATGAACACCTAACCCTGTGTGTGCATGAGCACCTAACCCTGTGTGTGCATGAGCGAGTCACTGCTGCACACCTAACGCTGTGTGTGCATGAGCACCTAACCCTGTTTGTGCATGAGTGAGTCACTGCACACCTAACCCTGAGTGTGCATGAGCACCTGACCCTGTGTGCGCATGAGCGAGTCACTGCTGCACACCTAACCCTGAGTGTGCATGAGCACCTAACCCTGTGTGTGCATGAACACCTAACCCTGTGTGTGCATGAGCACCTAACCCTGTGTGTGCATGAGCGAGTCACTGCTGCACACCTAACGCTGTGTGTGCATGAGCACCTAACCCTGTGTGTGCATGAGCAAGTCACTGCACATCTAACCCTGTGTGTGCATGAGCAAGTCACTGCACATCTAACCCTGTGTGTGCATGAGCGAGTCACTGCACTGCACACCTAACCCTGTTTGTGCATGAGCAAGTCACTGCACACCTAACCCTGTTTGTGCATGAGCAAGTCACTGCACACATAACCCTGTGTGTGCATGAGCGAGTCATTGCAGACCTAACCCTGCATGTGCATGAGCGAGACACTGCACATCTAACCCTGTGTGTGCATGAGTGAGTCACTGCTTTGCAAACATAACCCTGTGTGTGCATGAGCACCTAACCCTGTGTGTGCATGAGTGAGTCACTGCTTTGCACAACTAACCCTGTGTGTGCATGAGCACCTAACCCTGTGTGTGCATGAGCGAGTCCCTGCACACCTAACCCTGTGTTTGCATGAGCGAGTCCCTGCACACCTAACCCTGTGTTTGCATGAGCGAGTCACTGCAGACTTAACCCTGTGTGTGCATGAGCGAGTCACTGCACACCTAACCCTGTGTGTGCATGAGTGAGTCACTGCTTTGCACACATAACCCTGTGTGTGCATGAGAGAGTCACTGCACACCTAACCCTGTGTGTGCATGAGCGAGTCACTACACACCTAACCCTGTGTGTGCATGAGCAAGTCACTGCACACATAACCCTGTGTGTGCACGAGCGAGTCACTGCACACATAACCCTGTGTGTGCACGAGCGAGTCACTGCACACCTAACCCTGTGTGTGCATGAGCGAGTCACTGCACACCTAACCCTGTGTGTGCATGTGCACCTAACCCTGTGTGTGCATGAGTGAGTCACTGCACACCTAACCCTGTGTGTGCATGAGCGAGTCACTGCACACCTAACCCTGTGTGTGCATGAGCGAGTCACTGCAGACTTAACCCTGTGTGTGCATGAGCAAGTCACTGCACACCTAACCCTGTGTATGCACGAGCGAGTCACTGCACACCTAACCCTGCGTGTGCATGAGTGAGTCACTGCAGACTTAACCCTGTGTGTGCATGAGCACCTAACCCTGCGTGTGCATGAGTGAGTCACTGCTTTGCACACATAACCCTGTGTGTGCATGAGCGAGTCACTGCTTTCCACGAATCATTCGGAGAGAAACCTTCACCCAGATTTCTGACTACAAACGAGGCGTGCAAGAGAGTCAGGCGTGCAATCAACAGCCAGGCTCAGAGCTAAGATCTGCAGGATCAACAGTCAGGCTAAGAGCTATGATCTGCAGGATCAGCAGCCAGGCTCAGAGCTAAGATCAGCAGCAGGGTCAGAGCTAAGCAGGCCACCAGCCCACTAAGGCCAAATCTCAGAGGGCAAGGCAGCACAACCCAGGCCTTAACGACAGATTATGGACAAATGGACATGGAAAGTTCTGCACAACCGGAAACCTTCTCGGAACAACATGAGCCTCTACACCACAGCAGGACAGACAGAAGCACCACACAAGCACTAGCTGACAGAATGCAGGCACCCCCTCACAACGGAGAAATCATTTTTAGCCTTCTGAATGAACGAGGTAAAAGGGACCTGCTCATGGCCCGAGCCCAGCGACCAGCAAGCTCCTACACCCAGCGAGCTCTTACGCCCAGCGAGCTCTTACACCCAGCAAGCCCAAGCGAGCTCCTACACCCAGCGAGCTCCTACACCCAGCGAGCTCTTACACCCAGCGAGCTCTTACGCCCAGCGAGCTCTTACGCCCAGCGAGCCCAAGCGAGCTCCTACGCCCAGCGATCTCCTACACCCAGCGAGCCCCAGCGAGCTCCTACGCCCAGCGATCTCCTACACCCAGGGAGCCCCAGCAAGCTCCTACGCCCAGCGATCTCCTACACCCAGGGAGCCCCAGCAAGCTCCTACGCCCAGCGAGCTCCTACGCCCAGCGATCTCCTACACCCAGGGAGCCCAAGCGAGCTCCTACACCCAGCGAGCTCTTACGCCCAGCGAGCTCTTACACCCAGCAAGCCCAAGCGAGCTCCTACACCCAGCGAGCTCTTACGCCCAGCGAGCTCTTACGCCCAGCAAGCTCTTACACCCAGCGAGCCCAAGCGAGCTCCTACGCCCAGCGATCTCCTACACCCAGCGAGCCCCAGCGAGCTCCTACGCCCAGCGATCTCCTACACCCAGGGAGCCCCAGCAAGCTCCTACGCCCAGCGATCTCCTACACCCAGGGAGCCCCAGCAAGCTCCTACGCCCAGCGAGCTCCTACGCCCAGCGATCTCCTACACCCAGGGAGCCCCAGCAAGCTCCTACGCCCAGCGAGCTCTTACACTCAGTGAACCCCAGCGAGCTCCTACGCCCAGCGAGCCCCAGCAAGCTCTACACCCAGCGAGCTCCTACACCCAGCGAGCTCTTACGCCCAGCGAGCTCCTACACCCAGCGAGCTCTTACGCCCAGCGAGCTCCTACACCCAGCGAGCTCCTACACCCAGCGAGCTCCTACACCCAGCGAGCTCTTACGCCCAGTGACCCCCAGCGAGCTCTTACACCCAGTGAGCCCCAGCGAGCTGATACACCCAGTGAACCCCAGCGAGCTCTTACACTCAGTGACCCCCAGCGAGCTCTTATGCTCAGTGACCCCCAGCGAGCTCTTATGCTCAGCGATCTCATACGCTCAGCGAGCTCTTACACCCAGCGAGCTCTTGCGCTCAGCGAGCTCATCTCAGGCGGTGAGTCACTTCAGATTTCCCTCGAAGTGCAAGCGTGAAGCTTTGATGTGGCTAGAGCCAGCCTCCCACGCAACCAGGCGGGTACAGTATTAGTAATCACAGAGCACAGAGTAATGTCACAGAGCTTTGGCTCCGTCAAACGCAGAATAGACATCTGACAAACCCTTTAAGTACCTGCTCTTTCCAGCAGCTTGGTCCTCAACAAGACAACAGTAAAGAGATAAAATCTTACAGCAATGATTTTGACTTCAACAGCCAAACAAAAGAACAAAAGTTATACATTTTTAGGTATACACAAGGCTCCAGACTAACTTTTTACATTGGTTGCACTAGTGCGCCTGACTTTTTCATTTAGGTGCACCAGCACATAATTTATGTGCACCCACAATATTTCACTGCGCATTCTGGCGCCGCAATAATACATTTTAAGTGTTACCTTTTTTGTCAGTTCCCATAGGCCTACACATTGGTAATTCTAAACACATTATGTAAATGATTGTAAACAGGAATAAAGGTGCAGATAAATGTTTTTTCTTTATTTAAATCACAGAACAAACAAGAAATCGCAATAACCTCAATTTTAAAAAAAATAAACTTAAAAAGTGCTAATGTTTAAAGTACTTGACAAACTCAGATAAATAAATCAAACTCCAATAACTCAAACAAAAGTGTGTGCTGCTCCTGGAGGAGTACAGGGCATGGTTTCACACACTAGTGATGTGCGGATCGGCATGTACGCATAAATCATCCACCCGAACAAATTATATTCTCCGATTTAGAGACCCACACCTGATCACACATTATCGTTATTTCTCATTGTTTCGCAGCTGTTGCATATGACATACCCAGCACTTGACTCGTCATAGTTAAGTATTTCACTAAATCGCTCCCACACGGAACTTCTGCCCTTCCTTTATTTTGTTTTTAATTCTCCTTTTTTAATTTTCTCTTGGATCTTTTTTGTCTCCATTGCTGCTTAAGACAAATGGACGCCACAATTGGTGCAATGAGTCTAGTCTGTTAATTTGTGCCTGACTAAGAATGAAGCTTAAAATATGTTCACATTTTAGAGAATGTAATTAATATTTTCCTCATTAATGATGCATTATTTCACCCACCCGTAACCCATCCGCTATTAATCAGAATGTTAATTTTTATGACTCGGCCCACCCGATCCGCAAATTAACTGCGGTGCCCCCGAAGAAGAATATCAGGGTCAGAGCCAATCAGAGGCAGAGTAGGGGAGAAGGGTCCAACCGCGGGTCTTCTCAGAATGCGGGAGGGAAAAAAAAAAGAAAAAAAAAGCGCTACACACATACGCACAGAGACAGACCTGCTAAATGTCAGGCGCACCAAAGCAACCAAATGTTTAGTCGCACTCTGGAGCCTTGTATATGCATTCAGTGTTTTGAAAAATACATGAAAGTATTCAATCGAAACATAAAAAATACCAATTTGATAAATCAGTAACTGAAATTTAATTTCAAATCATTATTTTAAAAATAGTAATCTAGGTCACTACAAAGAAAAATCCACAAAAGACTTGGTGCATGTAATTATTATTACCTGGAATTTACTTTTATAGCACAAAAACACATCACAAATTCAGTTTGAACAAAGATGTTTGTGCCAAGTCAAACGTATCCAACTAATAAAAAGTCCATATGATTTCCATTTAGATGCCTTTGTGCCTTTTTCACTAGAAAAATGAAGACAAAGTCCACTAAAGTTGGCCTACTAGCATCATACCTGCAGAACTTAGGACACAGACACAATAGGAAACAGAGCTGCCCTGAGCCAATCACACACCTGCTGCCAAAATCACAAAGTCGTTTAGAGTACAAATGAGGTGAACATCAGCGTCTACACAAACATCTGCACCAGACAGAATTAACGGTCAAGGCCTCAGAGCAAAATGTTTTGATGGGAGCCACTGTAACTGCGCTCTGTGCACGCATTCATGGTGGAAACCATCGGCACGCCAGCACACGACACCACTGCAGCGGACTACACAGGTCACAGGCTGAATCCTTTATTCTGCTCACAGGCTGAACCCTTTATTCTGCTCACAGGCTGAATCCTTTATTCTGCTCACAGGCTGAATCCTTTATTCTGCTCACAGTCACAGGCTGAACCCTTTATTCTGCTCACAGGCTGAACCCTTTATTCTGCTCACAGGCTGAACCCTTTATTCTGCTCACAGGCTGAATCCTTTATTCTGCTCACAGTCACAGGCTGAACCCTTTATTCTGCTTACAGTAACAGGCTGAATCCTTTATTCTGCTCACAGTAACAGGCTGAATCCTTTATTCTGCTCACAGTAACAGGCTGAATCCTTTATTCTGCTCACAGGTCACAGGCTGAATCCTTTATTCTGCTCACAGGCTGAATCCTTTATTCTGCTCACAGTCACAGGCTGAACCCTTTATTCTGCTTACAGTAACAGGCTGAATCCTTTATTCTGCTCACAGTAACAGGCTGAATCCTTTATTCTGCTCACAGTAACAGGCTGAATCCTTTATTCTGCTCACAGGTCACAGGCTGAATCCTTTATTCTGCTCACAGTTACAAGCTGAATCCTTTATTCTGCTCACAGTCACAGGCTGAATCCTTTATTCTGCTCACAGTCACAGGCTGAACCCTTTATTCTGCTCACAGTAACAGGCTGAATCCTTTATTCTGCTCACAGGCTGAATCCTTTATTCTGCTCACAGGCTGAATCCTTTATTCTGCTCACAGGCTGAACCCTTTATTCTGCTCAGAGGCTGAATCCTTTATTCTGCTCACAGTCACAGGCTGAACCCTTTATTCTGCTCACAGTCACAGGCTGAATCCTTTATTCTGCTCACAGGCTGAATCCTTTATTCTGCTCACAGGCTGAACCCTTTATTCTGCTCACAGTCACAGGCTGAACCCTTTATTCTGCTCAGAGGCTGAATCCTTTATTCTGCTCACAGTCACAGGCTGAACCCTTTATTCTGCTCACAGGTCACAGGCTGAACCCTTTATTCTGCTCACAGGTCACAGGCTGAACCCTTTATTCTGCTCACAGGCTGAATCCTTTATTCTGCTCACAGTAACAGGCTGAATCCTTTATTCTGCTCACAGGTCACAGGCTGAATCCTTTATTCTGCTCACAGTTACAAGCTGAATCCTTTATTCTGCTCACAGTCACAGGCTGAATCCTTTATTCTGCTCACAGTCACAGGCTGAACCCTTTATTCTGCTCACAGTCACAGCCTGAACCCTTTATTCTGCTCACAGGCTGAATCCTTTATTCTGCTCACAGGCTGAATCCTTTATTCTGCTCACAGGCTGAACCCTTTATTCTGCTCACAGGCTGAACCCTTTATTCTGCTCACAGGCTGAACCCTTTATTCTGCTCACAGTCACAGCCTGAACCCTTTATTCTGCTCACAGGCTGAATCCTTTATTCTTCTCACAGGCTGAATCCTTTATTCTGCTCACAGGCTGAACCCTTTATTCTGCTCACAGTCACAGCCTGAACCCTTTATTCTGCTCACAGGCTGAATCCTTTATTCTTCTCACAGGCTGAATCCTTTATTCTGCTCACAGGCTGAATCCTTTATTCTTCTCACAGGCTGAATCCTTTATTCTGCTCACAGTAACAGGCTGAATCCTTTATTCTGCTCACAGTTACAAGCTGAATCCTTTATTCTGCTCACAGTCACAGGCTGAACCCTTTATTCTGCTCACAGGCTGAATCCTTTATTCTGCTCACAGTCACAGGCTGAACCCTTTATTCTGCTCACAGTCACAGGCTGAACCCTTTATTCTGCTCACAGGCTGAATCCTTTATTCTGCTCACAGTCACAGGCTGAACCCTTTATTCTGCTCACAGTCACAGGCTGAATCCTTTATTCTGCTCACAGGCTGAATCCTTTATTCTGCTCACAGGCTGAATCCTTTATTCTGCTCACAGTCACAGGCTGAACCCTTTATTCTGCTCACAGTCACAGGCTGAATCCTTTATTCTGCTCACAGGCTGAATCCTTTATTCTGCTCACAGGCTGAATCCTTTATTCTGCTCACAGTCACAGGCTGAACCCTTTATTCTGCTCACAGGCTGAACCCTTTATTCTGGCCATGAAGGTTAAAATGCCCATCCTGCCAGACTCCACAAGGAACGGTAGAAAAGAAAAAGAGAGAGTGGTTTAAAGAGGTTCGAGTCCCCCCCCCGCCCCCACCCAGCCACCCACCCGCCCCCCAGCTGGCTTTCTAGGTCCACAGTCTTAAGCAAATGTTTAACCGCATGACGGCTCCAAACAAGACTGAGTCAATGTGGGTCACCATGGCAGCTAAGGACACTGCACTTTTATTCCCCTGGACCACAAGGAAAAATAAGGCCCTCCTTCTCTCCCTCAACCCCCCCGCTTCACGGCCTTGTTTATGCTGCAGCCATTCTGCCTCTCTCTCTCTCTCTCTCACACTGAGCTCCAGATACCTCACATACCGCGTCTTTCTTCCACCTCTTTTATGCACTTGACCCAAATGCAAACCCCATTTGAACCCACTGCACCCTGCTCGGTTCTACTACTCTGTTCTGGTTCTATTCACTGCGGTGTTTTCAATCCACCCCCGCAATGAAAGAAGAGCCTTTGAGTTCTGACCGCATGTTCTGTTCTTCCCATTGGGGGGAGCTGTCCATTTCAGCGGCACACATCCACTAAAACTACTGAGACTCGACTAGTCCAATCAGCCAATCAGAGCGTGCGACACGGCCACAGGTCCTGAGCAGCCCTCTCAATGCGGGACATCGCCCGGACGTACGGCTGTCACTTCCTGCCCCCTCGCACCGGATCGCCACCGCTCTCCTGGAAAAAAGCACCGGCGGTCGGTTTACAAACCGCCAAACGCACATTCCACCAGAGACACGGGGAGAAATCTCACTGCACCAGAGACACGGGGAGAGATCGCACTGTACCAGAGACGTGGGGAGAGATCGCACTGTACCAGAGACGTGGGGAGAGATCGCACTGCACCAGAGACACGGGGAGAGATCGCACTGCACTGCACCAGAGACACGGGGAGAGATCGCACTGCACCAGAGACACGGGGAGAGATCGCACTGCACCAGAGACACGGGGAGAGATCGCACTGTACCAGAGACGTGGGGAGAGATCGCACTGCACCAGAGACACGGGGAGAGATCGCACTGCACTGCACCAGAGACACGGGGAGAGATCGCACTGCACCAGAGACACGGGGAGAGATCGCACTGCACCAGAGACACGGGGAGAGATCGCACTGCACCAGAGACACAGGGAGAGATCGCACTGCACCAGAGACACAGGGAGAGATTGCACTGCACCAGAGACGTGGGGAGAGATCGCACTGTACCAGAGACACAGGGAGAGATCGCACTGCACCAGAGACACAGGGAGAGATCGCACTGTACCAGAGACACAGGGAGAGATTGCACTGCACTGCACTGCACTGCACCAGAGACACGGGGAGAGATCACACTGCACTGCACCAGAGGCAAGGGGAGAGATCGCACTGCACCAGAGACACGGGGAGAGATCGCACTGCACCAGAGACACGGGGAGAGATCGCACTGCACCAGAGACACAGGGAGAGATCGCACTGCACCAGAGACACGGGGAGAGATCACACTGCACTGCACCAGAGACATGGGGAGAGATCACACTGCACTGCACCAGAGGCAAGGGGAGAGATCGCACTGCACCAGAGACACGGGGAGAGATCGCACTGCACTGCACCAGAGGCAAGGGGAGAGATCGCACTGCACCAGAGACACGGTGAGAGATCGCAATGCACCAGAGACACAGGGAGAGGTCACACTGCACTGCACCAGAGACACAGGGAGAGATCGCACTGTACCAGAGACACGAGGAGCGATCGCACTGTACCAGAGACACGAGGAGAGATCGCACTGCACTGCACTGCACCAGAGACACGGGGAGAGATCACACTGCACTAGAGACACGAGGAGCGATCGCACTGTACCAGAGACACGAGGAGAGATCGCACTGCACTGCACTTCACCAGAGACACGGGGAGAGATCGCACTGCACCAGAAACACGGGGAGAGATCACACTGCACTGCACCAGAGACACGAGGAGAGATCACACTGCACTGCACTGCACTGCACCAGAGACACGGGGAGAGATCACACTGCACCAGAGACACGAGGAACGATCGCACTGCACCAGAGACATGGGAGAGATCACACTGCACTGCACTGCACCAGAGACACGGGGAGAGATCGCACTGCACCAGAGACACTGGGAGAGATTGCACTGCACTGCACCAGAGACACAGGGAGAGATTGCACTGCACTGCACTGCACCAGAGACACGGGGAGAGATCACACTGTACTGCACCAGAGACACGAGGATACATCGCACTGCACCAGACACACAGGGAGAGATCGCACTGTACCAGAGACACGGGGAGAGATCACACTGCACTGCAGAGACACACAGGGGAGAGATCGCACTGCACTGCACCAGAGACACGGGGAGAGATCGCACTGCACCAGAGACACGGGGAGAGATCGCACTGCACCAGAGACACGGGGAGAGATCGCACTGCACTGCACCAGAGACACGGGGAGAGATCGCACTGCACTGCACCAGAGACACGGGGAGAGATCGCACTGCACCAGAGACACGAGGAGCGATCGCACTGCACCAGAGACATGGGGAGAGATCGCACTGCACTGCACCAGAGACACGGGGAGAGATCGCACTGCACTGCACCAGAGACGTGGGGAGAGATCGCACTGCACCAGAGACACGGGGAGAGATCGCACTGCACCAGAGACACGGGGAGAGATCGCACTGCACCAGAGACACGGGGAGAGATCGCACTGCACTGCACCAGAGGCAAGGGAAGAGATCGCACTGCACCAGAGACACAGGGAGAGATCACACTGCACTGCACCAGAGACACGGGGAGAGATCGCACTGCACTGCACCAGAGGCAAGGGAAGAGATCGCACTGCACCAGCACTGCACAAACTGTTCATATTCCTGAATGTGAGCACATATGAGCTTAAACAGCTCACAGCACTACACGCAGCAGGACGACCAGTTCCTCAGCAATGTATGCAATTTAAAGCTTAAGGATATAGATGTGTCAGTTCAACACAAATTACTTTTGAACTAATTTCTCCCATTAATATACAAGTCACTGAATGAGATGCTATCCCACAAAGTTGTCTCTGGAATATTCATACAATTCCAGGAGAGATATTTACAAGGAGTAGAACATTATCTATAAACGTTCATTCAGCTCTGAAGGAAAGGTGCTCTTTTCCACACATATAGGCTGTATGTTGCTTTATCAAAAAAACAAGTTGGTTATGTGTGATTCATAATTAGACACCACAACAAAGAATAGTATTGCAACTTCTGACTGAACTATACCCCAGTGCAAACTAAATTAACCGCTACAAAGGACAATTACTCCACAAATTAGTGGGTGAATTGAAACCGTTTTCGTACTACACCCACAAAACGGACAAACCCTTAACAACAATTACTCGCCACATACACTAAATGATGCTCATTTACTAAATGCTAAAGAAAATATTGAAAATGTGGGAAAACATCACGCTTGACACATCACGTCATCTCAGTAATCGCAGCAACTGCTGTTCTGGGGCTGCAAGTTTGCCTCTGCCATACTTAAAGCCAGCATCGTTGTGTACATTGATTGGTCAGTCAGTTCGGGTGTTAATTAACCAAATCAACCAAATAACGTCACACAATACCAATTATTTACGAAAGGTATGGTACGTTTTTAAGAGGGTCTGTCAAACTGTTAAATCGACCCCGCAAAATTGATATAAGGGCTATGTTATCTCAGTCCTGAAATGCCCTGCGTTCTGTGCGGGGATATTTTGCGGGAGGTGATGTAGATAGCTAGCTAGACGTGATTACCTGTGTGTAGATACATTTTCCTCCCTACCTCTGTGAGCAGCATTACAGTTGGTTTGAATTAAAAGCCAGTAACACCGCGATGTTTTTCTGCCAACACAGACTGAACTGCGCGAAGACGATGTCAAACTAATTTGTGTTATCTGGCAAACGTTAACGGTGCCAGCTAACACAAACAATGTTAATGTAACTAATGTTAATGTTTGGTAGAATAGCTAGCTGAAGCTAAGGCTGTGGGGCCTATATCGACGTCACTGACTTTCTATTTTGCCTCTTCACACAAAATTGTGAGCAGCCTTCGTCCTAACATAAAAAGCCACCTGCGGTTTATTAGCGAACTTATTAGCCACCCAGCTAAGTAAGAAAAAGAAGGTGGTCAACAGAACAATGCAGGCTCGCCTTCTGTTGTTAACGTCAGTCTAAAGCTTGTTAGCAACGCGAACACAAATGCAGTCGCTGGCTAGCAAGCTAACACGTTGGCTACGCATAAAAACAGATAAACGGCGATGGATGTCTAAATAAGACCCTCCGGTCCGTCACCATGTAAAATAAGTAGCCTATCAGAATGTAGTAAGCCCGTTTGGTGGACATCAGTCATTAAAACAAGAAGCAAAGAAAGGGTTAAAATGAAAGGCAATGTTCGGAAGCAGGCCATTCGGATAAATAGTTAGCTAAATGCAAGTGCATTATGATACGTTGGCATCTTGTACAGTTCTTGCAACAACTTAAATCAATCCAATTCGGTAGCACGCTAGTTAGCTACGACTACATGCACTGCTTTAAACATTGCAGAGAACCTGAACAAATGTTGGCCGATTAGCTAGCTGCAACTGTGACACAACCAGCTAGCTATCTTGGCGGACGACTTTCACTTTTTAAGAACCCAAAACCGCCCAGATTTGGATTCTGGCAGTACTGAGATTTAGAAAGACTCAGCATGCTGGCTAACTAGCTACCAGTTGTGCAAGCTTGCTGGTTAGCTGGATACTTAATTCCAATGTTAAACTGCAATTGTGCATGGGTCTGACTTATAGCTAGCAGGTTGACCTAGCTAGCTACACATGAAAAGCTGATTTGTTAGCATTAGCTATAATATTTTAAAATGGTAGCAAGCCAGCTTTCAAGGGATTTCCCTCTTTTCCCAAACAAAAACATATCTTGCAATCCACCACCCGCTGCTGGCATGCGTTTTGCTATCAGTGAAAACAATACCTTTGCAAATGACTACAGCCGAGAACACTTTTCTGCTATACCCCATATTTGCTATCTCTATAAATAAAAAATAACATAAAATAACTTCTGGTTAGCTTTGTAGCTAGCGCTTGTTTAGCTACTCACCCTTGACGAGAGCGCCCTCTTCCTCATCTCGTGCAACGAGTGTTGCAAGGTTTTGAGAGTGCAAATATTATATACCTAGCTTGCTAGCTACTGTTGGTATTTAGCTTACCTAGCTACCTATGTCCAATTCTGTTCACTGTTTTCGTGCTGGTGTTATTGTTTTCCAATGCGTAGCGGTGTTTTTGCTTTTTCATAGTTCATTAACATAATTTACATGTTTGCACATTCCCACAACCTCTGCCCGCATAGCTACGTGGCCGGCCTAGGTCTCGCGCACAGTCCCGCGCTCAGTCCCGTCCTCGGACCACTGTCTGGGTTGCTTTGGCGCGCGTGTGTCGCGGCTTATTCCTTCTCCCTCCGAGCCAGACAGAGCACGACGCGCGCGCACGTGGTCGTTCCCGTAAAGGGGAAAAGGCCTGAAAGCGAAATCCATTTTAAAGAAATAGAAGACATGAATAATATCAACTAGCATGTCACAGTAAAATTATATGACACTTAAAAACATTTTTTTTTAAAACACAGGATAGAAGTGTGATTTTTTCACCACGTCTACTAAACCTTGAAAAAAAATCAATCAAACAAAAAAGTTTGCAAGTTGAATTAAGACTTAATTTACTCTGTAGTACACCTCTCATGTTCAGAGCATTAGAATTTAATTATATGTGTATCAACTAAAGACTGCAAACAGTATCCACACACTAATAATTATCATAATTAAATTATCATAATTATTATTATAATTATAAAACCAAAACATGATCACCTTACAGGCCACACAGTATACAGAAGAGGCATGGTAAGGCTTTAACACAGAAGTTACCCAAGGAGTGCCAGCCAAGATATAACAGCCTCACACTGGCTGCGTAACAGACTTCCTGTCAAAGTTAGCCAGTGGCCAGAGCTGGTGCTACTGAACAGGCCAAAAGGGTGGCTGTCTAGAGTGTCATCTTTACATTGCATTTATTTGGCAGATGCTTTTATCCAAAGCGACGTACAAAAAGTGCATTTCATGGTCATGGACAACTACAAAACACAGGTTCAATAAGATACAAAACTTATTTTGTACAGCTATTTCTAGCCAAGAACACAGTTTAATTCACACAGTGAACACTATTCTGACCTAACCTCTGCAAAGCCAACTAGACAGAAGAATAAGCTACAGTATTAGGACAAATACAAATTACCAAAGAGTGCTGGGATGGGGGAACAATGGGGGGGGGGGGGGGGGGGGGGGATTTAGAATGAAATATATAGAGTAGTGGTAGTTAGTCCAGGTATAGTCTGAAGAGATGAGCATTCAGACCACAATGGAAGATGGGTAGTGAGGGAGAGGTTCGAAGAGGGACAGGGAGTTCGTTCCACCACTGGGGAGCTAGGGTGGAGAAGCTCTGTGATCCCTTTGCTCGGGTGGGAGGGGGTACAAGGCGCCCTGCTGTTGCAGAGCGGAGTGGTCGAGCAGGCGTATAGGATCAAATCATGTCCTGCCACTAGATAGGGGCTGTCCTGTTGGTTGCAGTGTAGACGAGGGTCAGGGCTTTGAACCGGATCCTGGCAGCGACCGGTAGCCAGTGGAGTGATTGCAGCAGAGGAGTGACATGGGAGAATTTGGGAAGGTTGTAGATGAGTCAGGCAGCGGAATTTTGAATCATCTGTAGTGGCTGTATGGTACAAGCTGGCAGTCATCTGTCTGGGGGGCACCAAACGAAGGGAAAAAATAATGTAAAATAATTAACCCCCCCAGCCCAAACCCACAATCGCTCCCACCTGATCCACTTGTTATCAAGATACTACCACAAAATGCATCCCTCACCTTGTACTAGCATCTCCAATAAAACCATGTGATGTGACATTTAAGCTTGTGACAAGTGTGTCAGATGCTGCTCTTGAGGCTGAATGGAGCAGGCTGGGAGGGATCCAGCACAGCTCACCAGCATTAGCAAATGTGAGCTTCGAAGAAAAAAACATCAGGCAGAAAGGCAGGCTCTATCTGAGAGTGAGAGCGGTGCCAGGCACTAAAAATACCCCTGGGTTTGAAGGCTCGCTCACTCACAGGGACAGAACAAGTGCAAACATCTCTTCCTGTTTATTCGCTACATTCACTGCACCCCCATCAACACACTTTCTCAGCGCTGACAGGTTTGTGTAGTCAGTTCACCTCTGCAGCTTCTCACAACCTGCTGGGGATGGGCTGCACTACAGCGCTATCCACATCAAACAGTAAACATCCAAACACACATGCACACACACACGCGCATGCACGCATACACACACATGCACACACACACGCGCACGCACGCATACACACACATGCACACGCACATGCACACACACGCGCGCACACACACGCACACACACATGCACGCGCACACACACACATGCGCACGCGCGCACGCGCACGCATGCATACACACACATGCACACGCACGTGCACGTGCACAGGCACTTGCATACACACACACACATGCGCACACTCATCCACACACACACACTCACACACACACACAGTTCAGTTAGATAACATTACTGATCTATAGTATTTTATTCTGTGAATCACACTGTACCTGATAAACTCAGAGCTCACCTGATACGCTCCACTGACACTGTACTGGATATCCTCAATTAAAACTGGATTTGATAAATTCATAACTCAGACTGCACCTGATAAAAAAACTAATTCTGTATTTGATAAATTCACAACTCAGACTGCACCAGATTAAAAAAACTCATTCTGTATTTGATAAACAGAAAATTACACAGAAAATGACAGGGAACCTGTCCACGTGCAATCTGCTTATATTGATGTTTTTTGTGTGTTGCCCACATGCATGAGTGGAGAGGAAACAAACAGGAAGCAGAAGCTGACTTCCTGTGTGAGAGGGATACTGATGCAGTGGCGCAGGTCTCTGTGGTCAGATCAGAGTCAGGCTGTTCATATCCACTTCTCTCTTCAGCCAGTTCCTTAGCTGGGGGCTAAAACTATCAGTCTCATCGCTCAGTTTAACCCAAACAATGTGCATACATATAAACCTATAATGGAGCCACAGGCAGGGATACTTGAGGATTGTAGTCAAATAATGTAGTTCAACCCTGTAGGTAAATTGCTGGCCACTTAATGTATTCTAGTTTCATTTTGTACTAGGTTCTCATCAGAGTTCATCCAAAATATCTTCTTGATGCAGCATAATGTATTTATTCATTATGGCCAAGACCGGCTCAAGTCATATTTAACCCTTACCTGCCCATTAACAACCTCTCAATGTCTGCAAAATGAATCTGAACCACAAGAAAAAAGAAAAGAAACTGAAAATATGACAGCATATCACTGAACTGGCCTTTCCAGAAGCCAGCACACAACACAAAGCCTCTGAACAGTTTCTCAACATGTGGGAAATGTCCAGCTGATAAGCATTGATCTGCAGGAAGGTCAGTTCTGCGGGTAAACGTTACAGAGTGCTTCCATTCAGGTACTGGTTCAGACCTTTATTGTGGGAAAGCCTGTAACTCTTGGAAGCTTTGTATGAAATTTGTATTCTGTGGTAAAGTTTATGCAGTTTGCAGTAAACATAGCCTATGGTATTTTTTCCCACTCCAACATGGGCTATTGCTTCTATTTTATAGAACAGAGAAAAACGAAGAGATCCTTACCGCTACATCAAAAAATGAGGAGGGTAAGAGTACACTGAAACTTTTTAAAGCTAATTAACGCATTTAATTAACAAGCAATTCATTGTGTGCATGTATGTAATTGCAATTTAGCGCCCCGATCATCTTCAGTTTAGTCTTTAAAAAAAAAAAATTACCCAAGTGTAGATTACTTTTTTGGGTACGATTATTCTGGCTGTCGGGACACAATCTAGAAAAGCCGAATCACATTTTTCGCAAATTTCGTTTTTCTGTTGAAGGCTTTATTCGCTCGGAAGAAAACGTCATAGTCACAGACACGGAAACCTCAGTCTGGTCTTATCCGATTCGTTAAATGTTCCGAATAGTTTAAAAGATATATGCCTCAACTTTAAAAGGATTTTCTAACGATAGTCATGTAAGCATTGTTTTTTGTATACAATTGTCACATCTATCCAGTGAATTTCCTTCTACAATGCCTGGGCTGAATCCTATTTGGCGCTGCGTTTTTGTGGTAGGTTTTAGAGCTCAGCGTGGCATTTCTTGGTTTCAGCGTCATAGTGCTTTTGTCTTCCTTCAGCGTCCAGACAGTTCTGATCATACAAGCATATAGTCTCATTTCACCCAGGTGCGTTTACAGTACCTGCGCAAGACAAGCCGTAGAAGATGCAAATGAGCCAGGTAACGTTATCTGCTTAAGACGTCCCGGCTGCGTTCTCGTGCACCGCGCACTAGGTGCGAATGAGAAACAAAAACCACAAACAGGATGACAGCAGCTGACTATCAGAGCGGCTTCTGAAAGTGTCACGCTCCGGCAGGCAGGGTTTGTGAGGTCTGCGTAGGGCTTATGATACTTCACTACACAGGGCAGGTCAAATAAGAGCTGCAAACCGCGAGCAGATTAACTTCAATCACAGAATGCATTAAAGAGGTTTCATTTGCAACCAAAACGGTATCGGAGTGAACTTTACGGAGGTAAATCTTCGTACTGAACCCACATTATACAATAACCTGTGGTAACAGAATGTATGCATCTTAGCATTTTTTATCAATTATATGTATATACTAGGAGAAACGTACTCTTTGCCATTTCCTGCAAGTAGTAGTGTGCTTGTGTCTGCAGGTTGATTTTAAAAAGTTGGAAATGGCCACAGAAAACTCCGCCAAAACCCACACACTTCCAGTACTTCTGAATACGTTGTCTTTTCCATATTAGAAACAAAATTTTTTTGAACATTTCAAGGGCCCTAACCCTGCCAAGAATGCCAATCCAGAGCGACACTGGAAAATAAATCAGTGTACAAGGGTGCCCTCTGGTGGCTACATAGCATAACAGCCTAAACAGACAGGTCGCACCAATAAAAGCATCTGAACAAGAAGTTTCAGAACACCGTGTGGAAACAAAAAAATTTGTTTTTTATTGTTGAGTTACAATTTGATCCAAAACAGAGCCAACAGCTCTCATCAAAACAAAAAGAATGATCAGATCACTTTCTCCGTTCTATCACTCTGAAGACCAGGCATATTTCCCTCTCTTTTGCCTCGATTTTTGAGGAGAGGCTAGCCAGAAATTTCAAATACTTGAAGGGAACTAACAGCGAGGTCATATCCATTAGTGGACATTCCCTCCAGCCATTAAAAAAAAAAAAGGAATTATTACTAATAAATAATTATTAATAATTAAACTTCTATTATTTAGTCATTCCTAAACGGTTGCACCTACGCTCTTACTGAGCAGATCAGGCCTGAGATCACATTGGGGTTTACGTGTGAGGCCCGTCTGGCCTTCAGGCCACTGCAGCCCCGCGAGGCGGTAACAGACCAGGCTGGGCCGCAGCTCGGGAAAGAGCCGGGTGAAATGCTCCTCTGCATGCAAACCACACGCTCTTCAGCAAGCCCCTGCAAACAGCCCAGGCCAGGCCAGGGTAGGCCAGGGTTAGGCCAGGGTTAGGCCAGGGTTAGGCCAGGGGACCCAGACTTCAGGCATCATTTGAACCTTTACAAAAGCAGGCTGTAACCCCGCGCACATCTGCTGAGGCCAACCTACGCTGCTCCAGGCGCCCCTGACCGCTGGGCAGGGGGAGAGTGGGGGGGGGGGGGGGGGGGGGGGGGGCTGGGTCTGCGGGGCGAAGGGGCGGGCTCACTGGGGCAGCTGCAGCAGCGTGCCCTGGCCGGAGGGGAGGTAGGTGACATTTCGGGAGCGGGACAGCTGGAAGGCGATGTCCTCGGCTGCCTCCAGCTTGCGCAGCTCCACCAGGCCGTCCCCCGCTATGGCCAGCGAGTTAGCGATCAGCAGCGCCGCCTGCGAGTCCCCCTCCGCCGAGATGACGGTCGCCTGCTTCTGCTGCTCGGCCTATGGGGAGAGCAAGGGGTCAGAGGTCACAGCTTCTGCTGCTCGGCCTACGGGGAGAGCAAGGGGTCAGAGGTCTGCTGCTCCGCCTACGGGGAGAGCAAGGGGTCAGAGGTCACAGCTTCTGCTGCTCCGCCTACGGGGAGAGCAAGGGGTCAGAGGTCACAGCTTCTGCTGCTCCGCCTACGGGGAGAGCAAGGGGTCAGAGGTCACAGCTTCTGCTGCTCCGCCTACAGGGACAGCAAAGGGTCAGAGGTCACAGCTTCTGCTGCTCCGCCTAAGGGGAGAGCAAGGGGTTAGAGGTCACAGGAGAGTCAGCTGCAGCACCATCCTCACAACAGAACAGGCATGCCACGGCTCACACCTTTTCCACCACAAATCTGGCCCGCTCAGCTTCCTGCTGCGCCACCTGCTTCATCTCCACAGCTTCAGTGAACTCCTTCCCGAAGGTCAGGTGGGTCTGTGTGGAGACGGCAGTAATGAGGCTCAGCGCACCGGCTGATGCACAGACCCAGAGCACAGTCAGAGGGACAGGCAGTGGGGAGCAGAGGAACAGGCAGCGGGGAGCAGAGGGACAGGCAGCGGGGAGCAGAGAGACAGGCAGCGGGGAGCAGAGAGGAGGCAGCGGGGAGCAGAGGGACAGGCAGCGGGGAACAGAGGGACAGGCAGTGGGGAGCAGAGAGACAGGCAGGGGGGAGCAGAGAGACAGGCAGTGGGGAGCATAGGGACAGGCAGCGGGGAGCAGAGGAACAGGCAGTGGGGAGAAGAGGGACAGGCAGCGGGGAGCAGAGGGACAGGCAGCGGGGAGCAGAGGAACAGGCAGTGGGGAGAAGAGGGACAGGCAGCGGGGAGCAGAGGGACAGGCAGCGGGGAGCAGAGGGACAGGCAGGGGGAACAGAGGGACAGGCAGCGGGGAGCAGAGGGACAGGCAGTGGGGAGCAGAGAGACAGGCAGCAGGGGAGCAGAGCAGTGGGGAGCAGAGAGACAGGCAGCATGGGAGCAGAGGGACAGGCAGCGGGGAGCAGAGAGACAGGCAGGGGGGAGCAGAGGGACAGGCAGCGGGGAGCAGAGGGACAGGCAGCGGGGAGCAGAGAGACAGGCAGCAGGGGAGCAGAGCAGTGGGGAGCAGAGAGACAGGCAGCATGGGAGCAGAGGGACAGGCAGCGGGGAGCAGAGGGACAGGCAGCGGGGAGCAGAGAGACAGGCAGCGGGGAGCAGAGGGACAGGCAGCGGGGAGCAGAGGGACAGGCAGCGGGGAGCAGAAGGACAGGCAGTGGGGAGCAGAGGGACAGGCAGTGGGGAGAAGAGGGACAGGCAGCGGGGAGCAGAGGGACAGGCAGCGTGGAGCAGAGAGACAGGCAGGGGGAACAGAGGGACAGGCAGCGGGGAGCAAAGGGACAGGCAGTGGGGAGCAGAGAGACAGGTAGGGGGAGCAGAGGGACAGGCAGTGGGGAGCAGAGGGACAGGCAGTGGGGAGCAGAGAGACAGGCAGTGGGGAGCAGAGAGACAGGCAGGGGGAGCAGAGGGACAGGCAGTGGGGAGCAGAGAGACAGGCAGGGGGAGCAGAGGGACAGGCAGTGGGGAGCAGGTACCAGCGACACGTCGTCCAGGATCAGGCCGAAGGTGGAGGCTCTCTCTGTCAGATCCTCACTGACCTGCAGAGACACCAGCTCCCTCTGTGTGATCAGCTCCCCAGCGTCAAACCGAGCCTGTGAGAGAGCGCGCGCACACACACACACACACACACACACACACACACACACACGCGCACACACACACACACGCACACGCACACGCGCGCACACACACACGTGCACACACACACACACACACGTGCACACACACACACACACACGCGCACACACACACACGTGCACACACACACGCATGCATGCACACACACACATACACACACACACACGTGCACACGTACACGCACACACACATACGCACGCACGCGCGCGCACACACACACACACACACACGCGCGCGCACACACACACACACACACGCACACGCACACGCACACACGCACGCACACGCACACACACACGCGCGCACACGAACACACACACGTGCACACACACACACACACGCGCACACACGTGCACACACACACGCATGCATGCACACACACACACACACATACACACACACACATGCACACGTACACGCACACACAAGCACGCACACACACATACACACACGCACACACGTGCACACACACACACACACACACACGCACGCACGCACGCACACACACATACATACACACACACACATATATGTGCATGCACACACACACACACGTGCACACGTACACACACACGGACAAATACGCACACACTGAATTAAGCTATTCCACACTTAAAACACAAAGCCTCAACTCTCAATGCTTGTGTTCGACAAGATAAAGCCTTAATAAACAATTACTTCTTCATATTGGAATTCATCCGCTGGCTCCTCCCCTTTCCCACCCTGGCCCCTCCCCTCCCCTCACGTCCCGCCCACGCTCACCACCACAGACTTCAGCACCTCGGTGGTGATGGAGGGCAGCACTCGCTCGTCATAGTCCTCCCCGATGCTGGTGAAGATGCGGGGCAGCTGGCCAGCCATTGGCCGAAACAGGATGCGCAGCGTGATGTTCACATTCTGCAGATCTGCAGGGGGCGGGACATCCGGCACCTCAGCCCTACCAAGCATGCTATTGGCTAGTTGGTGTGGGGTCAAGTGTAAGCGGAGCACGTTGGCCGATGTAAGAAGGAAAAAAAAGCAGGTACATTTTCCCGCCTAATGAGGAAATCCTGGCTTACAGATGCTAAAATGACTCTCGGACTGGGGCCACTGCTATTTGGCTTTATAACGGAGAGTTCTCTCCTGCTGTTAGTGCTTGAAAAGTACAAAAGCTCTGACGTGCGCATATTACCCACCCAAGTTCTCAGTCTGAAAATGAGCATTTCCCCAATTAATCAGAAAGAATCTGGAGCAATGACTTCCCTGAGTAATTACATGGAAGAAAAAGGGGACATGGGCAAATTGAGAGGTGAACTTAAAATGAAAATGCTCCCCTGGGACCAGGGCCCACTGTTATAACATCTCTGGGCAGGTTTACTGCTCTGGGATGCATATAAAGGATACAGTTTGGACATTAATCAGGCAAAGGTGACCCCAAATCAGTGCACCCTGGTCCAGAGCCAATGAGGTTTGCGATTGGGTGGTTGGGGGGCAGGGGGTGTACCTTTGCTGCCTGTTATGACGGGCACCTGGCGGGGGCGGGACCGACAGTCAAAGATGATTGGCTTCTGCACCCAGGGGATGAGGAAGTGCGTTCCCTCGCCAACAACTGTTTCCTGCACGCCGCGGAAGCGGTCGAAGATGACGGCCCGGTGCCCAGCGTCCACTGCACCGTCCAATCACAAACCAGGAAAAACACAGCAGGGGAGAACAGCGTCAGCACCAACCAATCACACACCAGTAAAAACACAGTAGGGGAGAATGGCTCATGATTGTTTATCAGTCTCTTTGATACTGAGCGCTACCAAATGATGCTAAGTTAAGTTATAGACTGACAAGTGAAATCAGTGGGGTCTTAAATGCAGAAACTGTATACACCCACTGGCTGAACCTGGGACAAAGCAAATATTCAGGAATTGAGGGAAAAAATATAAAATTAGTTAAACACGTTTTCAACTATTTTACTGATTAAGAGATCGGCCGTAACAGATACCCACATACAAAGCGGTCCCTCAGGACTGAGTTTGAGAACCCATGGCGTAAAAGATGGCCATTTTCCCTAATCATACAGCTTTCAATTAGCACACACTTATATTTACATTTTTATTCATTTAGCAGACACTATTACTCCGAGTGGCATGCACAGTTTATTCATCCACACAGCTGGGTATCCTCATTGAAGCAATTCAGGTCAAGAACCTTTCTCAAGTGCCCCACCTGGAAATCAAACCTTTAAGTTACCAACCCAGTTCCCAAACCATTATAAAGCACCGATGTCAGTTTCTTTATATCTAGGGCTTCGTAAAAATAAGAATTAATTTCCCTTTTATTTTTACCTTTATTTAAAGTAATAATCTTGAAGATTTTCATTAAAATAAATGTCTTTTAAGTCACTATCTATCGCTGCATCGGGTAACACAATGGTGATTGAGCCTATTTTTATATTAATTTGTACTATTATTATTATCATATTACATGATTAAAAAACTTGGTGTCTGTGGCGACATTCCCGGGAAAAAATTACAAGCGGCGCACAGTTAGTGACGCGTTTTTCATCACCCATCAGTGGTTGGTCCGCCAGAGAGGGTAGGCGGAACTAACGCAACAGGCTTGCTCTTCAACTCACTTGTGTGTGAGCGGAGTACTGTTTTTTCCGCATGCGTTACAATAACAGAAAGGGGGGGTTGGGGGAGTTATGGAACCCTAAAACGTTTTTGTGTAACGTGAGAGATCATATTATTTGTTGATGTAGATTTCGTATTACATTTAATGACAATGTAACTTTACTAAATTACATAGCTATTTGCACAGCAAACGCTAGCTACCGGACCATGTCAAGAAAGACAACATTAGTTTAGACAACGTTGCGCACAGTATCCATCTCTCATATCAGGTAACGTTGCGTTAGCTAGCTAGCTAATGTAATTAACACAATCTAATGTCGGCTAACAATTAGAAAAAAACGCTAGCTAACGCTACCGACCGGTACCGACCTCGCAAACCGTCTCTCGTCAGGGGCGACATAGCTCAGGAGGTAAGACCGATTGTCTGGCAGTCGGAGGGTTGCCGGTTCAAACCTCACCCTGGGCGTGTCGAAGTGTCCTTGAGCAAGACACCTAACCCCTAACTGCTCTGGCGAATGAGAGGCATCAATTGTAAAGCGCTTTGGATAAAAGCGCTATATAAATGCAGTCCATTTACCATTCGAATGCAATGCTACCTTGTTGCAACGTTGCAGTGTAGCTAACTTAAGGCCAGTTCAGATCAATGATTCACAACGAGACTGGGTGCAACTTGCAAAATTCCAAGACGTCTGATTGTAAACGTTCTAAAACTGCACTTGGCGATTTGACAAGGACGGTCTTTTAAAACCTCAGGGCAGGCAACGGCTCTGCTACTAGCCAGTTCACACTGCTGCAATTTTCTCTGCAACATTCTAAAACCGTTTTGTCTCGTTGCGAATCATTGATCTGAACTGGTCTTAACGTTACCGTTATTTACATTGCCATCGAGTTCATCAGTAATCATAATGATAGGAATAAAGCCGGGGTATGTGGAGCAGAGCCAGGGCTGATTTCTGAAGATGTCAAGCCGGAGAAAACTAAATAAAAGAATACGGCAGTATGGATTAGCATTGTTATTATTTTATTACGCTTCCTCATATCTTCCTTCAGCCTTTATGCGCTTTTTGATTAAATCTCCTTTGTTTTTGTTTTATTCTTCTTGTTCTGATTGCTAATTTAACACCCAGCTCAGCTTTATTCTCGAACAGTTTAGCTAGCAAAACCAGAAACATCAGGGGTAACATTTTGCAAGGCAGTTGTTTCAAAAATACCACACAACAATCATTCACGAAAAAGACTGCTTATTGTTCACGAGATACATAATTGCACGAGCCACAGCGAATCCCGCAAAATCTTCTCTGCAGTGTAAAGATGTTCATACCGGGCAAAAGGTGGATAAAGAACGTTTGCAGAAATTGATCATCGCTAATTCTACCCCAGGTCTGCTACAGCATTTTAACCCGGCTCAGCAGTGTAAAGACATCTTGAGTTAGCCTAATGTTAGACAATGAATGAGTATGTACATAAAGTTACTTTTATAACAACCGTTTTTTATTCAGTAAATAGTAAGTGTTATAGTTGGCGTGCCAACTGACTGACGTCACACAGGCAACACTGGTTGGATCCGGTTGGATCTCTGGGAAGTGAGGTCCAAAAACACACCTGCAATTACCGCTTCTCGGCATTGGCACCGCCATAGAGAACGACACTGAAATCTTCGAGATTGTCACTTTAACCAAAAAGATGAAACGAGAAACCAATTTACACATGCACCGATAACCCAGACAAGAGAAGAGGGAAAGGATTTTAAGGATTTAATTTGAGGCCAATCAGACATGGGGGGGTGATTAATTAGCCACATGTAAAGGAACTTTTTTTTTTTTTTTAAACAGACACAAACCACTCCTACGGTTTATAAAAATGTTATGGGAACTTTAGTGACCACAGTCAGTCAGGCTCTCCATTTAATATCTCACCTGAAGGACACTTTCTCCCTAAAGCGCAGTGACCCCATCACTGTGCAGGAGCACTGCACGCAGAGGGAAGAGTGCCCTCTGCAGGCCAATCAACGCTAAATCCAGGTCTCCCATTCACATACTAACCCAGCTCAGATCTGCTTAGCAGCAGCAGTTGCACATAAGACGTTACAGGGTAGTTTGGCTCCTGGCCTATATAATGCAATCTAAAATGTTTTTTTCTTCTTCTTCTTAAACTAGGACATACAAAAAGTTTCAGTGCCTATACACATCCAACTATCAAACAGCTCCCTGCCTGTGAACTGATCCAACAAAAAAAATGAGGTGGCATTTGAAGTACATAGGATACACAATCCACTTATGTAACAGTGGGCAAATCTAGAGGGATTCAGCTAGAAATTTATTTTAGTTTATAAACAGAAGCTTGAGTTTGCGGACAACATTGGCTAGTTAGTCCCCTAGTGGCTGTGGTACGCAAAAACATCGATAATGAGAAAGGAAATCCGCAATAGTGAGCTCTGACTGACTGGACAGGAGAGCTTGTGTGATTCAGCACTCACCGTTATAGAGGGCGGAGTTAGTGTGATTCAGCACTGACCGTTATAGAGGGCGGAGTTAGTGTGATTCAGCACTCAGCGTTATAGAGGGCGGAGTTAGTGTGATTCAGCACTCAGCGTTATAGAGGGTGGAGTTAGTGTGATTCAGCACTCAGCGTTATAGAGGGCGGAGTTAGTGTGATTCAGCACTCAGCGTTATAGAGGGCGGAGTTAGTGTGATTCAGCACTCACCATTATAGAGGGCGGAGTTAGTGTGATTCAGCACTCAGCGTTATAGAGGGCGGAGTTAGTGTGATTCAGCACTCAGCGTTATAGAGGGCGAAGTTAGTGTGATTCAGCACTGACCGTTATAGAGGGCGGAGTTAGTGTGATTCAGCACTCAGCGTTATAGAGGGCGGAGTTAGTGTGATTCAGCACTCAGCGTTATAGAGGGCGGAGTTAGTGTGATTCAGCACTCAGCGTTATAGAGGGCGGAGTTAGTGTGATTCAGCACTCACCGTTATAGAGGGCGGAGTCGGTGTGATTCAGCACTGACCGTTATAGAGGGCAGAGTTAGTGTGATTCAGCACTGACCATTATAGAGGGCGGAGTCAGTGTGATTCAGCACTCAACGTTATAGAGGGCGGAGTTAGTGTGATTCAGCACTCAGCGTTATAGAGGGCGGAGTTAGTGTGATTCAGCACTCAGCGTTATAGAGGGCGGAGTTAGTGTGATTCAGCACTCACCATTATAGAGGGCGGAGTTAGTGTGATTCAGCACTCACCGTTATAGAGGGCGGAGTCAGTGTGATTCAGCACTCACCGTTATAGAGGGCAGAGTTTGCCACACCTCCAGCCACCGCCAGGGCCAGGCCCAGCTTCCCCAGGGACTCAAACAGCTTGGCCATGTCTGCAGGGAAGGGAGTACTTCAGTAAAACACAGCCCGTTATAAACACAGCATGCTGGGATACCACTGCCATTCAATGGCATCTTAAAGGGGCGATATAGCTCAGGAGGTATGACCGATTGTCTGGCAGTCGGAGGGTTGCCGGTTCAAACCCCGCCCTGGGCATGTCGAAGTGTCCTTGAGCAAGACACCTAACCCCTAACCTCTAACTGCTCTGGCGAATGAGAGGCATCAATTGTAAAGCGCTTTGGATAAAAGCGCTATATAAATGCAGTCCATTTACCATTTACCATTAAAGACAACTTCAGCCAAATATCATTGTTAAATATGGACAACCTCACCTTTAGGAAAATGCGTACATTTCTAATGCCACATATAACACTGGAACCCATAACAAGGGTTTAATAGAAATTTTGACCTACGGAGATCGCCATTATTTTAGACGTGCAGTGCACTTTGGGTAGATGAGGTAAAAAGGTTGCACTGGAGGTTAACTCAGCTTTTTGTCCAGCAGTTGTAGTTATTATTAGTGAAAAATATCAATACAGTGCCACAGAATTTGAAAGCTACTTGAAAGAATTTAGAAAACATTGGGTAGCATTGATTTGGTATACAGCACGTTTAATTTGTCTTAGGTAAGATAGCCAATATTGTTGCATGCAACTTGGCACAATTTTAATATCAATACTTTTAATGGCAGGCCTAGATTTGAATGAATGACAGTGCTTTGCATGTGTGAGTAACTTAGCTTTTTTTTTTTACATTGAAAACATATTTTTCATCAGATGGGAATTAACAGGAATAAAAGCTAAATTGTGGGGGTTATTTGCACAGGGGCTTTTGCCATGTCATATGTATATAAAAAAATAAACCCACTTGCCCTATAAGCAAAAACTTTTGCCTGAATTCCCATTAAATGGGATACTGACAATTATCTGTGCATGAGATGCAAGAGTGCACTGCACGCAAGATAGAAGTATGCAAAGTACAGGGTTGTAATTCAAGTGAATTAACTATTAAACGGGGATATTTTAACCAAACCATACCACAAGGATGCCCACAAACCTGACGAAGTTACACCAGTTCGGTCAGGCGGAATGGGCAAAAATTCCAGCAAAGTATTGTGAGAAGCTTGTGGAAGGCTTCCCCAAGTGTTTGATTCAAGTTAAGCAATTAAAAGGCAATGCCATCAAATACTAACAAAGTGTATGTAAACGTTTGACCCACTGAAAATAAAGTAGATACCCTAAATGACTTAACACAGGAAATGGATGGTAACATGAAATGTGTGGAGTTGTGAAAAATTGAGTTTGAATGTCTTTAGCCTAGGTGTATGTAAGCCTTTGGCCTCAACTGTATACAGCTGGATATATATGAAAGCAACTCAGGATAGGTACCTTTCTCAAAAGTACAACAGCAGTATCCCAAGCTCAGTTCCTAAACCATTACACTGCACTACTGTCAAGAGGATGAATATGAAAGACATGCATGTCCTTCATATTCAACCGCATCGCATCAATGCCGAACAGAACTTAAATAATAGCTAGCTAGCTAACCAACATGGTTCAACCGAATCGCATCAATGCCGAACAGAACTGGAATACTACCATACTAGCTAGTTAGCTAGCTAGCTAGCCAACATGTTTCAACCGAATCGCATCAATGCCGAACAGAACTGGAATACTACCATACTAGCTAGTTAGCTAGCTAGCTAGCCAACATGGTGCCGACAGCAAATGCTAGACATCTTAATCAAATGCTGATAAGATGCTTGCTTGTTGTGTCGCAGCAAAAATACCGGAGATAGATTAGCTAGTTCTAGCTGTGCTAGGTCCACAGTATAACTTCCAGGTTTCTTCCTGCTGTCTACTGAAACTGAAAGCTAGCTAGCAAGCAAGTAATTATGGGTTACACATACTCTAAACAATTTGTAGACTATATTTCGTAATTTTGTATTATTCGCTGTTGTAGAAAGCCAAATCCAGCTACACCACCTTCTTACCTTATGCTCACCGTGACCTCAGTTGACGCGAATGATGTTTCAATGCCACATGGAGTTTTGTTTGCGCATGCTTACTAATTTTATAAGCAACTTCTGATTGGTTTAATACTGCCAACAAAAGCGCATGGGTTTGTGGTTAATGAAGTATGTTCGTGTGCAGCTTCTCTGAGTGACAAAGCATCTGCCACACAGATCCAGTCCAATAAACCATCTACCTATCTTACACACGTACAGTTTCATACATGCAAAGCTATACAAACACACACAATCACATACATGCATCATACACAAGCACATATTAAAAAAGATATAGATAGATAGATAGACAGACAGACAGACAGACAGACAGACAGACAGATAGATAGATAGATAGATCTGTTGTGACATTAATAAACACACACATACTCAAACACACACACACAGGAGTACACAGGAGCTCATCCACACATGCACACATAGACACACAAACACACACATGAGTACACAGTAACTCATCCACACATAGACACAAATACACACACACACACACACACAGGTACACAGGAACTCACCCACACATGCACACATATACACACATACACGCACACAGACACACACTCTACACACACAAAGAAAATATGTACAAAATATATTGATATACACTTCTTTATTAATCCTGTCATCTGCATTAAATTTCCAAAGCTGGATCAAGCAGTGGGAACACTGACATTTGACTTAATATTTTCATTTTATTTCTCAAAGCAAGTCAGACTGCAAAAAGCAAGAAGCCGCTGAAGGAGTTGTAGTATCCCATGTCATCATAAACACGGGTGTTTGACTTGAGGTGGACGAACACATTGTCTCCCACTTCAAGCTGGAGGACCACAGCGTTGCTGGCATTGTCGTTGGCGTCCTGCCCTGATTTGTCCCACACGGAGACGGTTCTCTGTCCGTTCTTCATCAAGACCACATTGGTGTTGGGAGTCATGTCCAGGGTGTTAAATGCAGTGAAAGTGAAGAAGTAGACTCCCTTCACCATGGCTGTGAAAATGCCTGCAGAGAGGGGGGTTGGGAGTGTGCTTTTATGCTTCTCATACATTACAGAGGTAAATCAAGACATTGGCACAAACAAACACCTTCTCCTAGTGACGCATACACTTGTGCACGCACACACACACAAATGCAAAAGCACACGTGAATACCTGTAGAGGGGTTATAGTAATTGCCAATGTTGGCAAAAACCTTTGCGTACTGGATCACAGTGTCACTCTGGAAAGGTCCTATGTTCCCAGAGCCTGACTCTCGAAGGGCCACAGAGAATGCCACCTTAGGGAGTGCTGTAAAGAAGCACATGCACTGAGGACACTGCCACTCAAGTCACAGATAAGTTCATTCACTCAGCTTCAGGACTGCTAATACGCTACTGCCTGACTAACAGATTTCACAGATTCATCACTATGTGCCATGTATCTGGGGCATCAGCCTTGTTCAAGACTTACAAATGGCCTAAAAACTAAAGCAAAATGTTCAGAAGTAAATAGATTAAATTTTACAGTTGATACTATTGTAAAATTGACACTGACCATTTTATTGCGTGCCTATCGTTGAATGCCTTGCATCGGCTACTGCCGTCAGTGTTCAGGTCTTCAGTGTATTTCCCCCACTAACTGCAGACGCAAAGCCCTCACCTTTCAGGTCGTTTTCCAGTCGTTCCACGCGAGCTTTCAGGCTGCACAGCTCGGAGGACAGACTGGGGTGAGAGCCGAGGTGGTGCTCCGTCACGCCCCTCTCCTTTTCCTCCCCATTGCACCTCCCGCACGCTAGCCCCGCTAACAGACCGACGAGCACGATCGCGGATCTCATCCTGTCCGGATTCACTGCCCGTCGACTGTATGTACCTGTATTTATACATCTCCACACAACAGTTCCATTGTTCATTCACTATGCACTGATAGGGGCAGGACTGTTTGCTGTTAGGCTCCCTTCGGTGGGTCAGCTACCGTACGTGTAACTATGTGTATGCAGTATGTTTAACTGTGCATTGCGCCATTCTGTGTGTGTACCCAGCACAAGGGACAGATGCGTTACTGAGCTATAGCCTACTTTGTTCACTTTATCTTATTTGATTTTGTGGTTATTATAGCATATTTATGCTGCCTGTCAATGTTTTGTGTACTAAGCAGCTGGTGCACATCCGGCCATAAATCATAAATGACATAATTGGCTGTTGGCAAAACCATATCTACTGACTTTCAAGTTTTTTTGAGTTTTTGTTTACTTGGTACTGTGTGTCTGCAGTATGGTGATGGAATGTCATGCCTACAGGTGACCGTTTGGCATCAGTCTTTGGGGAGAAAATATTAAAACTGTTTCACATTTGGAACAACAAATCAGGCTTTACAGCTGTATGTTTCAGTATGACATCACGGATCATAGAAGCATTATGCATTGTATGATCATAAATGTCCTGCCATCGCAATTTAGCTCAAGGACGATGATGATCACTACGATAATGTCTATGTGACAATGTAAATATGTGTTTTTAAATACGAGACCAAAATACAATAACCAAAAACATCTCGGATTAGACGATCAGATGCCTACTGAATGGGTTGCTTTCGGGAGAAACGAAACAGGGTTTTTGATAACAAGTTTTGAAAAGTTTGAAGGTTAAGACCTGCACTACCAAAACTAGTCTGATAAGAATGATAATTTTATCATTAAAATGTTTCCTGTTTGATCCTCCTGAATATGACCTTTGCTATGGTATGATTTTTAAAAAAAAAAATGCATATCCTGCATATGATTCAACATTGTTTTCACATTATTTCAACATTTCAGAAAAAAACTGATAGGATTTGCCAAAGTAATTTTTGTCTAGGATTTTTGTTTGTTTTAAATATTGTTTTTAATGAAAAAAAATCCACATTTAGAACCATTTAGAATTTCAAATATAAAATGTGAATGTTGAACTGGAAGCATTTTCAAAGTTGAGCAACCAAATTTCATCATTTTATGGAATATTTTCATTAATGATAAATACTACAGGCTTTATCATTGAACCAGATAGGCAACATAGTTTTTTCATAAAACCCAGAATATTAGAATTATGACTATTATTGAGAATGATTAGGCTATTATGTGGGAGGCAAATGTTTTTTGGTTAAAGCTCTCCTGCAGAACTAACAATGGTTTGGGAATTACTTTCATATTCAATTCAATACAATTTTATTTATATAGAACTTTTAACAGAGACACGGTCACATTGAATTTCTTTGAACTACATGCCTCTGTTTTTAGCCACATTTTTGGATTTGCTGCCAAAACATTAATATTCATTAATAGGTTTTCCTGAATATAGAAGTTCTGTTTGGCAGTTCCTCTCGAAAATAGCTATTGCACCAGTGGGGATTCTTTATAATGAGGTATATGAGACTGACATCGTTTTACTGAGGAAGGATGCACTTTGAAATGTTTAATGAGTTATGGACAGGTTTGGAGAGTTCTAGGGAGGAGACTTAGTTTGCAAAATAGCAAAGAGAGGGAGGCTACCAGGACCTAGTGAAGTATAGCTGTTGTGTGATTAGTGGAGGCAGCAGGTTGTGGTCATGTGATTGGTGAGGGAAGAGGGTGTCGTCCTAGTAGAGTGCCTGCTCCTCAGGTACAGATCCAGTGTGTGTGCAGTCATGAGGCAGCTGTGGTTGGCTTTAATGTTCTTAGTGGCCTGCAGCCAAGGGGAGAGTAAAGGTGAGCTGAACACACCTGGGGCAGCAGGGGCTGCTGGGATACGTTGGCAAGTGGGTGCAGAGCTTGGATGATTGACATTGCTCATGGGACAATGGGATTCTGCGGGACTGAGCGCCTTATCTGGGCTGACATGTCTGCCGTACCTACATTCATACAATAATTCTAATATGTTTTTGTATTTTATTTGGCTCAAATTGGACTAGACCAGTGGTACCTTTCATAGCCTACTTTCTGTGAGACTACACAAGACTGAGAATTAGTGATGTGCAGATTTTGGAAAAGGTGTAAGTCCTTTTGTCAAGCCAGTGTTGCAGTTTGAATGACAATTTATTATTTATTGGGTGACCAGCCATAGTTCAGATCAAAAAACTGGAAGCTTTTGCCAGTGTGAAGTATAATGTTTGCTTAAAAATGTGTTTCAATAGAAAATGCACTAAATTGTGATATGAACTGGGAGATTAAAGTTCTGTCACCAGTCCTGAATATAAACACTGAGAACAATGGGAAGGGAATCGAAGAACAGACCATGGAGAAGAAGTGCAAAGAAAAAAAGAATGGAAAAATGTGTCTCATTTATTTGTATTTCTCCTTCTTATGGTCTCTCATTCTCTCGTTCTCTCCCTCCCCCATTCTCAGGTGGGCTGGGGGTCATGCTCAAGTGCTGGCGGGTGCCGGGGCGACTGCGGCAGGTGGAGGCTGGACAGGGCAAAGTGTATGGGATAGGCCTGGACAACGTGCCCAAGAGGCTGGTGGGGAGGTGCTGGTCACCCCTGGACGGGCACATGAAGCACATCTCCGTGGGTCCCGCCGGCGTTTGGGCGACTGACCTGAAGAGAAACTTATACACCCTGCAGGAGGACACCTGGAAGCAGGTGCCAGGTATACATGTGCGTGTGGGCGTGGGTATTGGGAAGATCAACCAATAAATGAGTTAGTAACTTGCATGAATAGGTGCAAGGTTTTATTATAGCCCAGCACTAAAACACCCAGTTCTGCTTAGCAAGGTCTGGACTGAAGACCGTGATTATTTAATTTGTTGAATCAGGTGTCGTAGAGCTGGGATGAAACAGAAACCTGCGCCCGTACTGGCCCTTTTTGGATAAGACTGGGCTAAAATAAAGTATAAGACACATCTTGTCTCCTGTGCAAACAGAGATTGAGGGCATTGCAGGCTTTCAAACAGAAACCCTCTACTGCATTTTGCATGCATTTCAATGAAAATGTATTGCACTAAAATGAGCGTTCTTTCCGTCGTACAGGGGAAGGAGTATACAAAATAGCCTTGGTGCCATAGGTAATACCAACAGTAGATCTGACCTTACAGGAAAAACGCCAAATTCAAATACAGATGGAGCTTTATTAGCATGACAATAAAACTTTATCGCCAAATCAAAGTAAGCTAATTCACAAAGACAAAACATTACTGTGGTAATCAATGTCTGCCCCCCCAATCTCTCTCCTGCATTCAATTAAAATTCAAATGGCCTGACAGATAAATCTCCATGGGCAAGCACAGGAAGACAGGAAACTTTACATTACAATCACTTGGCACACGCAAGTCCACATACACAAAAATTGTGGCAACTGCTACTCTCTCTCTCTGTCTCTCTCTCTCTCTCTCTCTCTCTCTCTCTCTCTCTCTCTCTCTCTCTCTCTCTCTCTCTCTCTCTCTCTCTCTCTCCCTCTCTCCCTCTCTCTCTCTCTCCTCTCTCCCTCTCTCTCTCTCTCTCTCTCTCTCTCCTCTCTCTCTCTCTCTCTCTCTCTCTCTCTCCTCTCTCTCTCTCTCTCTCTCTCTCTCTCTCTCTCTCTCTCTCTCTCTCTCTCTCTCTCAGGGACTCTGGAGCAGGTTGACACTGGCGGAAGCGGGTTTTTGACGGGGGTGAAAGAGTGCCACCTGGCCTTCTGCGCGGACATCGTGCCGGGAGCGGCGACGCTCAGCTGGAGGCTCATCCCGGGGAAGCTGGGATACTACTCATGCGGGCCGGAGGCCTGCTGGGGAGTGGGCGAGGCCGGGGAGGTGTACGTCAGGACGGGCACGCAGAGGGGCGACTGCGTAGGGAAAACAGCGACCGTGGACTCCAGGGCCCGCATGGCCAAGGTGGAGGTGGGCAGCGACGGGTCCGTGTTCGCACTGAGCACCACGGGCGTGCCTTACGAGAGGTACGTACCAGCCTGCGCTTAGCGTACCAGCCTGCGCTTAGCCTGGCACAGCCTGCGCTTAGCGTACCAGTCTGCGCTTAGCCTGGCACCGCCTACGCTTAGCGTACCAGCCTGCGCTTAGCATACCAGCCTGCGCTTAGCGTACCAACCTGCACTTAGCCTGGCACAGCCTGCGCTTAGCGTACCAGCCTGCGCTTAGCATACCAGCCTGCGCTTAGCGTACCAACCTGCACTTAGCCTGGCACAGCCTGCATTTAGCATACCAGCCTGCGCTTAGCGTACCAACCTGCACTTAGCCTGGCACAGCCTGCGCTTAGCGTACCAGTCTGCGCTTAGCCTGGCACCGCCTACGCTTAGCGTACCAGCCTGCGCTTAGCGTACCAACCTGCACTTAGCCTGGCACAGTCTGCGTTTAGCGTACCAGCCTGCGCTTAGCATACCAGCCTGTGCTTAGCCTGGCACAGCCTGCATTTAGCATACCAGCCTGCGCTTAGCGTACCAGCCTGCGCTTAGCCTGGCACAGCCTGCGCTTAGCGTACCAGTCTGCGCTTAGCCTGGCACAGTCTGCGTTTAGCGTACCAGCCTGCGCTTAGCATACCAGCCTGTGCTTAGCCTGGCACAGCCTGCATTTAGCATACCAGCCTGTGCTTAGCCTGGCACAGCCTGCACTTAGCCTTGCACAACCTGCGCGGAGGCACACGCACAAACGCACGTACACGCAAAACACAGAAATGTCACCATTTCCAAGCTTGTATTGTTAAAAAATAGCTACATTTGAGTCATAGCAACATGGAACGTGCTCTGCAACAGAGGAAGGATACAGTTTGTGAGCTCTGTTTAACTGCAGAAAACAGCGTGCAGCAGCAACACCAATAAACTGCACTGCTGGCTAAAGACTGTTTGGCAGAAGAAAGAGCCCGGTCGTTAACGTGTGCTGTTTGTGTGCTTGGGCTCTCAGAGTGGGCATCAGCAGCAGTGCCCCTCAGGGCACGAGATGGGTGCGTTTCCGGGGCGTGGAGCCCATCCACAGCCTCTCCTACGACAGGTACACCCTCTGGCTCCTCAACTACCACGGAGAACTCCGCCGCTGCATTAAAGTCCCAGTCCAGAAATAGTTCTGCCTCTCATATTCTCCGTTCTCCGGCAGAAACGCGACGTAAGCTTTCTCTCCCGTGTGAACACTGAACTGAACTGAACACAAATGGGAGGAAAAGGGTAATGTCAACCCATACCCAAATATAATACTTAGTGAAACATGATGCAAATTCACCTGGACCTTCGGCTTCATAATGAGATTTAAATTATCTAAATGAATATAAGCATTCATGAACAATTGCTGAATTGTTCATGAATCGTCTGAATGGTACACTACCAAATGTTAATAAATGAGGGGGCTCTTTACTGCTGTGTGATTACACATCACAATTACATTTAGACCATACAGATAAGTGATTATTACGATGTTGCTCAAACCACTGAACAAGGAGACCTTATTGTTCTTGAATCCATATTAAATGGTTGAAAATGAATGGGGCGTCTATCTCGTGATTGTCTGTCTGTAAGTGCTTAGAGGTGGCGGGTATTTCAGGTTTCGTTACCTCATGGGCCTGCCTCCCCTGGCCCTGCCCGTCCCCAGGGACACAGTTGGACTAGTTGGGCCACTTTCAGCTTGAGCCCAGCTCACAGTACAACGGTGACTGGAGGGAAACAGGCAAACACGCTCATTTGGGTGATTTCCCAGAATAGATTCCTTTCATCTGAAGCAGCTTACCTATGTAATGCCTCATGCCTGCATACATATGCATACATATACATATGGACACATTTTACACACACACACTCTCACGCACGCTCACACACATACACCACCACACGTGCACGCACACCCATACACACACACACTCACACGCACACCCACACACATACACTCACATGCACACCCACACACACACACACCCACACGCACACTCACACACATACACTTACACACACACCCACACGTGCACGCACACCCACACACACACATTCTCACGCACGCTCACACACATACACTCACATGCACACCCACCCACACACTCACTCACACCCACACACATGCGTGCAAGCACACACACTCTCACACACACCCACACGTGCACGCACACCCACACACACACGCAAACACACACACACACACACCACAACCCACACAAACGCACACACCCACCCACACACACACTCACACTCACATATGCCCACACACACACCCACGCACGCACGCACACACGTGCGCACGCACACCCACATACACACACCCACACACACGCCCACATACGCACACCCACACATGCTCACATACGCACACACCCACACACATGCCCACATACGCACACCCACCCACACACACACGCACACACATATATGTATTGCTATGCTTGAGGACTTTTGACTGATTTCTATTGACTAAATTCATTCCATAACCTCTAACCCTAACCCTAACCACTACATACCTAACCCTAACCCTAACTTTAAGCTAATTCTAACCCTAACCCTAAGTCTTAACCCTAAAACAGCCTCTTGAAATTGTGAGGACCAGCAAAATGTCCTCACTTCCCGTAATTTTCTTCACCTTTCTATCCTTGTGAGGACATTTGGTCCTCACAAAGATAGTAGTATAAACACACGCATACACGCACGCACACACACACGTACGTACACGCACATACACACACCTGTGGCAATGACAGAAATTTGTTGCATGAGGCGGAAACATGTTCCCCTGAGTTCACATCAGACCCCAGGCAAAGCTATAGGCCTACACCAAAAAAAGGAAAATCTGAACAAGAGTAAGGACCTACAAAAACAGAGAAGAAGAATGTCTGGTTGATGGCTTGGCCTGTGCCTACATAATGATACTTAAATAGGCTTGCCGTGAATCATTTTTATACTTTAACCCCAACCACTTTGTCTCAAGATTTTACACCGATCCAGGGTCTGTGCTTAGGCAATCATCCGCATGCATGCACACCGAGAGTGTCAGAGCGATTTCAAACAAACAGTATTGTCTTTCACTTTCTGTTTCTTGAAGATGTCGACATTAATGCGTTGTCTTCGTTTGGACGATTAAACAAAAGGTAAAACCGTAGCTGTCTATAACGATATAGCGAGGGCGTAGGCCCACTGTATGGAGACAAACATCGCTATGTAATGAAATTACTGAGTTGCTCCACAACTTTTGCCATTTCTGAGAATCTGTATGTTTGTGGACTTCCTTGAATTAGTATTTTCGTTTTGTTTCTCTATCACGCGTCGTCAATTCAGAATGACCAAAAATGTGTTCCTGTTGTTCCTATTAAACGAAAAAGCGACTACAGAAATTAAAAGAGCAAATTAAGCAGTAACGTGTTAGCAGTAACGCAACCTGATTTAAAAACACATTTTGTATGTAAATAGCAACTGTAACAGGGGCTTGTTCACCACTAAACATGATTAAAATGCAAATTCATTTTAACAGACAGGAAGCTATTGCATTTTCAACAGGTTCTTTAGTTTAACAAACGTATTGAAATACACGTCAATTACAGAAAAACTACATTACTTGGATGTTGGCATTTTTACACGCGTAATGCAGTATCAAGAAAATGCATTTGGTTGTCCGTCACGTCAAATAAAATACAGTACTCCTGTAATAAGAGATCCCTCTTGGATCCCCTTATTATTGGATCTTCTTAATCCACATCATTTTTCTGTACGCTGCTCTTACGGCTTTTTCAGCAGACCTACCAAATTTGGCAAGTAGCTTCACCTGGTAGGCTACGCTAATTGTGTTGCTTGTGCTTTTTGTGTCAATAGCTGAAATATTGTTGGGATATTTACGATTTCATATCGAAAAATTTCCCATCGATTCCTATTGACAGAACGTTCAGAATCTGAACAACACACTTGCAGCTGACGTCACAATCGGCCGCTGCAGCTGCTACAGATACATAACAGACCTTCTCTCTTGCAAAGCTTCTAACGGACGAAATCTCTGGGCGAGGTGAGTAACGTTAGCAACAATGCGAGTTCAACCCAAACCCATTAGTCAAGTTTTCTGCTAGTTGTAATTCTTGCAAGCAAACATGCCTATTTCAACATTCAACATAATATTCTTGCAAAATATTTACAAGAGACATATTATTTTTACTGTATATCTGCGTGTAGTCTATACTGCTTAGTTTGCCATCAAACTTTTGAATTCTAAGTATCATTTTTGACCATTGCTGAATTTAATAAGAAAATGAGTAATGAGGTAAACACTTTTTTTCTTTCTACTTTTTACAAATGTTTGCATTGCATTGTGCACACAATGCATATTTTTTTGTCATTTCTTTATATGTTGTAAAGTATTGTAAGACAAGCACACTTAATGAGGAGAAAAGGCCGTTCAGCCACACTAGGCTCAGGTTTCAGCTCCAAACTGTAGAGTACCATGTAGTGTAGGCCTGCCCAACCCTGTTCCTGGAGATCTACCATCCTGCAAGTTTTCACTCCAACCCAAACTAAGCACACCTCATTCAACAGCTAGAGATCTACTGTCCTGTAGGTTTTCACCCAAACCCAAACAAAGCACACCCCACTCAGCAGCTAGAGATCTACCATCCTGTAGGTTTTCACTCCAACCCTAACATAGCATACCTTATTTAACAGCAAGGCCCACTCCCAAATGGAGCCTTCTGGACTTGCAGAGGATGAACTAACAGGCTTAAGCCATCTGTAAACTACACAACATTTATGTCCTAACATCTCAGGACATCTCACATTTACTGACCATGATTCTTGTCCTACCATCTTAATTGTGCACATATCATAGGATGAGGTCACACGTTATAAGACAACAAGGAGCAAACCTTCTGCACACATTGGTTGCCAACTATATGATTGCCATGGACAAAGAGCAATTAGCAGCAGTTTTTGTCAGCACTTTTAGCCTATATGCGCAGAAAAATGCATTAAAAATAAATCTGGCACATCGATGGTTGGGGTCGGCATGGCCAGAACTGACTCTCAGTAGGCCTGTATGGCCTACTGCAAAGAGAGTTGTAGGTAAGAATGGAAATATTGATAATAATCAGAGCTCTAGGTAGCTTCATTCTTCATCGTATAGTAGCTTTAACTATTCTTATTTTAGCTTTGAAATGTTATAGCTATCTGCCCTGTACATTATTATTGTGATGTATGATTGTGGGTTCATTTAATCTGCCATTAACATTTCAGTAACATTGCTTCCTTATAGACCCTACTGGTGGAGTATCATTGGCCAATGTGACATATTGCCTTTCACACTTCCAAGAGCAACAACAAAAATATGAAACATGTTTGAAAATTATTGGCTGGTCCTAGAGTGGATTGGGAGAATGAGACAGCAATTAACGGGAGTACGCTGACCCTCTTCACACAAGAAAGGAATATGTTTTTTATCATGGGTTCATGCACTGTCATAAATGTATAGAAGTTCTGAATAAGGCTGGGCATATTTGTCTGGGAAAATATTGGCTAAAGTCACTGAGCGGTCACAGTGAACTTGTTGAAAATCACGGAAAACTGAAAAACAAGGCAGAAATCATGGATCAAGTGTTTTAAAAACATTGATTTATTGAATTAACCAATATTTCATGCACAGCAGTGGGGAATGATTGAAATAGCACTGGTAACTATCAATGGCAGCCTAACAAAAGCTCAAAGTTTTGGGAAAAAATAGTGGGCAGTTGATCCTAGAGTAACAAAACACAAATGTACAAAAAATGCATTGATAGGTCGGTGCATTTCATCAATTCGGTCCCTCACGGAAAGAAAGAGCAAGTTTTCATCGTTTTTATATGCAAATTATACCCCTCCCTTGCGCACAAAAAATATTGGCGGGTACTTCCTACATCATTGACATGAACTGAATTCTAGGTTATTCCCTCAGTCTAAATTTGCAGCGATGGGGACTTGGCATGAGGGTAAATGAAGGGTGCAAAAAGTCCATGTGAGAGCACTTGCAAAAAAGCTGTTTTGAGAGAGGGACAGCCCTAAACCCTCATGGACTAGATGGAAGTGTGCCTTTGAGTCCACAAGTTCACAATGGGCTGAGTCCAAATGTCGCTCTTCCCCACACCTGCAGACTGTTGACTTAACAGGCATGTTCCCGTGAAGTCCAGGACGGCTAGGGCTGGCTAATTCTACAAGTTCACAAGTGGGCTCATGCAGTTCGTGGGATTGCAAATGTGGTTGGAACGAATACCATCGTACACAGAGGGTCCCCTGGACTGAGTTTGAATACCTAGGCTCTATGTCTTGCTAAGTGAAACAGCATTTATATCTTTACATCCATTAACATTACTCCTGAGTGAGAATACCTGTCACCTCATATGTGACCATTACTTTCTCATTTCACTCTGTGGCACTACGTCAGGGGTGTCAAACTAAATTCCCAGGTGGTTGCAGTGTCTCCGGGTTTTTGTGGTTTCCTTTCAATCAGCTGCCAATTAAGGCCCTGGGAACAAGGTGTGTGGATTTTCTTTTAGCCAGGCAATGACTAAATGATCCAGTGGTGCCGAGAACACCCCAAAAACCAGCAGACACTGCAGCCCTCCAGGACTGCTGTTTCACATCTGTGGTCTGTTATTGGTCTGTCATATTGACCATACCATTTCTGTCCACCAGATGGAGGCAGAAGGCTGTACAGTCACAGTGAGTGGTTTACCCACAGGCATCGACGAGGAGAGACTGGTAGACAAGCTCTGCATTCACTTCCTGAGGGGCAGGCACGGAGGAGGGGAGATCAGCTCCATCAACATCACCAAGACAACGCCTGCCTCCGCCCTCATCACCTTTGAGGACCGTAAAGGTCAGCAGATTGAGGGGAGTCACTCCGCACTAACACATCCCCATTTGCATGCTCTAGCCATTGTTGGCTTCATTTATTAACTTGGACTTCTTTTGCACACCGTTGCAAACTGCAGTGGCCACACTTGTGTGTTTTACTGCCTTGTCATTCTAGCAATTTATAATGAACTGGGTCTGTGATGTATAATTTCATTGACAAGACAGAATTGCTTACTCTTGGTTTTTTCCTTCGTTGCTGAAGTCTGATTAATTCTATTTGATGACCTCATGCACAGTGGCCCAGAGTGTGGTTCAATACGGAAAACACATTTTATTGGTGGACAACAAGGAGTACAAACTCACTGTGAGTTTTCCAAGCAAAGAAGTCGACCAGGATAAGGTAACTGGAATTAAGTTTCAGATTAAAAACTGAAATGTTTGCTCGGTTGTACCACAATTTCATGGTTCTGCAAGCCTGGTCCTGAAGGGCTGCTTTTAGTTTTAATTTGATCAGTAAAAGGAGTTACTTCATCTGGTTTCTTGGGTCTGAACTAGTTGTTGATTTCAGTGAAAATAAAAAGCAGCAGACCCTGTGGCTCTCCAGGACCAGGGTGTGGGAGCACCTTTCACATTAGGTTACAAGCCTCTCTTCATCTTTGCCTTTTTTTCCCTCTTTTTCCATAAGGTTTTCACGAGCATGACGGTGATAGTGAACTATAACTGGCTGCCCCTGGGGAAGGAGGTGGTAACCAGGGTGCAGCGGAGCTCCCCTGAGATCCAGTGTGGCTTTGACCTGCCCGCGGGACTCTGTACGCTGAGTGGCCGTTTCTCCGTGGTCCAGGCCATAGTCTCCCAGCTGCTGGGCCTTTTGGAAAGCCCTGCCTCCTTAGGCACCAGCCTGGCGGGGACTAGGGGAAGCACAGGCAGGAAAAGTACCGGCTCAAGTGCGGTGAGAAACCTTCCAGTGGGTCACAAGGTTTGCGCCAGGCTTCCCCTGAGTCTCTTGAGGGCAGTAGTGGCACTAACAGGAGTAGAGCCGCCCGGGCAGACCCCCTGCTGCAGGATTATGATCGCTCCCTGATTGTGGACATAGACGCCTTCCGCTACCTTCAGAAGCACTGTGGGCAAAAGTACGAGCGCATCCTGAGCCGGCACGGTGTGGAGGCTTTGGACGTGACCACGGACGGAGTCACCACCCTGTTCCTGCAGACTGCGGAGGGGCAGGCGTCAGGGCATGCGGGCCTGCGGCAGGCGCACAGAGACCTGAGCAGGCTGTGCCAGGAGATGGAGAGCCGGCTGTGCAGGGAGCAGCTCCTCAAGGAGAGCGGGCCTCAGGAGGGCCTCCAGCAGGCCCTGGAGGCTCTGCAGCTCCAGCTACCCCAGGTGCTTCTGGGACAGGATGCTGCTGGCAAGCACATCTCCATTGTGGGCAGCAGTAGCGATGTCATGGAAGCCAAGCGGTTCCTGCTGGACCTGCGTGCCGAGGAGGTGGCTCGCCTTCTCCCTAGGCTGGGCAGGGCCGACCTCGGTCCTGCCCCAAACGCTTCTCGGCTGGATGCCAGTGCTGGGACAGTGCTCAAGACCTGCATGGATGGCAGTCCTGAAGGAGGCAGGGCGTACAGGCTAGCTGCCAGTTTCAGGGACACAAAGTGCAGGGTCTCTGGGTTGGATAAGCTAGGCATTGGGCTTGGCAACACACTGTTGACACCTCGCAACGCATTCAAGGAACTTTCTTCTGTACGTAAACAAAGGTCCAGCGTGAATTCCAGTGGTCCAGTTTTGAGCAGTGGTCGAATATCGGGCAAAGAGAGGCCTGGGGTAGGCGTTGGTGGACTAAATCTGGAAGACCTAAGAAAGTTTGGTACGACAGGGCAGGACATCCCATTGGAGAAGTTGGATCCTGTGTCTGCTGCCTCTGTGGAGAGCAGGCCCTTGTTGAGCTCCACTCTGACAGACTTGAGGCTGCAGAGTTCCCCGGGCACTGTGCAACACATGGACCTGTTTGGAGTTCAGAGGGCCCAAACAGCCGATGTCCCCCCTTCGCAGTCTGGCTTCAAACCCACACTGAGACGGGCTAACAGTTTCTCAGGCTATGCCAGGAACAGGCGGGATCAGAAAGTGGGGGATGCAGGTGGTAATGAGGAGAAGCTGAGCAGGGGTAAATTAAGCACTCCAGGGATCAGCAAAGAGCAACAGGAGGTGCACAGTGTGGAGGTGCAGGCTCATACGGTCATGTGGCAATATATGAAGGAGGTCTATCGCACTCGTCTGGAGGACATAATCTCAGGGTCACAGGTGAAGGAGAGTCAATCAGACAGTGATGTCACGACTATAGTCCTGAGGGGGGCGGAGCCATCCAGAGTGAATGGCTGCCATAGGGAGCTTAGGAACCTGGTTACCATGGTCGCCACAGACTTTACTGTGGAGGAGCTGCCACTGGTCAAGCTCGGCGTGGCTGATCCTCAGGATGAGACTTTGGAGATATGCTGCGCCGAGGTGCGGAGCAGGTTCCGGAAGGTGAAAATCCAGCTGCACGAAGATATTCTTTTTGTAATCGGGCCCAGACAGCTGTGCACTCAGGTGGTTGGGGCTCTGCTGGAAGTGTTCCAGGATGGGGCCAAGAGGAGGCAAGGCCTGCGGGAGAGTCCACGGGGGGTAGGGGGAACTTCGGACACCTCTCTGACCACCAGTGCCCAGGACAAAGAAAACCTTCCACCTCAATCTGACAACCTGGACCAAAGTAACTGCACCCCGGATGGCTCCCAGGAGGAACCAGTAACACAGACAGGAGAGGAGACCAGGCCTAGCACCAGCGAGCACAAACAAAATGTTCAGAAGGTATCAGGAGGCGGGGCGCAACAAGTGAGCCAATCAGCAGCCCAGAAAGAGCCCATCATCATGGAGAAGCTTGGGAAGGCCAGGTCCAAGAATGGAAAGCCCAGCAGAGCCAATGCGGCCCTGTTTACTCACCCAGAATCAGCGTCCACGCGGAAAGAGACAGTAATAACCAGTACAGGGACTGTGTCCCAGTCAGGACCAGGGAGCCCTCACAGTGGGAGCAAAGACCAGAAGGACCAGAGCCGTCCGGAGGCGGGACCTTCACAAGACCAGGACTGACGGCGAAAAGTCTGCATGAGTGCACTCAACCCAACAAATACTCAGCAAGAACTCATCCTCAACCCTCGAGCGGGTTTCACTCTTTCTGCATATTCTTTTCTGCAGGTTCCCCATCTGTTTGTTACTCACCCCTACAGGCTTAAAAATGATAGCGTATTCTGCACAGAACTGGCTCTGCTCGTAAACTCTGAATGGTCAGAATAGCCTATGTTGTATTCTGGTGATTCTTCCAAGACTTACATTTAATACAATTTGATGAATTATATTTTTGTGGTCTCTGGAAATACATAAATATTTGTGGTCTATATAAATAATTGTGTGGTGCAGTAATTAACTAACTGACAACAATTCAGTCACTTGGGAATGAGGCAGAACAGTATCCACTTTGGCATTGGAGGCATTGGGTTTGCCACGCCCCTGGCTGGCTTGAGTGTACAGTAGAAGGGTTAGGTTAATGCAGTAACTACAAATGCAGTGCTACAAATCTCCACTGGGGAGGGACAGGAACTGTAAGAAAAAATCTTTTGAAGATATAGCCTATCATTGACGGGTATTTACATTGTATGTCTGTACCCAAACAGGAAGCAGTTCACAGGAAGTGGGTGGCAAACACAATCAAAGACATTTTTTAGAAACACATTTCCTATCTTCCAATTCAGCAGTATCTCATGTCTTAACCCAGGAAAGCAGTTATCAGATTTTGTCCTTTTCACATGCTGTGTCCTTATGCAACGGAAATGTGTCCATTGGAAAATAAATTGTAATACACTGAATACTACATTTTATTATATGGAAGTACTCAAAATATAATCTGAAATTTACAACATATTGTACTTGTCTTAACGCCCAAGTAATTCAATGATTTGTCATGATATCACTGGTATGAATAAATGCTGTAAATGTTCATCAGAACAGCTGTTCATTGTTACAACAAATGACAAATCAAGAATTATTCTTGTTCTGTATGCTAGCAACGCACTCACACATTGTGTAGCCTAGCACCAATGTGACAGAAGTAATGTTTTATCACTAGCGGAAATCATCTTTGAAACGGTTATATTGAGAGCCTAAGAAAAAAAAACCCAGTGTCTAAGAATTCAGGTTTCAAAAGACCCTGGAAACATGAAAGAAGTTTGGCAATGGGCCTGGAGTCACTTTCGTATGATCGGGAGAGGAAGAAGTTTGCACAGGACTTTGTCAGCACTGTGAACCATTTTAAGGATGTGTAGACTACATGCTGTAGCTGCTGCTCCTGTGGCAGAGCCAGTCTCACCAGAGCCCCCACTTTCACTAAAGGAATGATTACCCAGAATGCATCAGCCTGAGCCCAAAGCTCTGAGGGTCCTGGGAGCTCAAGGAAGCACAGCTTTGCCCAGGATGCAAAACAAGACCAAGAACTGACAAGGATCACAGATGTGTATTTTTTATAATAATGCTGAAAATTAGTCTTTTTGTGAATGTGACGAGTTTTCTAGTAAAAACCTTGCCGATGAAATAATGAATGTACGATTCCAAGGAAACTGGTCAGCAGCTGTTTTGTTTTGGCTTTAAGAGCTTTATTGAAAACAGGTGGGGGGGGGGGGGGGGGGGGGGCGATTTAGTGGGATGATGCAATAAGTTATAAACTGCTGAGTATTGCTATGGCATTACCTGTGGCATTAAATGAGCAAACCTGACTGTGTAACTTTCTGCGGAGTCTGATTTATCCTTACACATTCAGTAAGAACATTTTTTCCATTTAAAAGGAGATGTATCCGTTGACAGGACATCAGTTGGACAATACAACTAAAACAACGCAGGTGTGTTCCTGTAATAACCAATGCTGCACAAGTAGTATGTCTTGATTTTTGGTTATTAGGCTTCATCTTCCAACTGGATGCTACCTACCTAACTCAGAGGATGGAACTGACCTGTGGAGAACCTACCGGTCTATGTGACCACACCCATTTCTGTCCACCTCCCTCATCCAGGTCATATTCTTCATCACAAAGAAAAGATGACGTGCCTGTGCAGGGATACAAGCTTTATACAGTACAAAACACAAATCCTCCCACACAGTTTTGGTTACGTTTGCATTTGAAATGAACACGCATGAGTCGAAACTTCACTTTTTTGTGTTAAGCATTTTATTAATTGGAAACATGTAAGGCATATGGTAACATTACACAGGAAAGCATTACAGGTTCTAGTCCATTGGAACAGCACCGCACACACGTGGTCGACCCGGATTCAAGCACAGAAGCAGCGTTTCTTCAAAGGGTTTAAGTACAAAGCCGACAGACACGCTGCGATTGTGAGGGAGAAAGCAAACGTGACACGGAAAGGAAGAAAACTGAAAACTTTTACAGCACACAGGTGTGGTCTAGACCGGACTGGTGTGGTCTAGACTGGACAGGCGTGGTCTAGACCGGACAGGCGTGGTCTAGACTGGACAGGCGTGGTCTAGACTGGACTGGTGTGGTCTAGACCGGACAGGCGTGGTCTAGACTGGACAGGTGTGGTCTAGACTGGACAGGCGTGGTCTAGACCGGACAGGTACGGTCTAGACTGGACAGGCGTGGTCTAGACTGGACAGGCGTGGTCTAGACTGGACAGGTGATTCTGGCTGGAGCCCTGCAGCCGCTAAGAGCATAGCCGCAGTGACCAATCACAGGCCGCCAATCATGGCCTTATCTGCAATGGCACTTTGAGTTGGAAGTAATTGAGAAACAAGACTTGAGTGCTGTACTGCTGTTCTGCAACCTAATGAGAGCCATGGAGTGATTTCATTTGCCAGCTAAGCAGGCGTGTATCCAGCCAGTGCGCACATTTCCATAACACTCCCGTAGCACTGTAACACTACCCTGCAGCGATGCCGCGCGGCGGACCGCAGTACCTGGCGGTAAGCCTAGGCTGTGTCTGCAGGGGCTGGAAAAGCTGGCATGTTTACACACAGACTGCAACTGCAGCAGCACCGCTCTCCTGCGCACACTCCATTTATGCTCGGGTGAACAGCTGTAAGCAACGAAAGTTAGCGCACACTCCATTTTGGCTCGGGCGAACAGCTGTGAGCGGTGAAAGTTAGTGCACACTCCATTTTGGCTTGAGCGGACAGCTGTGAGTGGCAAAAGTTAGTGCACACTCCATTTTGGCTCGAGTGGACAGCTGTGAGTGGCAAAAGTTAGTGCACCCTCCATTTTGGCTCAAGCGAACAGCTGTGAGCGGCAAAAGACTCCACAGTGACCTGGAGCAGAGAAAAGCGCACAGCCACTCACACAGAGCCAGAAACTCCCAAGACCAGGACCGGCTCTCGTTTTCAGAAAGCTCCCCAGGGGTTAAGATGGGGGTTAGACAAGCATAAGTTTGAATTGTCGGGACCAGTAGGTACCTGAATCCCAACTGCAGAGAATTAAGCTTCATCCCTACAGCGTACTGTCTGTACTAATTGAGCAATGTGTCTCGTTCAATTCACTGATTGTGTTGATACTATACAAGCAGTTTTGAGGTAAGCATCTCATCCAAAAAAAAAAAAAAAATGTAATGTTTCATTTAATTTCCAAAGCCATGACTACTTTAATTCTGCATGTAAGGATGTTGCAAAGTGGCTCCTGACACAGTTCGCCTCTGGGCGTACTCAGACCAAGCCTACAGTTCTGACCGGGGCCTGACCTAGCAGGCTGCAGAAGCCATTAAGCCTTAGGGGCCGAGTGGGGTGTGGGCAGAATTTTGCTCATCCTGAAGTTCAGCCGTGACCCTGTAGGAATCTAGTCACTCTTTTCCCACTCACTTCAACTAGCCCCCGGCCATTTGGTCATAGTTAAAGCAGCAAAACATGTAAATCACACTGAAACGGTTCGAAAATTACAACTCCACCCATGGGGTTATGGGTGTAGAGATGTGTGTCAGGGGCTGGGGATTACGGGCGTGGAGGTTATGGCTGTGGGGACCACGTTCCTTCGTGACTGATCACCACAGCTGGAGTGAGCATCTGCTTCCTCCTCCACACTGCCAAAGCCCGCCCCTTCCCCCATAGCAACAGGATCAGGACATGGGGCTATGGAAGCTTGGCATGCGCCCACGCATTTAGCAGAGTACACTGAAGCCCTCGTGCATTCGAGATACACCCAGCACCACAAAGGGAGCATGAGAACATGCTGTACTGGCTTACCCATAATGCACCACGGTGTGCTCGACACATTAAATTTTTGTGTTGGTAACTGACGTTCATTGCAGTTTTGTGTTGGGAGAAATGTAGGATTATGGACTAATCTTTAGTGGATACACTCTCAGAGTGTTGATTTGACACATTTTGAGCATTTTGCTGTGCATCATCTGGAAGCAGTGCAGGAAGACCCCGCTGGGGCCGGACAGTTTGAGGAGGTAATCTGGCGTTTGTCACAACAGAGGCACTGGGAATGCTTGAGTTTGGCAAGGCAGGATTACAGCAAGGGAACTGATTTCAACTGCAGCAAAAAGAGTCAGCCAACACACACGTGAGAAACCATACAGGGTGCAACAATAGGTTTTTTTTTTTTTTGTCATAGAAAGAGTATCCAGGTGCTATATAGGCAGTAACACAACTGAAAAAAGAAAAACATGCATCAAAAAACAGTTGAGAGGAGCGCACACATAATTTGGCACACTTGGTCAAGGCCTTTGAGGAAGTACAACTGTGTTCACTAAAGGAATGTGCTGCAGCAGGTCCCCATTAAGGGCGTGTCACTTTGAATTTAAACCCTTGTGTACAAAGAGAAATAAAAGAAATTAAAGTAACAATATAAATCACAACATTCTTCACTTTAGCACTTGTTAATCACACAGCACTTGCAGGAAAAAACACCATCCACAGGAACACAGAAAACCCAGCAAAAAAGGCTGAAAAAAAAAACAGAACCAGATAAACACAGTTACTCCCAGAACCGGAGAAACACAGTGGCAGTTGGTGAAATGAAAATAGATGAGGTGGAGTTAAAAAAAACCGGTCTCAATAGTCTTCATTCATTTTCCTTGATTAACAAGTGTGTCAAGTATCTGAACAATCAATTTTCAGGTAAACACACAACTTCTTCACATCACGAGTGCCACATTAAATGATAAATAAAATCTTAAAAAATCAATAACAATGGGTAAGTACACTCAACGAAAAAAAATATACTACCATTATCTTTCAGCACAACCTGCAATAAAGGCTACCTAATAAAACCAGCGCTTGAAAATCAGCGCATTGCAGGTCTTTGCCATGAATATTCTCCAAATGTGAGTGTGGAGAATGAAGAGTATGAACGAAGAGTTCATGTATCCACAATTTAAAATAACATTGAAAAAATGAGCACAATTTTGCGATGTAAATAAAAATGATTTTATTACTCGCCTAATAGCCTAATTGAGGAGAACTATATCTGATGGCAATGAGCATTTGGGAATTAATCATTATTAATCAAGTGAAATGACTGAAAGCAGGTCGAGACCAATAGTCAGTTTAAGGGGAAGTTTTCCACCCCATCAATTTTCAGCAACCGATACCAAATTACTCCAAGAACCAGGAAAAGGAGATGAGACCATTCAGGGTTTTACAGCTCAAGTGCTCATGCAAACATTTCATCACCAGGGGGCGCTGTGAACACCTTATAAATCACAGTCAGCTGTAAACCCTGCTTTGAAGACAGCCGGAAAGACCCAGAACCCTAGAAGTGCAATGCGACTGGTGGGTAGAACCTACCCAGCGCTCTGACCAGCAGGGCAGAACTACCCAGCACTCTGACCAGAGCATTGTCAGGGCAGAACTACCCAGCACTCTGACCAGAGCACTGGCAGGGAAGAACTACCCAGCACTCTGACCAGAGCATTGGCAAGGCAGTGATTTGGGATATTTGAGATATTATAGGGGAAATTCAGGACTGATGTGGAGGAAGAGAGGATAAGGAGAGGAGCATTTTACATTTCAGCACATGGATGCACATGTGCACACACACACACACACGCACACATGCACGCACACACGCACACACACACACAAGCTCACAAAAAGTGAAGCTGCTCATGCTAAAACTGGCAACACACTTTTTCAGTCTCTTCACTAAGGAGCCACCACAGACCAGATGGAACCAGACCCACAGACAGACAGACAGAACCAACAAGATTAGACGACATACATGGACATACATGATTAGATTGGAGGAATGTTTTTGCACACTGAATGCCACACCAAACACTGGCGACTGCAGAGACATTTAGGGACAGAAAAATCGGGGGGGAAAAAAGAATCATATTTGTGAACATCGGGACTGTGACTGACAGGGACCTGTGTGGGCAGAAGCTCAATACTCAATACAGGCAGAACAGAGAAAGGAGGGCGAGACTCTGAGTAAACACAATTAAACTTTTTTGTGCAAAACAATGAAAAATGCTTAAAGCTTCATGTAGTAAGGTATTAATCCTGGACTGACAGGAATGTTTTATGTAACAGGGAATGACTCACATACACCAAACAGCCTCTGGCAGAGAGAGAGAGAGAAGGGATACCTCACTAGCATCTCTGACGAACTGGATGCCTGTTGCTATGCCGACCCGAGAAAGGGGGGGGGTGTTGTTAAGAGGGGGAAAACGGGAAAGAGAGACAGAGTAGGAAGGGTGGGGCCGAGACTGATCACTACGGTAGGTCTGGTCTTTTGCTAGCTGATCCCTGGCTGCAGCACAACAGCAAATGTCACAGAGACAAGAGAGGAGCATTATGGGATGGAATGCCAGAGGAGGATCCCAACAAACCAGCGGGAACTGGAAGAGATAAACCGACTGCCTGCCAACTCCAGCTGATAACAACAATAAGAAATACCTTCTCAACCAGTAATAACTCAAAAAAAAGTCAATTTTTTGTCAGGCAAATCTAATTCCAATTGCAAACCCAATTTACTAAAAAAAAAGCTTGAGTAAGAACTCGGTTAAAAAACTACTGGTCTTACTCAAATAAAAGAGATTATGTCCTCCTATTACAGATGATCATAACACTCCATTCCACATGATAATACTGCTTACTGTATGTGAATATAATATAAATACACATACTTTTGGGGGGACATAAAAAGCAGTGGATTATAAAAACTGAAATGAGATGGGATGTATCCAATCACTCAAGAGGCAAATTCATACTTCAGCATAAAATGGCAACTCCTAAGGGTGGGAGCCAATAAGCTTGTGTGCAAGCAAATATCTCAGGGCAGCCAACAGCCAATCATGCTGACACATTCCACGCCTACACTGTGTGACATCATAACCGCAAAGTCCTGTGTAGTTCTGAAGGATGTCGGATAAGGTCAGGGTGTGAGAGGGTTCGGGTTGTCTGTGAGTCTGGGTGCATTATGAGAGGGGAGGGGGGAGGCTTGTTGTACTGGGGGTGGGAGGAAATTCCGCAGTATTGTCAGCCAATGGGAAGGGTGCGGGGGAATGACAGCAGTGGCCGTAGCCTTGGGCTGGGGGGGGGGGGGGGGGGGGGCTCAGGGGTTCTCTGTTCTACATGGATCTGCTTTTAAGGGATTCATCACAGAGAGCATGGCTGACATTTCTGATCACTTGGTGCTTTAAGAGCTATTAAGTCCAATTAAGGGGCACACATGAGATGGGGTAGGAAACCTGATCTGTGGTGACTCAAACTGCAGTAAAATTCAATGAGGACCCTCCCCTTACATCCTCACCCCACAAATACAATAACCCCCCCAACCCCCCCAGGGAGAGGCTTCCAATCACCTGCGTGGCACCCCCAAACATCAATTTCACTCCTTCTTGGGCTCCTCTGGCTTCTCCTCTTTCTTGGTCTCTTCTTTCTCTGGCTCCTCCTTTTTCTCCTCTTTCTTGTCCTCCTCTTTCTTGTCTTCCTCTTTCTTGGGCTCCTCCTTCTTCGGCTCGGGCAGGAGGATCACCTTGCCGATGTTGTTCCGTTCCTGCATCCTCCTCATAGCATCACCAACCTGGGAGAGAGGGAGGGAGAGAGGGGGAGGGAGGGAGGGAGGGAGAGAGAGAGAGAGAGAGAGGGAGGGAGGGAGAGAGAGGGAGAGGGAGAGGGAGAGGAGGGAGGAGGGAGAGGGGAGGGAGGAGAGAGGGAGAGGGGGAGAGAGGGAGGAGAGAGAGAGAGGGAGGGAGAGAGGGAGAGAGGGAGGGAGGGAGGGAGGGAGGGAGGGACAGAAATATATTTAATTCATTTAATTATTTTATTGTATAGTGCTTATAGATACACGGTCACAAAGATGCTATGCAGAAAAAAAACAGAAGAAGGAAAAACCAGGCTGGGACCCCAAAAACCAGCATCCCCTGCACTCATCCCATTGGCTGAAAATTACCCAAGGAATTACATCCTGAAATTCATTTACATTTACAAAAAAAAAAAACATAATCCACAGACTTGTCGAATGAAGACCAACAACAAGGGGGAAGGATCAGACTCATCTAGGCACAAGAGAACTTTGAGCAGCGGACAGACATCCACAATCTGCCCATATTCCAGATCTGTGGACTTGGAGACGGACGTCTTACTGAAAGGCGGGTGTGCTGACGCAGCTCTGGGAGTTGTGCTGAATGGGTTTAGAGACACAGCTTGCGTTCATCCCAGAACGCAAAAGCCTTGTTTATATGATTTCCTGGTTTGAGAGTAGAGGAATCTGAATACAGGAAACGTACAATACGACAACAACAATAACATGGACAACTCAAACTGGAATGAAACAAGTCCCTTGTGTTCAACGCAACCACAACTAAAAAATTAATACCTAACACTGGCTCAATAGACACTCATTACAGTCAAAACAATAAACAGTCAGTGTGCTGAAACACTCAGAGTTGCAAAAGATACTGCATTTATAAAATCTAGTGGACAGATTCCTTGAGGCTGTTCGGCTTTTGACCACAAGCAAGCCTGCACTAGACTCGACTCCCTCTGGACTCGACTCCAGGATTTGACCACAAGAGCTCTCAGTTACAAATTATCTGCACAAGAAAACAGCTAGAAAATAGAGGCGAGAAAATCTGTCCAGGCACTGTGCAGAAAGCAAAACGATAGTTACTCAATAAAAAATTTTCAAAGAAAGGAGAGCCCAGAAGTCCACCCTCCGTTTGCATTTTTCTACTTGTATTCAAACAGGTAGACAGCAGAGAGGGTGACGGACAGAAGGGACCACAGGTAAGAAAGCTCCATGCTGGGTCTCAAACCCACACCCAGGCGGGGAAATCACATAAAGCAGCCATCCTGCACCACATCCTGTCTACTCAACAGCTTCATTAGCCTTCCACTGCTGCAAACCCTTTCAGTAATGCAATGAAAAAAACAACCATATAGCACAACTCTGTAAAATCATGCCACCGCCATGTCTAAGCTTCAAACAACCACACTGAACTCAGCACACAGCAGTGTAGGAAGACTGCTGCCAATTACTGTCAACTGGCAAGCGACTCATCAACATGCATGACTGGGGCAGCGTAGCGTGGTAAACGTGTGTGCCCAGTGAGGGTAAACGTGTCTGACCTCATGCAGATGGGAGGACTGCAGTGCAGGCGAGAAAGCTGCTTTGGAAAGAATGGTGACTCCACCAGTGAGTGAGTTACTGCATTATAGAGAGTTAATAACGAGTAAAAGAAGCTGTAACATGCTTCAGTTAGAGACAAAGAACATGTGTGAGTGAGTGATGAGTGAATGAGAGAGAGCAAGAGAGTGGGTGACAGAATTAACATATAGTCACAGTAACAGACTGAGAGTTAGTCAGCACATGAGTGAGAGTGAGAGTGAGTGAGTGAGCGAGCATGTGAGTGAGAGAGTGAGTGAGCAAGCAAGTGTGTGAGAGAGTGAGTGAATGAGCGAGCATGTGAGTGAGTAAATGTGTGAGTGAGCATGTGAGTGAGAAAGAGAGTGAGTAATTGTGTGAGTGAGTGAGTGAGTGAGTGAGTGAGAAGTGTGTGAGAAAGAGAGTGAGAGATTGAGTAAGCGAGCATGTGAGTAAGAAAGAGAGTGAGAGAGTGAGTAAGGGAGTGAGCAAGTGAGAGAGTGAGTGAATGAGCGAGCATGTGAGTAAGAAAGAGAGAGAGTGAGTGAGCGAGCATGTGAGTGAGAAAGAGAGTGAGAGAGTGAGTGAGGGAGCGAACATGTGAGAGAGTGAGTGAGTGAGCAAGTGAGTGAGAAAGAGAGTGAGAAAGTGAGTGAGCGAGCATATGAGTGAGAAAGAGAGTGAGAGAGTGAGTGAGTATATGTGTGAGTGAGTGAGCATGTGAGTGATCATGTGAGTGAGAGAGTGAGTGAATTTAGTCAGCATTCTGATCTTCCAAGCAACCCCAGTTTCTCAGGACAGACAGCTCAGTCCTCCACCCCCAATCAGCCAGACCACCTAGCAACCAAAGCCATGGCAACAGCGGCCCATCTCCTAGCAACTGCAAATCCCTGAAGCAGGTCTCTGACACCGGCCAGATATGTACACAGGGAGTGGGGAAGCAGTGACAGCAACTGGGGCTCTACTGAAGAAAAGAGTGTGTGTGTGTGTGTGTGAGTGAGTGTATGCGTGTGTGTGTGTCTGTTATGTGTGTGTGTGCGTGTGTGCATTTGTGAGCATGTGCGTGTGTGTGAGTGTGTGTGTGTGTGTGTGTGTGAGCAAGTGTGTGTATGTGTGTGTGTGCACATGTGTGTGTGTGAGCAAGTGTGTGTGTGTCTGTGTGCGTGTGCGTGTGTGTGCGTGTGTGTGTGTGTATGTGTGCGTGTGCATGTGTGAGCATGTGCATGTGTGTGTGTGTGCATGTGTGTGTGTGTGTGTGTGCATGTGCATGTGTGTGTGTGTGCATGTGCATGTGTGTGTGTGTGCATGTGCATGTGTGTGTGTGTGCATGTGCATGTGTGTGTGTGTGCATGTGCATGTTTGTGTGTTATATTTCTTAGTACAGGGGTTCCTTCAGTCGTAGCCATTTACTAAAAAGCTAGTTAAGTTAGTCTCTTATAACAAGAGTGATTCTGCACTGGGCAGTTCTTTTGTCATGTTATTTATTCAACGCTTAATGTTAGATGAATAAATAAGGCACTTTTAACAGTTTATTTATTTTTTCTCCCTGGTTCCTGCTGCTAGTGGTCCGAAGCCACCCGCATGTTTTTAAGTTGTGGTCTTGGTACCGCCGTCTCTGCAGTAACTTACTCCAGAAATAGGGAGAGAGGGGGTGATATTTAAGGCTCGTACATACTTTCCGCGTTCTGCGTCCGCGTACAGCTGCGGACTCGTACAGGTCGCGCGGACGCGTACAGGTCGCGCGGACGCGTACGCGGTTCCATTCATACTACAACTGAGGGTCCACGTCGGTCTGGTGTTCCACGCATGCGCGTTTTCCAAGCCACACTCCATTCCAGCTCCATTACCACAGAGTGAATGCGTAAGTGAATGGGATGATAAGAAAATTTTTGGTTACGCTGACCTATAAAACGCTATTCCAAAAGCAGAAATTAGACATGCTATACATCGTTAGAAAGCGTATACTCCCACCTACTGAACACATGAATTGTCAATCAAGACAGACTGTACTAAAAAGGGTGACAACGCCGTAAAACAACAGGTGTGGTATTACGCACAGCTATTTTGGAAGGTACCCAGCCACACAAATGCGCGTATATTTCACAACCGGATTGTCCAAGACAATACATGACCACTCAGTCTCAAAAGGGACATCTCTACACGTAAAACCAATGGGAAGGTTGTATATTTATTCAATATTTAGTCCCACATATTGACTGTAGAATGACATGGTATCATTTTTAAAAACTTTGTCTCGTTTATTTCGTTATCCAGTGAGCAGCGTTTCCACTGCTGTATTGGCATATCTTAGGGCTATTGACGGGTTTTATCTTGCTTCTATGAAAGAATACGATTTTTGAGTGGTGAAAGAATATTTTTATGAATACCCATATAGACAATATAAATGTGGGTAACGGCAGATCTCCTCACACAACCTCTCTTCAATACAAGCATCCATTTTGTTATCTGGAGCTTGCTATGCGTACAGTCCGCGCGGTCACAAATTTTGGGCTGCACGCGGACGTCCGCATAGGGGTCCGCGCGGACCCTCGCAGACATGGGCGGATGACGACATTTACATCACGCGGACCAAAGCGGACCCTAGCGGACATGCAGAAAGTATGAATTGGCCTTTAGGGGGTAAAAATGTGGCCAAAGCTGTGTGAGGGTTGCAGGATGATCGCGCTTCTGGAAAGCAATTTTCAGGGCGAGTTCGTCTGCCACCACCAACTGGTTGAGCATCTCGAAAGCAAGATTCTTCATATTGAGGGCCAGCTTGCTGGACTCCATCAGAGTTCCAGGAACTGAGTAGCTTGTCCTTTAAGGATTTGGTGTGCACGCCACAGTTGAGAAGGGGGGAGAAGGCAGAGCAGGCAGGGAGAGACAGATGGGAGACAGTGGGGCACAGCTGCAGAAAAGGGCGTGCACACCACACAGGGGCAAGCATCTCCAGAGGTTGAAGTGTCCAACCGATTCTAGCCCTTGCCGGAATTGGGTCTGGCCCTTGACCCTGAGAGTGGGAGGACTGAGGAGCCACTGGGCACCGAGGTGGCCACATCCTCTCAGAAAAGGGAGTTGATGATAGTGGGGGATTCATTTATTAGGGGGGTAGACAGCATAGTCTGTTCGCATTAAAAGGAGTCTCGTACAGTATGTTGCCTGCCTGGTGCCCAGGCAGGAGATCTCCTGCAGCATATGGACATGCTCCTAGACAGAGCGGGGAGGGATCCAGTGGTCATGGTTCATGTAGGAACCAATGACATGGGTAAGGGTAGGTTTGAGGTTCTGCAGGAAAAATTTGTGGAGCTAGCAGAAAAGTAGAACCTCCATGGTAGTTTTTTTCTGGAATACTAGCAGTACCACGTGAAAGCAGAGGGAAGCACAGTTTATTTGAAGGTTTAAAACATGGCTACAATCCTTGTGCAGGAAGGACAGGTACATATTCATGGGGTACTGGGACTACTTCTAGGACACGGTTGACCTGTACAAGTGTGACGGGCTGCAACTGGGCCAGCGTATGCTTAAGGTAGCAAAGGATTATTTAAACTAGGGACTTGGGGGGCAGGGAGGTCAGAAAGTGAAAGGGGTAGGGAAGTGCAGACTGCCAGGATGGAAGCCCTCAGGGCTTCCTATAATAGTGTGAACACTGATGAAGTATTGTTAAAGCAAAGTTATAGTAAGGGTGGCTTGGGACGGCAGGGGTGAGGGAATGGGAGAGGATGTGCACAAGTAATAATCTGAAATGTCTTTGTCTAAATGCTAGAAGTATAAAAAATTTATTTTTGGAACTTTGGAACTATGAATAGTGACGGGCTATGACATGGTTGGGATTACAGGGAGAAACAAACTTTTTTTTCAATACTGACAACGTCTACCTACCTATTCAACAAACACAGGCAGTCTGAACAGATCACCATGGTAACGAGTGCGAGAAAGACAAAGACGGGAGGGAGGGAGGGACTCCTTTCATTCGCCGGCTCTCAGCTTGGCTGCTGAGGCTCATGACCTCCTTGTTTCCCTCATAAAGGGACAGTTCCCTTTCTGGGCCTTTTTGGTGTTATTTCAGTTTTAACGCATGCTCCTGTGTGTATTTTACCCAATTATTTCCTATGATGCAAGCAATCCCAGGCAGCTGGAATCAAGGAAAGAAGTATCTGTTTGATGTAGAAACTAACCAACAATAAATAATATGAAAAAACGGCAGTGAACAACCCTCTTAAAACGGTACAGTCATCCTGAGTGTGTAACACACTGCTTGGAATATCAGATATCAGGCCAGCAACATCATAGAGCAAAAAGGCCAACACACACACACACACACACACACACACACAGACACAGACACAGGCACAGGCACACGCACTCAGGCACACAGACAGGCACACAGACAGACAGACAGACAGACAGACAGACACACACACACACACACACACACACACACACACACACACACTCAGGCACACAGACAGATAAACAGGCACACAGACAGACACACAGACAGACAGACAGACAGACACCTCCTGCTCCTTATTTACCTGCTCAAAGTGCCAGATGGAGTCCACTTTGGGTTTGATCTTGCCCTGTCCGTAGAGCTCCAGCAGTTTGGCCACCACCTGGGAGACGAGCTCAAACTCCCCGTCCAGGTACCCCAGGTGAAAGCCACACACGGACTTGTTGGCGTGCATGAGGCTGAGGGCGTTGATGGAGAACTGGTTATACCAGGTCTTAGCCAAGGCCAGGATGTTCTTCCTCTGACCTGTAAGAATGTTGGCAGCACCTGCAAACAAAAGCATTACAGTCACACTTCCACCCTTATAGCTTTCAGACAGGTACAGTCACACCTCCACCTTTACAGCCTTACAGACAGGCACAGTCACACCTCCACCCTTACAACCTTACAGACAGGCACAGTCACACCTCCACCCTTACAACCTTTCAGACAGGTACAGTCACACCTCCACCCTTACAGCCTTTCAGACAGGTACAGTCACACCTCCACCCTTACAACCTTTCAGACAGGTACAGCCACACCTCCACCCTCACAGCCTTTCAGACAGGTACAGCCACACCTCCACCCTTACAGCCTTTCAGACAGGTACAGCCACACCTCCACCCTCACAGCCTTTCAGACAGGTACAGTCACACCTCCACCCTTACAGCCTTACAGGCAGGTACAGTCCCACCTCCACCCTAACAGCCTTACAGACAGGTACAGTCACACCTCCACCCTTACAGCCTTTCAGAACCGCCAAAAAGCCGACCCAAGACACAGCTCTTTATGGCGGCACGGTGCTTCCCCAAAATGCTGCTCTCTTCCCCTGTCCTCCTCTCCCTTCTCCTCCCCTCCCTTCCTTCTCTCCTCCTCTCCCTTCCTCCTTTCCTCTTCTCTCCCCTCTCCTCCCTTCCTCCTCTCTCCCCTCTCCTCCTCTCCCATCTCCTCCCTTCCCTCCTCCTCCTCCTCTCTCCCCTCTCCTCCTCTCCCCTCTCCTCCCTTCCTCCTCTCCTCCTCTCTCCCCTCTCCTCCCTTCCTCCACTCCTCCTCTCTCCCCTCCCCCTCTCCTCCTCTTTCCCCTCCTTCCTCTCCCCTCTCTTTCCTCCTCTCCCTCCTTCTCCTCCTCTCCCCCCCTCCCCTCTCCTCCTCTCCTCCCCCTCCTCCTCTCCTCCTCTCCTCTCCCCTCCTCCTCCCCTCCTCTCCCCTCCCCTCCTCCTCTCCTCCTCTCCCCCTCCCCCTCTCCTCCCCTCCTCCCCTCCCCCTCTCCCCCTCCCCCTCTCCCCTGCAGACAGGCACAAAGACGCTCACAGAGCACAGAGGACTGCAGGAACGGTGCAGTGCTGCATTCAGACACATTCTGGGTCGGGGACAGAACGGCCATTGTTCGGCTGCGCATAGTTCTGATAAAGCCGGGGGGGGGGGGGGTCAGAGGGGGAGTCACGAACAGAGAGAGGGGGTGACGGCCACATTTTCACCACACGAGGATGTAACGCCATCCTAAAGGCACACCCTCACACACCCTCACTCTCTCGCACACACACACACTCTTACACGGTCTCTCTCTCTCACACACACACACCCTCACTCTCTCACACACACACACACACACACTCTTACACGGTCTCTCTCTCTCACACACACACACACCCTCACTCTCTCACACACACACACACACACACACTCTTACACGGTCTCTCTCTCTCACACACACACACCCTCACTCTCTCTCACACACACACACACCCTCTTACACTCTCTCTCTCTCACTCACACACCACCACCCTCACTCACACACACACACACTCTTACACGGTCTGTCTCTCTCTCACACACACACACCCTCACTCTCTCACACACACACACACACACACTTACACGCTCTCTCTCTCTCTCTCTCACACACACACACACACACACACCCTCACTCTCTCGCACACACACACACTCTTACACGCTCTCTCTCTCTCTCACACACACACACACACACACTCTCTCTCACACTCTTACAGACTCACTTTCTCACACACTCAAACGCACTCTCACACACACACACTCTTGCAGCCTTAACCTTACCCAAACCCTTTCTCACACAACATTGAAAACTCAGTGCTCAATCAGCTGGCTAAATGTTAACAGTGCAAGGATGTTCAACTATGTTCCCAGGCAGCAGCAGGACACGCTGGTTTTAGTTGTTAATGACCACATAATTGAGCACTAAAAGTTAACTGGCCTCCCCTGGTGCCTTGGATCTACATTGGTTGTTTAATTTAATGACTAAAGGATGAAAACCCTTCAGCTCTGTGCAGCTAGTGATGTGGACCCCTGGAACAGTGTGTATCTGTGCACAAAGCCATCAGTGTGCTCTAATGACTATCGACACACTTTATAACATGTCTACTAAGCGTTTACTAAGGGTGCTTCTCTGAGAAGCTGTCTTCACAGCAGTTTACACGCTTTCATTTTCAAAACGAACAACACAAAAAAAGAATCTTTGGGGCAACTGAACACTTTCTCAAAGGTGTTTTTATCTTCCCACAGTGGGGCAGATTGCAGATGCAGTGGGGGCAGGTGCAGTGGGGCAGATTCAGTCGGGGCAGATGTAGCGGGGGGAGATGCAGCGGGGTAGATTCTGCAGAACAGTGGTTCTGTCCTCGGTGTCTCACCGTAAGTGATGAGCTTGCCCATGGGCTTCAGCAGGTTAAAGCCCTTGTGTGTGTCAGAGCCTCCCAACGGATCCAGCACAATGTCCAAACCTGACAGAGAGAGAGAGAGAGAGAGAGGGGGGGGGGGGGGGAGTGAGAGAGAGACACAGAGAGGGAGGGAGAGAGATAGAGGGAGAGCAATATATTTAATTCATTTAATTATTTTATTGTATAGCTCTTTTGGAGAAACACGGTCACGAAGATGCTATACAGAAAAAAAAAACAGAAGAAAGAAAAACCAGCCTGGGACCCCAAAAACCAGCAAGAAAGATGGAGCCACCTCACTGGAGGTTCAAAGCTAGAGATGGAGCCACCTCACTGGAGGTTCAAAGCTAGAGATGGAGCCACCTCACTGAAGGCACAAAGCAGAGATGGAGCCACCTCACTGGAGGTTCAAAGCTAGAGATGGAGCCACCTCACTGGAGGTTCAAAGCTAGAGATGGAGCCACCTCACTGGAGGCACAAAGCAAGAGATGGAGCCACCTCACTGGAGGTTCAAAGCTAGAGATGGAGCCACCTCACTGGAGGCACAAAGCAAGAGATGGAGCCACCTCATTGGAGGCACAAAGCAAGAGATGGAGCCACCTCATTGGAGGCTCAAAGCTAGAGGTGGAGCCACCTCACTGGAGGCTCAAAGCTAGAGGTGGAGCCACCTCACTGGAGGCTCAAAGCTAGAGGTGGAGCCACCTCACTGGAGGCTCAAAGCTAGAGGTGGAGCCACCTCATTGGAGGCTCAAAGCTAGAGGTGGAGCCACCTCATTGGAGGCTCAAAGCTAGAGGTGGAGCCCATCCTCCACTGGCTGGCCTGGTGTCAGGAGAAGAGATGAACGAACGGTAACAGAAATGTAATGGAGCAAATAATCAAATGGGCCAAACCCAATGGGCAGGTTACAGTCTGAGGCATTAAAGTACCGGGTAAAACAGACAAAAGAGATACAAAAGAGATAGAGGGAGAGAAACAAATTTCTACCCCTTTCCACTTAAAGATAATTAAGATATATTTTAAAAACCTGTTCAAATTTGAGGATTTAATTGTACCCGCAGAAGTAAAGAGGTGAACCGAGGTTTTAACCAATCAGGATGACCGAAGCAGAGCCCCAATACCCAGCTGTCTGCAGCTCATTGATCAAAAGACCTCAGCACTTCTTCGCCGAGCTTTTGTTTGAGTTAGAGATTTGTTTTAGCAACAGAGCCCTCTGGCAGAGGGAGCTCCCAGCTCAGTCTCCGAAACGTAATCACATCCAGCTCAGACACACAGATTTACAGGCTCGGGGTTGTTTTACACTTGGAAATACGTTTGCATCAAAAGGCAGATAAATCCTGAAGACACGGTTCAGTACACAGTCCTTTGGAAAATTGATTTCCCTCCTTTGAAGATTAACAGGGGATGAAGTTCAGGATCTTAAGCATAAAAAATGTTGGTTTCTGAACGATAAGACTGAAGAAACAAAATTCTAATTATGTCATAATTATTTCATTTCTACAAATTATTTATTTTCTGCAAATACACCTCTCTATGGAGGACCTCCTTAGCATAATGACTAATTCATTAATACCAAAAATATTTTCCATAAACAAACAATCAATTGTTTCAGCGTCTGCCCCCGCAGCAGCCACCCCGACACCCCCCCCCCCCCCCCCAGGAAGGCCTCCCTCCCCTCCTCAGAGCCCACTCATTTATTTATTTATAATTATCATCATTGTTTTCGCAAATCCTAAACACCCCACCTGACTCTCAATGTAGCATACCTCTTCCTGCGAACGTCACAAACTATTCACACTTGCACAGAATTCTATTCTAGGTGGAAAAAAGGCAGAATATAGAAATGAAACAATCAAACAGAAAAGGCTAAATACACCAGTTTGTTCATGGTTCAGACTTAAAAGATCCTCCAGTTCGCTGTAATTTCCTTTATATTCATGACATAGACTTCTGTAGACTAATACCAGCTTTTACTAACTGCATGTGTAAAACTGCTTCAGTAATCCATTCTGTGTTTGAGGCTCAGCAGCTGCCAGTGTCACCTTCAGTTTCTGGCGATCATATACAGTATATGCGTTTTATAATAAAAGCGTGTCACTTGAAAATGGCCCGACCTCACCTTTGGGGCTGATTTTTCGGATCTCGTCCACGTAGTCCCGTGTGCGGTAGTCGATGGGGTGCGTGACCCCTCCCTCACTGATGGCCTCGTGCTTGCTGGCAGACGCCGTGCCAAACACGGTCACGTCCTGCACCGCGTGGCACAGCTGGGTGGCCGCGATGCCCACGCCGCCTGCAGAGGGAGAGCAGAGAGGGGGAGAGCTGAGAACTGGGAAGTGAGCACTGAGACTCAAAACAAGGGAAGTGAGCAATGAGACTCAAAACAAGGGAAGTAAACACTGAGACTCAGTGAACACTGAAACTCAAAACAAGGGAAGTGAACACTGAGACTCAAAACAAGGGAAGTGAACACTGAAACTCAAAACAAGGGAAGTGAACACTGAGACTCAAAACAAGGGAAGTGAACACTGAGACTAAAAACAAGGGAAGTGAACACTGAGACTCAAAACAAGGGAAGTGAACACTGAGACTAAAAACAAGGGAAGTGAACACTGAGACTAAAAACAGGGGAAGTGAACACTGAGACTCAAAACAAGGGAAGTGAACATTGAGACTCAAAACAAAGGAAGTAAATACTGGAACTCAAAACAAGGGAAGTGAACACTGATTTATAAAGTGAGAAATAGAGACATAGAGAACACAGACTTAGAGAAAGAGGAGTGAACTCAGTGTAAGGAGAGTGAAGGTCTCAGTATTCACCTTACTTATTTTCATTATTTATACGGCCTTGCACTGTAGACACACTAATGAAAGCAAAATGACTCAGACAGAATACAGGAAATGAACACTCACTCTCAGGAAGATTGAGAGGGTTTGAATGCAAACTGCCAAAAAGATTTTAGACGCAAATGCTGACAGCCAGTGAGCATGAAAAAGGTAGACTGGAAGCCAGATTATAGGAGAAACAGGAAGATAATGATGTGTTCTGGAAAAGATGGATGGACACGAACACAAAAACAAACAGAAAGAATGAAGATTCTAAAGGGAAAAAAACTGATTGTGCAGATTGATAAATGCAGTAGCTATGTGGGACAGAGAACTTCCCCTGAATTCCCCTGAATTCAGGTCAGCTGAGGAAAGACAAATGACCCTGTATCCCATCATAAGAATATATGCCTGCAAAGGGATAATACAATCACCCTCATATGCTTTTCAGACAATCACATTTCTAGGGTATCCAGTGAGGGGAATTATACAATTGAACACTGACAAGAATGAGGGACCAAAAGACACTGACACAAACAAACAAATACACACACACACGCGTGCGCACACACACATACCTATTACAGAATAAGAGAGTCACCACTGTCTCGTGCTGGACAGTTCTGTTTATCAGGGGAACCTGCATTGCCCTCCCCTGAGAATCCAATTAGCACTTCAACACAGCCATTCTCACGGAATCACCTCCCATGACAGCTATATTGTTTGGTCGATAATCCAAAAATCCGGAGCAGCTGCCATGTGACTGGAGTTCAAGATCGGAGGCCATGACTGCATAACATTCCATGCTGGGGTCTGGAGTCTTTCTGTCCCCCGTTACAGTATCTATCACGCCAGGGCTTATGGGTAATTACAGGATTACAGTCAAAGCAACACCAGCATTAAGTGCTAAGATTCTGAAGGAGAGCTCAAACAGTAAAGTGGCGTAAACACACAGACGCTAGGACTTGGCTGAGGAGCTAAATCAGGTTTTGTTAAATTTCTTATGAACCAGTGGCTGGGACACAGGAAGGAAGCTAGAACAGGTCCAGGGCCGAGTTTAACGACCAGCTTGGTAGGAATGAGACTGTCTCTGACCGCATCGTACGCAGTCCCGGAGCTGAGTGACGTGCCACAGCCCTTCTCACACTACCCATCCAAACCCAGCCCTTTCAGGGGCCTCGTCCCAGTGAGGGAGGAGACCCAGGCAGACGCTCACAGCCGCAAGCGGGAGAGACCTGACCTGAATCCCAAGAGATGTGATGGGTTCCTCCCTCTCCCACCCATGACAGTAGTAATACGAAGCAGTGCTAAAAACATCCAGCACTTCCTGCGGTATGCGATACCTGTGCATTGGGAGCGCGTTGTTTCATAAGACTTCCACAGTTCGGTCTCTCCTTGTGCTGCCATGGAGACCAAAGGGAAGGGTATGGGGGGCGGGGCCTGCTACTCTGTTTAAGTGGATTACACTGCCTTGAGTTGAGGATGTAACAGGGGCCGATCACAGACCTGGGGCCCCAAAGCCACAGATGAGGAATGCTCCCACTTTGTAATGATGTCACCACTGAGGAGGGCACGGACAAAATTGTGGGCCACTGTGTGGCATTGTGTCTGTAAATGTATGCATGTATATATATGTCTGAAGCCATTAGTATTTGGCTTGATTGCTGGATGTTCACTTGTTATGAGCTGTCAGAATGGGCAAGTTTAAGTCCTCTGGCTCTGGTTGAAAGTCTGAAAACCTGCATTTCCTTTGGGATGAGGGTCACATCCCCCCCCCCCCCCCACTGCAGTGGGTCACACTGACACAGAATTCCGCTAATCTCTACAAATATGCACACTAATTCAGTTTCAGCCTCGACATCACATCTTTCTCCCCTTCCAATCATCACACTCTCTATCACTCGCTCTCTCTCTTCCTTCACCACCTATCAATGTCCATCGCTACGTCACTCACTCACTTGCTCTCCCTCTGAAATAAAAATAAAACAGATCTTTACTGACATGACAAATAAAACCATTGGCAAAGCACAGTAAAAAAAAAAAAAGTTCCCCTTCACGAAAGAGGAAAGTAATTTTTAACTCTCTTCATCATTATTTCTTTCCTATGGGGATGTGGTCATGGGGATGTGCCCCTATGGAGATGCTCCCATGGGGATGTGCTTATGGGGATGTGCTCCTATGGGGATGTGCTCCTATGGAGATGTGCTCCTATGGGGACATGCTCATGGGGGTGTGCTCTTATGGAGATGTGCTCCTATGGGGACATGCTCATGGGGATGTGCCCCTATGGAGATGCTCCCATGGGGATGTGCTCCTATGGGGATGTGCTTATGGGGATGTGCTCCTATGGGGATGTGCTCCTATGGAGATGTGCTCCTATGGAGATGTGCTCCTATGGGGATGTGCTCTTTAAGCAGAAGCTCTCATTTCTGCACTTGTGATTTCCACAGATGAGCTCCACACGTAATCTCCTAATGACTCAGTCAAACACCAAGACACAGAGCCATTAAATCTTTATTGACATGACGAATAAAACCATTGGCAA